>LPNX010135592.1:26683-136228 GCA_001517045.1 Pseudotsuga menziesii | reverse complement strand
TAAAAATGAGCTAAAAATATGGAATCCCCAATCAAGAATCAAGAAATATAAGGAAATTCACAATTTACAATAACTTTCCTTGACAAACCAAAAAAGACAACTGTCTTGTTTTTCTCACATCGGCCAAGATTGGGTTGGAAAGAGACTGGTTAATAAGAACGAGGAAATATTGAGCTCCAAATAAATAATTTTTCTAAAAACATGAGAATCCTTGCTAGGGTAAGCATTAGCGGGTTATGAAATTTGAGATCCATGAGGGCTCCTGATACTCTAAAACCACTATCCAAAGCGGCCACATTCATGACGAGATCAATTTCATTAACGTGTTTCTGAATAGCTTATCAAGCAACATCACCCAAGATGGATCACATTCAATCCAAATCATTGTGCAGGGGCAATCAAAACCTATTACCATTGAAAGAAGACTAATCTCCTGAGCTGTGATCAAGTACAACATTTTTTGACTGTGTATTGGACCTGCAATAAGTATACCAAGGAACCCTACCCGAACACAAGGACAAAAAACTCCGTTGATCAATATACACTAGCTAAAAGACGAAAAATTGGATCGTGTGGGGGTAATGTTGGGTTGAGGATGGAAACACTATAAAGTTTAGACAGAGATAAATCCATGCCCAACTCTACAACAACAAGTTAAGGAGTCGTTCGCAAGACAAGAGAAGGAACAGGCAGACAATTTCAACCTCCATAGCAAACATTCTCCAAGTTCTTTCCGAGAGAAATGGTGATTTCTTTGAACTTGCAGCTAGTGAGAAAACCCAAACAACTGGCCGAGAGGCATTCCTAAAATCATGACAAACATCATTGTAGCTAATTTGGATGTTAGATATGGTGTACGTAGAAGGATAGTTTGGGGATACAAGGTTCGATGGGAGAAGCTGAATAACCTAAATAAAATGTCCATAGATATCTTCCTTAATTACCATTTTGATCTTCCTAATTAATCTAGTTTTACTAGTTCTATTTAGTTTATGATTTTATGTTATTTGAACAATATGGATAGCCTCAAAAAATTAATGTGTTGATACACCAAAAGAAAATTAAAAAAAAATATGTAAGAAAAAGACTTGCTGGCTATACTTCTTGTAAACGAACCACTGTACTACAAAGAAATACAAATGGGTTTCCAAGACTACTTGTCTTCCCTATGGATCAAATTTTCTGAACTACTTGATTTTTCATCATTGTTGTATTTATAAGTTCATTGCGAAGCTAAGAGATCTTAAGCAAAAAAACAATCGAAGAGCTTAAAAGATGTTATGCAATAGCATGGCCTAAGCAGAGTACATTATCAAAACATTACTAAGGTACCAAGTATTTCCACATAAGATATGCTTTAATAAGTAGTAAAATAATCTAGTAAGTAATAACATAATATGTATGAAACAAAGAGGGGAAATAAAATTTCACAAAGACCTGTTCTTGCAAAGCTCGTGCGAGGGCCAAGTCTGAATCTTCTTGACTAAGGGTAGTGAATGGTTTCCTTGAAGGTTGCTCAAATGCCAAATCTAACACAGATGTTTCTATTTCTGGTTGTGCATCTTTTTCATTCACTTCATCATTTGTAGACTCTCCATGTTTAGCTTCAACATTCTCTCTCTTATCTTCCTCCATAATAAAAGAACTTAAGTGTAAGTTTCTAAACCCGAATACCTGCCACAAGAAATTTCACAATGAATTAATTAGCATTCCAGGTATTACCAAAGTAAAAAAATTCAAATTCAATCTCATAAAGTAAATCATGTTGCTATAAGCTAACACCATACTCATCAAAGGACATATTCGACACACATGATAAATCAAAGGCAATTGTCACTTATTTATTTTGCATTCACTACTTTTTTTCAAAGTAAAAAAATTCAAATCCAATCCCATAGAGTAAAACATGTTGCTATAAGCTAATACCATACTCACCAAAGGACATATTCGACACACATGATAAATCAAATGCAATTGTCACTTATTTATTTTGCATTCACTAGTTTTTTTATAATAAGCCAATTATATAACACTTGCACCTTCATCAAATAATACAATACTCTACTTCTAACTTTGAATTTAGGTTAATTAAGTTTGGGTTTATGTACAAATAACTTCAAATTGCCTGAGCATTGTAAGTTGTAAGGGAAGGTAGCACACAAAAATAACAAAGGTTCCTCCAAATAAAACCGCAACTAAAACACTTGAAATTACAATCAATGTGATTCAAATATCATTTTGATTGAATTAATTTCAAAACACATTTTAGATAAATAGCCTTTTATGTGCAACTAAAGTGGAAGAAACAATTCATATACTATAATGTACTAGGAAGTAAATTTTTATATATCCCACTAAAATAAATGGCATGCTTCTATATAGGTTATCATTATTATATCTTTCATATAAGCCTCTCAATCTTGAAATACTTATATATATATTTGTCCTAGACACAAATTAAATTTCTCACCAACTACAAGATTTAACATGACGTGGTAGTTCTCAAGATCCCAACTTATTGAATAACAACTTATTGAATAACAAGTTGAAATCAACAAAGCCATAAAATATTTCATTCTGACTGGACATGAATATCTTGTAAGAGGATACCAGATTTATGGTTATATCTTTCTATCCACATGAATCTACCACTTAAAATAGGACAACTAGTGAGATAAATATGTTGAACAAGTAAATGCCATAATGATCAACAAAGAAGTGCACTGAATTTTTGTGGCATATCTCTTATGAAGAATGATTCTCTGATACAAGATTCAATAAAGTGCTCTCAATTTGTGTTACAGGACCTTCTCATTCTTAATATGTATAATCCAGTTTGTAGATGTTTTCCATGGTGAATGAAAATGCTTTTTGAAATTGTATTATTTAGCAATAATTACTTCAAGAGTATTTGTTTGCATATCAATGAGCCTGGTATAATTTAAAAGGGCAAGAAAACACTTACCAAGTATGCCCCCAACACAACGGATGGGAATAGGTGGAAAGAAGTGAGTAGCCACCACAACAGTACAGCAGTTCACGAGTCGCAATCTGCACTAGAGCCACAATTGTGTTAGTAAGTAAAGAGCCAATCAACCCGGCAAGAATATCCAGGCTAGTTTTACAGGAGAGAACTCAATCAAATAAAGTGAACAAATGAGGGCTAGTTTTACAGGAAAGAACTCTCACTCTATAATCAAGAGAAAGAAAAACTCATTACATTAATTAGCTGCCAACTCTGATCCTTTCATGTGAACCCTAAATTTATGGAATTCACAGAAAAGTAATGAATAGCCATATTTTCTACAAAACCCCAAAGTAAAATGGAAAATAAATTGGGCTAAATAATACTTACACTGGACAGGACAGGTTCGACTCTAGCAAGATTTTTCACTGCAACTGATCTTTTTAGCGATTTTTCCAGTTCTGGGCTTCTCCCTCTGGAGATTCTTCGACAAAGTCACCGATGAAAATGAAAGTCCTTAAACGTAAAAAAAAATAAAACACCACGCGGAATTCAAGACCCCTCACAGTGCGCACCAGTAACTCAGTGCGAATACCGACGAATGTAGAAAAAAGCATATGGTTGGTTTTGGTTTCTTCGTGTAGAAAAAACGCCAATATCCTATAAATATAATAATTTAGGAATTCTCAATAAACCGACACTAAATCTCGGAAGAACCATTTACATTTACGAATTCTCAATTCACGGAGAGAGGTTGTCCGGAATCTCCGAGAAGCCCCTTGCATTTCAAGTTTTAAAGAGTGTTGAATATCTATAATCTACTGGAATGTTTTTATTTATTTTGAATAAGGTATGTTTTTATTTATTTTGAATAAGGTAACGTGATTTACATGCTAAATTTGTGTTTTACTAAATTTTTGTATATAAAATTTTAAATATTTAGTTTTCTTAATGGTATATAATTATTTTTTAAATTGTAAATATAATATAACTAATTTTAAACTGTAGATAGTTAAAAAAATAAAAGTAGATATAAATATCTAATTTTTGTTTTTTTTTTTAAGTTTAATTTTGATGCTTTGGATAGGGTGTTAGGGATGTGAGGGGTTAGTTGCACAATTTTGTAGAAGGAAAACCCTATGGGAAAGGTGAATGACCATTAGGTGGTAGACAATAATTGATTGATGACATCTTAGGGTTACAAATTTGATGATATACAATCAATCATGCTACCAAGCAACATCATTAGAGTGAGAGGCATTATGTCATTAAACCTTGTTGATTTTCTAATGATTGTTGCAAGCATGGAATTAGGGCTTATGGTGGCTTTCAATATGAATATTTGCCCACAATGGCACTGAGTTGACACTTGTGGCTTTGGTTTATGAAAATTGAGATTCTCTTTCTATGCCCAAATTTTCATCCTCAATGCTCTTGTATCTTTGTGTAGGTTTGAGGCATCATGGATCATCCTCTGTTTTTGCTTGCATACCTCTCACTTTCAGCTAGACTACCCATCTCCACCGTAGGTGTCTCATCTTGTGCTCTCCAATCCATGTCAAGTAGGGCCCATGGACAATGAGGAAGTGGAGGCTAAGGGAGAAACACTCACTCGACCAATGAATGAAGCAACAAAGAATAAGGAAATATACTTGCACGATATTGAGGAGGAAACGGGATCATGGATTGTAACAACCTATTTAAACACATCAAGTAACTGAACTAAAACACGACTGGGATGACCTCTTAACTTAGCAGGGCTGACTTCATCTAGGGAAACTCAAAAATTCATTTTTTTATATAAATTTTGGGGACTATTTCCTCGAATTACAACGGGGGGTTTAGCTCAATTACCATATACAGTAATGACATATCGAATGTAGGGAAAACATCTCTCATGGGGTTACAACAATATACAATGATAATATATATTAGAATATCTTCTAAAGTTACAATTACAACAAAATTTCCTCTCAACTAGGAAGGTATTCTCTCTCCATAACAATCTACACTCTAGTCAAATCATTATGAATCGATGATCATTGTCGTTTCTTTCGTAGTCCTTTGTCGATCATTAAATAATGACATATTTTACATCAATCTGTCATAGGAAATTTCTACATAGCCAACCTTGTTTCATGTTGGGTGTAGGCATAGTCCTTATCTAATTATTTATCATATCCACGAGGAAATCCATTGTGTAGGTGCAGCCTATGGCCATATATTACATTTCCACTGCAATCACCTGTGTCTCCTACGTTCATATTCTTGCATTTGGATCATCTCATCATTGCACACGAAGAGCATCCCAAATGCATACCGCATGTCCAACAGACCACCCTCATTCTACAAGAATATGAGAACGCGAGGAATCATTATGCCTCAAGGATAACATGTGTTTACTATTATGCAAGAATCGCCTAGGAGCACACCAAGTGCATTACATCTCTCCACGGTCATCCCGTGTTCTACCAACATACGAACACACCAAGACTCATTATGTCTCAATGACAACCTACGTTTACCACTATGCGAGAACTTCCTAGGAGCACACCAAGTGTCTTCGTGGCCGATGGAACTCTCCTCATCTCCAACACGGGAACAAATAAAGACTTATTATGTCTAGGGACAACCTGCGCTCGATGCTAGTAATGATTATATTCAAGGACAGCCTCAATAACTTATTACATCTAGGAACAACCTGCGTTCTATGCTAGGACAAATTATATGTGAGGAGAACGTTCTAGGTATTATTACATCCAAGGATAACCTGCGTTCAATGCTATGACTAATTACATCAAAGCAAAACCTAACTCAACTTATTATCTCCCAAGACAACCTTCGTTCTACTCTAGGACTGGTGATGTCTCGTGACAACCTATATTTCTTCCCATGTGAGATCTCGTTCAAGTGCATTTGTTTATTTCGATCTTCTCATTCACCGACAGGGGAGTACGCGAGGAATAATTATGTTTGGTCTTCCACCATGCAAGATATCCTCACTCCCTCTTTCTAGGGACCTCGATCTGGGTGACAACAATTATTTCTAAGAAGTATTCAAACTTCACTCTAGCTAGCAGCTTAGTCAACACATTGGTTATCTGCTTGTATGTTTCCATGTACTAGAGCTTTACTTCTCCTCTCTCCAGCATATCCCTCATATAGTGATACTTGATATCAATGTGGTTCGACCTATCATGGAACATTGGGTTCACCGACAAATTCCCGCAGCTCTGGTTGATGCAAAAGATACAATTCACCTCTAACTACAGATCAAATAAATCAGACAATAGATTTCGAAGACATACTACCTCATAACTAGCCAAACATGATGCAACATACTCTACCTTGACTGTACTTAGCACAAGGCAAGATTGCTTCCTACTAAACATAGAGATCATGCCAGATCCCAAACTAAAGGAGCATCTTGAAGTGCTATTCCTATCGTTGCCACAACCTTCCTAATCCGAATCAACATAACCATGCAATTTAATCTTGTAATTTGCATCATACTTGAGCCCATAGTCAACTGTACCATTCAATTATCTGAATACATGTTTTTCATCCAACATGTGAACATGTCTCAGATCTGTCAGGAATTGGCTCATGGTATTCACATCAAATCATATGTTTGGTCTATTATTCTTTAGGTACATCAATGAACCAATCATTTAACGATACATCGTAGCATCAACTATCTCTAATGAAATTTCAAGGAGTAGCTTCAAGTTCGACACCATATGTGTGGCCATTGCCTTGTAGTCCAGCATATTGAATCTCTTCATAATCCCCAGTGGATACATTCCTTGACCAAGGAAGATACCATCGACACTTTTCCACACTTCCAAACCTAAGAAGTAGTGCATCATCTTGAGGTATTTCATCTCGAACTCAGTGGAAAGCTTCATCTTTGCATCTACAATGAGTTTTTCCTCTCTTGTTAGAAACATGTTATCCACATATAGTAGGAGGATCACCGATATTCTGCCTTCAACATTGAAGTAAAAGTTGGAATCCACTTTACTCTTGGTAAATCCTAAATATCACGAGGAAGTTGTTTATCATGCTATATTATGGAGTGCATGCCTATTTCAATTTGTACAAGGATTTCTTCAGTTTCCACAAATGAATGTGCCTCTCATGTTTCTCAAATCCCAGTGGCTTCTCCAGTACACTTCCTCTTCAACTACATGATTCTATAATGTTTCCTTGACGCCCATCTGATGTACCTTTCATTTCATTATTGCAATCATTGCAAGTATAGATCTTATGGAAGTGTATCTCTCTATGGGTGTAATGCTTCAAAGATATGTAGTTCCGAGTTCACGTAGTTTGTTTTGACCTATGCTTTTATGATATGTAGTTCCGAGTATGTGAAAAAGCTTAGTAAACTCGGTTATGAAACAAGTGAGCCAGTTATTGATTAACTAGCCTATCTTGAGACAAGCTACAGCTTCTTCTCAACCTACCCAATCGACGAGTGTACTCTTCATGCAAACGTCGAGCCCGAAAGGCAACCAGTAGCCTGGAAGGAAAAAAAAGAAAGGAAAAAATAATCATAAGGGTGGGAATAAAAATTAAAATGGTAATAATAATGACAAGAACATGAATAATGTTGGGGGGGGGGGGGGAAGCAGCTGAAATGTAAGGTGAATTTTCCTTGTATTTTGTGTAAAGATGATCACTTCACTCACTTGTTCCCTCGTATGGAGGACACCTCGAATTTCATAGCACAAGGCCTAGCTGTGTTTACTAATCATTTATCTAATAATCAAAATATGAACTTGAGGATCGTTGATCCTGGTTTTGCGTCTAGTGGATCTCAAAACCCACCTGAGGTTTCTCCTAGTCGCAGTTGTATCAACATGGTGAAAGCTTCCAAAGTTGTGACACGTGTGAAATATTATGGTTTGTCACAACCAGACCTTGGGAAAGAAACTTCCCCACGTGAGAGTCGTTTGCAAATTGAAAATCCTACGGATAAACCTGAAGCTCCACCTCCCATTCCTAAGGGAGTCTTGAAGCTTTTAGGCCATAATCCTAATGCCCAAGCCACCCAGAACTATTTAGTTGTTGAGGATTTGTCCCAAACTCCTTGTGCGATGTCCGCATTCGAAGTTCTTTAGACTTGTCCTCTGCAAAGGAAGGCCTTGTTGTCTACTCTTGGGGTTAGTTATGATAGCTCTTCTTCCATTATCAAATTTGAAACCAAGGGGGTATAGCCTCTATTTCCTTACTACGTGTCTCTTCGGATTCATGTAGAGTTTCTCAACACCATGATGCGTACTGTCATTGATGAAGGTGCTTCCACTTCCGTGATGTCTTTGTCTTGTTGGAAGGGCTTAGGTTCTCCCATGTTTTCTCAATCTGCCAACATGTTGATGGATTTCGATGGCAGGTCATTTTGGCTGCACGGTATACTTCCTTCTCTAGAGGTCCAATTAAGAGGGAATACTGTCACGATCAAGGTCGAGGTGGTTGATGCACCCCTTGACTACAATCTGTTGTTGGGTAGGAATTGGATGTACAATATGAAATTCATAGCTTCTTCCCTATTTCGAGTGGTTTGCTTTCCATTTAATGGTAATATTGTTACTGTTGATCAAAATTCATTCCATAATCTGAGTGTCAATGCATCATCGGGAGCCTCTATCCTTATTATCGATCATTCTCATATGGTAGCTGAGAATATGGGTGTGGGTATGTATCCTTCTCTCATGGGAACCTTTAGTTGTCCTGCGCTCATTCTTATGATTGGTTCTAGTCTTAGTGGGCCTTCATCCTTGTCGAATTCAGTATCTTTTCACACTACTCATATGGAAGATCATTGGATTGTTCCTTCACCGAGTACTTCGAGTGTGCCTATCGAGATAGACATGCCATTGCCTGCAACAATGGTGGCGTATCAAGCGAATCTTGATCATGTTGTAGAGCCTAGTCCTTCCTCTTGATGGATGGAGGAGGAGGACCCTTATGTGCTTCCTGCATGGGTAGTAGAGTCATCTCACTCTCATGACTTCCTTGATGATTTTTTTCTGTCAGATGAAGCTATTCTTGAGGCCATATCTAGGATTAAACAACCTTGGGAAGCGTTGCACCATATATCGTATTACCTTCCTAAGCTTAATCGTTTGGAGTGTGATCACTTTAGGGGGATTATTAGCAACAAAATTGGTAGCCCCATGGTCCCATTAAGCTCTCCTAGTCAGATGGATAAAGGGAACATGGCTAAGCTATCACCAACGATTCCTATCAATATTTCTCGTGATCTTGGTAAGATTGAGAATGTCTACATTGGGGCAGGTTGTTCCCGCGATGAGATTAAAGATTATACCAAGATGTTTAAGGAGTTTCATGATTTTTTTCTTGGTCATATGAATAAATTCTAGGTATAGACCCTCATATTGTCGAACACGAAATCAAGACCTATTCGAATGCAAAATCGGTTCGACAACATTTGCATGTCGTGAATCCTAGAAAAACACCCACCATTAAAGCTGAGATAGAGAAACTGCTCAAAGCTCGTTTTATCTATCTCATTCCCTTAACTGAGTGGGTTTCAAATCCCATTCTAGTGGATAAGAAGCATGGAGCAATCCGAATATGCATTGATTTTCGTGACTTAAATTGATCTTGTCCTAAAGATAATTTTCCTTCACAATTTATTGATCAAATTTTGGATGAGTGTGCAGAAAGTGAGGTATTTTATTTTATGGATGGATTTTATGGATATAATCACATACAAATTAAGCCCAAGGATCCACACAAGACCACATTTATTTGTCCTTAGGGTACTTTTGCATATCAGAAGATGCCCTTCAGCCTTAAAAATGCCGAAAGTACATTTCAGCGGGGCATGACCTTGATCTTTCATGATCTTAAAATGATTATTGAAGTATATTTGGATGATCTCCCTGCTCACTCTTGTTTGAGAGTGTGTCATCCTTATCATTTTTTATTACTATTTGAAATATGTCGTCATTATCAAGTTCGTTTAAATTCTCATAAGTACATCTTTTACGTGACAGTTGGTCGTTTACTAGGATTCATCATATTGAAGGAGGGTATTAGAGTCGATCCCTTGAAGGTTGAGGCAATACTTCAATTGTCTCCCCCCCCCGTAATATTAGACACCTTTAATGTTTACAAGGTATGGAGAAATTCTTGCGAAGGTTCGTGGTCAATTTTTCCAACTTGACTAAAGGATTCATGCATACGTTGAAGAAGGACACCCCTTTTTACTAGGATGAGCGAACCCAAGAGTCTTTTGATGCCCTTAAGAAAGAATTATCAATGGCCTTCTTACTTATTCCACCAGACTATAGCTGTGATTTCTTGATTTATGTGGCCACATCTCAGGAGACGGTTGGTATGGTTTTGGTTCAAGAGGATGAGGAGCTTCATGAGCATGTCATATATTATTTGAGCCAAAACCTTATTGATGCATAACTTCGCTATTCCCATGTGGAGAAGCTAGCCTTAGCCACCGTTCATCCAGTTCAGTGTTTGAGACATTACATTCTCCTTCACCAAACTTTGGTTGTAGCTCATATCAATCCATTTTAGTTCATCCTCACTAGAAGGATGATTGGGGGAAAATATAATAAATGGATTATGATTTTGAAAGAGTTTGATCTCAAATTTGTTTCGGTGAAATCGAAGAAATCGTTAATCTTTTCTAAGCTCATATTAGATTTCCCAAATTTGGAGGAAGAGGGGGTTTATGAGGATTCTTTTTTCGATGAGCATATATTCCTCATCTCAACTGTGGACCCTTGGTACAGGGATATTATCATGTATTTCCAAACATTGAAGGTCCCTACTGACCTCTCATGGGATGAGCGGCGATGATTATGTCACATAGCGAAGAATTACCTCATAGTGGATGACACTTTCTACCACCGTGGGGTGGATTCCATTTTACATCGTTGTTTAACCCATGATGAGGCCAAGGTCATGCTTAATGATTGACATATAGGGGCATGTGTGGTCATTTATATGGGCTTTCTACAGCCCAAAAAATCTTGAGGGCAGGCTATTTTTGGCCATATATCTTCAAAGATTGTGTTAATGCAGTCAAGAACTTCCACCCTTTCTAGGTCTTTGCATGTAATATGTGCTTTCATTCAGCCCCATTGCATTCTATTATCACCGTCGGTACCTTCACTAAGTGGGGGATTGATTTTATGGATTGAAACCCATCCTCGGCTAGGGGGCACCATCATATTATTATGGTTGTCGATTAAGTCATGAAATGGGCAAAGGCTATGCCCATAATTAAATCTGATGGTGACAGCTGCCCATTTCTTTTTCAACTAGATAATCACCCAGTTCAGCATTCCGAAAGAACTTGTCACTAACTATTGTAGGCACTTTCAAAACAAAATGATGGAAGAGTTGGATTCCAAGTTAGGGTATAAGAAAGAGAACTCCTCTTGTTATTACCCTCAAGCGAATGGACAGGTTGAAGTAGTGAACAAGTCACTTAAGTCTATTCTCCAACAAACCATTGCACAAAGCAAGAATAATTGGCATATCATGTTGTATCATGCTTTGTGGGCCTATACAACCATGGTTAAGGCTGCCACCTATTTTTATCCCTATCAGCTTGTGCATGGGGTGGAGTCATTATTACCAGTTGAATGTGAAATCCCTTCTCTGAAGCTAGTTGTGGATATTTTACCAGACACTTTCACATTGGAAAAGCGTTTGCTCCATTTAGAGCAGCTTACTGAGCATCACTGAGATTCCTTAGTGGCTCTAGAGGTTAACAAGTGTCGCGTTAAGGTCCAATGTGATAAGTCTATCCATCCGAGGAGGTTTAGTGAAGGTGACTTGGTCCTTTTGTGGGATCAAGCTAAGGAACCCTTAGGGGAAGGAAAGTTTAATCCCATGTGGCATGGTCCTTACGTGGTTAAACATGTCTTAGAGAAAGGTGCCTATGAGCTGGTTGATTATGAAGGGATAGCCTTGGTGGATCCTAGAAATGGGCTCTATCTCAAAAAATACTATGCATGATCTTCAGCTAGGGCTAGCTTTTGTATATTATTATACAGTTTTGCATTGCATAGTTAGGTTTTCTTATGGTGATTGGGCTTGTTGATTACCTTTCATTTCTTGTGGCACATGTTGATGGAGGACAATCAGTTTTTTGATCGGAGCATGACAATATGACTCAATTACATGATAGATACATCCCGGAATAAACATCGGGTTACAATACATAAGATACATAGATGAATACATTCCAAAGTTACAAATACATAAACACTAAGATTGAAGTAATAGTTGGCCTTCCCTCTCCAAAAACCCAAAAGGAGGTGAGAAGCTTTCTGGATCATGGAGGCTATTATCGTCGTTTTATTGAAAACTTTACAAAAATAGCTGCACCAATGTTTAAATTCCTCATAAAAGATGTATAATTCCAATGGGTAGAATCTTGTCTTACTTTTGAGATTTTAAAAGCTAAGCTATTAGTAGCACCGATACTTAGGGGCCCTGATTGGACTCTTCCCTTTCATATATCTACTGATGCTTCCGATACAGCCATCGGAGGAGTCCTAGGACAAAAAGAAGGACAATCACCTTATGTCATTTATTTTATCAGCAAAAATATTTCTCCTGCCGAACTAAACTATACCGTTACTGAAAAGGAATTTTTGGAAGTAGTTTATTCTATTAATAAATTCCACCATTATATTACAGGGTACGATGTTTTTATGCACACCGATCACTCTGCCATTAGATTCTTAATGAATAAAATGATCACCCATTATATATTTTCCCGGTGGCTTCTCCTATTACAAGAATTTAATATTACCGTCATTGATCAACCTGGTAAAGAAAATTTAGTAGCGAATTTTCTTTCTCGTATACCACACGATAGAGATACTAAACCTATTGATGATAATTTTTCCTGATGAACATCTATTTGTTGTATCTGTTCAAACCCCTTAGTTTGATGATATTGCAAACTATCTAGTGACTGGAAAAGTACCACACCATTTGGCTCCATACAACAAATGCCGCATAATAGTACAAATCTCTAACTATTCATGGGTTGATAATGACCTCTTTCACACTGGCCCATATACTATTATTAGAAGATATGTGCAGGATAATGAAATCATAGACATCCTCCAAACATGCCATGATGGATCGTGTGGAGGACACTTTTTTGATAAACGGACAACATACAAAGTACTGCACTCTGGTTATCACTTGCCAAGCATTTCTAAGGATTCTTCCAAGTACGTTAAAGGATGTGATAGTTGTCAAAGAATGGGTAGACCCACGACATCAGACCAAATGACCTTACAACCTTAGGTCATGATTGAGCTTTTTGAAAAATAGGCTCTTGATTTTGTAGGACCAATCTCTCCCATGTCTTGTAAAAATAAATATATCTTGGTTTGCACAGATTATGTTGTACCAAATTGGTTTAAGCTAAAGCTTTTTTATGGCTACAGAGAAATCTGTAGTAGAATTCATATATGAAGAAATATTTACCTGATTTTGTGTATGCAGAGAAATTGTCACAGACCAAGGTACTCAATTCACTTCCAAATTAATGAAAGAGCTCACTACAAAGTATGGTATCCAACATTGCAAGACTTCACGTTACCATCCTCAGGCTAATGGCAAGGTAGAATCAACCAATAAAGTATTATAAGCTATTTTAACCAAGACCATTCACTTACATCATAAGGATTGGGTGGGTAGAAGTCTAGAGGCTTTATGGGCCTATAGGATAACAATGAGAAATACTACCAGACATACCCCCTATGAGTTAGTATATGGAAAACAAGTCCTTTTACCTATTGAATTTCAAGTAAAAACCTTTCGTATGGCAGCACAGTTAGGTATGGATTTGGATGAAGCATAGAAACAACGAATCCTACAAATTAATGAATTAGATGAAGTTAAAGAGGATGCACTCCAAAGAACCATGCTAATATAGAATCAACGAAAGCAATGGCATGATAAATTTATCAAGAAAAATCAATTTAGTACCAGAGATTGGGCATTACTATTCGATTCATGGTTTAAAAACTTTAAAGGAAAATTAACTACCCATTGGTTGGGCCCTTATGAAGTAGTTACAACTTTTGACAATGGATCAATAAAAATTAAAACAACTAATGGCTCAGAATTTTCCTTTATAGTGGATGGACATAGACTTAGGCTTTACCAACATTCAACATCTAGACAGGTTTTCGTACAAATTTTTTTATATCATGGGGAAATGGAATTGATTGAAGAGGAAGTTATTCCTCCTCCTCCTAATCCATGAAATCATTTTGGCTTATCATCACTTGTATATATGTAGATATGTTTTTGCTTCTATGAATAAATAAGAGTCACTTCCGATAAAATAAATTACATACGACTCTTTTTATTTCCATGTTTTTATGAATAAATTGAATCATCTAACAACTAGTTTTGCAGTTTGATCATGGATACTTTATCTCTATAAGCAGCTCATGAACTATTATCTGGAAAAAGTAATTACACTCGTAAGGTATCTTAAATTTTTTAATTTGCATTTTGTAGTGACAATTAAGGATAACTCCTTGCATATCATCCTTAACCGCTCCTTTTATGATTGAGATAGTTTTTGATATTTTGATTTAGACATGTATATTTCTGATTTGTTATTTTTAACAGTGCTTGATAAGACATATTTAATTATAATTTATCTTATGCCTATGGATTACTAGTTCATCCTATACTTGTTATCAAAACTTGTCTCTCAAATATCTCTTTGTGATAACTCAAGAGTAGGTGGAATTTTTACCTATAGGGAACATTACTTATCTCTTCTGAAAAAGATGGATTCTAAGGTCAAAGAACAGCTTTAAGTTATTCTCTTTTGACGTGATTTACGATTAAGGGTAGTATGAAAAGCTATTTGTAAGTTTATTCTGTAAAATTAAATTATGTGTTTTAGTAGGGCTTAACACGCTCTAGTACCAATCGGCTTCCATATATTTAATATCATTATACAAGGCAAACCCGATAGGGTGTTGATGTAATTGTAACTTCAGAATGTATTCACTTGTATTTCTTATCTATTGTAACTTGATGTTCATTCCAGGTTGTATTGTAATGTACTTGAGTCATGTCATACCCCGATGTTTATTCCGGGAAGTTTCTATGATGACAAAGTCATGTCAAGTCAGTGTGGGTAACCCTCCTATTGGTCAAGGGTTAAAGTCCCCACAATTGTGGGGCCCTAGGGTTATTAGACTATCCTAGTGAAGTCGAACCTAGGTGAGTCATTGTAAGTCAGGGAAATAGTCCCCACCATTGTGTTAAGGATAAACCTCCTTGTTGGTCGGAGGAGGAAAAGTCCCCACAAGTTGTGGGGCACTAGGGTTATTAGACAGTCCTAGAGATGTCAGCTCTAGTAAGTAATTGTTAAGTGAGGCTGACATGATGGACTGGGTTCCAAGTGAATGAAAGAATATAAATAGAGATTGAGTCTCTCTATTTAGGACACACACACACAGACTCATTGGGGCGCATGAGTGAGAGAGGAGAAGCTCTCTTAGTGAGAGAGAGAGAGACTACTATTGTCAAGAGATCATCTTACTATTTTTCGGTTTTACCTTTGGTGCTGATTCTATCTTTGAGGAAGTTGCAAGTTTTTCTCCTTTATGGTTTCCCCGAGGAAAATTCTTTCTGTCTCTTGTCTCTTGTGTTGTGCTTGTGTTTTATTGCTGTGCATGTTATTCTCTCAGTTAAAGATCCTAAGATCATAATTGTAGCTTGAATGATAAAAATCTAACATGGTATCAGAGCTAACTTGAGAATAAGACATTGTGTAGTTGCAGAAGCTAGGGATTCTTAGTTTTTGGGTCTCTCTCCATAATCCATCAAAAAAAGTATGCTAGGATGACTCTCCATCGAAGGGCGCATCTTTTTGTCGAAGTGGAATTCGATTCCGAGCATTTTCAGTTTTCGGTGCAGAAATTAGGGCTTTCTACAGAAGATGAATTTTTGAGTGATCCCGACATAGGATTGATGTACTCATAAAAATTGAAGTTGAGAGACCTAGATCAAGTTTTTTGGTTTGGTGAAACTCCCGGAAAGTCAAACCGTAGTTTGACCCCGAGCTAGAAAAACCCTAACTACCAAAATCTTGTAAGTTTTGGTACATTCGCTATATCCCAAGATTGGCGAAGGTTCAAGAGATGAAAGTTGCAGAGGCAAAAGATAAAATCCTGATTTACACTATATCCAAAAATCAGCCTCATATGCACTATATTATAGGAGATATGATCCCTCCACGTTAGGGTTCCAGCCTCTTCTAGAATTCATCCCTAAACAAGACACATGGGGAGAATTGCTATATCTTGGGCTACACATGTCCAAATATGATTTATGAATATTTTATAAGAAGGGAATGGAATTTAATTTCTATGGTCTGAGATTTAGACTCAGAAGATAAAGCAGCGACATGTGGCAGTTCCTACAACTTCACTGATATGAACAGTCCTGTAACAGGTCACCTTGGGGAAAATACCATACGTCCCAATTGGTGAAACCAATTCTAATGAAACCTATGGTGTTGGAACAGGTACATGTGAGAATATCTCATTGCAAACTTTCAGAAATAGAGGAGCAGTAATGTTAGAGATACCATAGAAACAATAACAGGCATTTCCGTAGAAAAAAAGTGGAAAACTAGGGCTTCCTGTTTCGAGAGCTTCCCTCCACTTTTTTCAGAAAAGGAGTACATTGGAAAGCTCCATTTGAATATATATATATATATTTATATCCAATCAGATATAGAAGATTCCAAGTTTTGAAAATAATGGTTTCTGTGACAAACCCTAGATCAGCCAGCTCCGGAACCAGGATAGACACCTCAAAACGGTAAGATCTAATCTTTCGCTATTTTCATTTGAGGTTCTCTTTTCAAAGTGATCTATCACATCATCTTGATGACAAGATTGGGGAAGTTGACAACTTCCAAGCCTAGAATTATATGATCTCTTTGAAGAAAATGGATTGGACACCTACATGAGTATAGCGGTTCCAATTCCAGAGGGAGATGAGGCTAGAAGCCTTACACAAGAAGAACATGGTCAAGGCCAAGAAGATCATTGCTGATTCAATAATGAATAAACTTGTACTATAAGTGTCTTAAAGACACCGAATATGTTTGATTCCTTGACCAAGATATTTGAAGGGAAGAACAGAAATCAGAATATGACCTTAAGAAACCAGTTGAAGAATGTGAAGATCTAGAATGCAGAGACCATGCAGTCATACATTACAAGGGTCTCTCAAATCATTGAACAACTTGTAGTAGTAAAAGAACAAGTGAAGAATGCAGTAGTGATGATGTCCACCTTGAATGGCCTCCTAGGATCATGGGATTCATTCATTCGAGGAATGTGTGCCAGAAGGAAGTGATTACTTTCAACAAACTCTGGAAAGAAGAAGAAGCTCGATTCATAAGAAGAGAAGAAAAGATGGGAGCAATTGAAGAACAAGCTCTCACCATCGAGAGAAGATCCCTCAAGCAATGAGGAATATGAAGGAATCGATTCTTGAAGACCCTCTTATCCATTTTGAGAGCTTGGATAGGAAATGATGAAGTCATGAATGAAGAAGATGATGAAGCGGAAGGATCAATGAGTCTACCCAAAAAACAAATAAAGATAAGTATTCAATTGTCATTTCATGATATTGTTTTTGTTATGCATTTGTTTATATTCAGTTGATGTTTTATGCATGATAGAATGTTTGCATTAATGACAGTATATTACTTTTATGCATGTGATGGGTAAGTAGCTGATGGTGCTATACAACTCTCCTGGTAGAGATGGAAGGAATCTATAAACATTTCCGTGAGATATGGATGAATGTTGTATTGGCTAAAATATTTGCATGATCATATATTTATGCATAAGAATTTTCTGGTATGAATATTCCTTATGAAATATTTATAACCATACAAATGCATTTGACTTGTAGGAAAGATCGCGTACATAATCGCCTACAAGCAAAGAAGAATGAGACTTGTTCTGGAGAACAAGTGACGACAGTTCAAAGATAAAGAATAATATGACGAATGTAGCGACATCATTGATGTAGAATTTCCAGCTATGAAGAAGTAACCAAGAAGACCAGTTCAAGAAGAATGATGTCTAGGATGCAGTATCTAAACATGAGTAGAAGTTCGTAGTTCCATCATGCAGTAGATGGAAACATCGTGGGATACAAAGAAATATTCGTATCACGAGGCTTCTCACAAAAAGAAGGCATAGACTACGAAGAGACATTTGTAGCTAGTAAGAATTGAAACACATACATGATGAGATTGATGAAGATCTTAACCTTTGCTACAAGGTTGAAGATGAAATTCTATACACTAGATGGATACATAGAGTACTAGTAGCATAGAAATCTACTTGTCAATCCAGTACAGAATGTTTCAGTGCATAGAGTACACAAGAAAGAGGGAGTATGATGCTTCGCTTCAAAGGGAGTGACTACAGAAAATCTAAGGTTCGACATGGTACAATAGGATGGATAGATTAATGATGACTCTAGGCTTTACTGAGAGTAAATTCGATTCCAACCTTTTCTTCAAGGTTGAATAAGGAAGACTAGTGATGCTCTTGTTATGTGTTGACACACTATTTTCTAGGCATGGAGGTGTGGAAAATGGAAGTATGCATTAGAGATCCTGAATAGGTTCAGGATGATGGACTACATGACCACACATATGGCATCGAACCTGAAGCTGTTATGTGATGCTTCATCAGATATGCTTGATGCTACAATGAATTGTCAGATGATTGGGTCATTGATGTACCTGATGAACACAATACTAGACATTTGCTTTGCTATGAACACCTTGAGCCAGTTCTTGACAGATCCAAGAAATGTTCACTTGATTGCTACAAAGCATATTCTGAGGTACCTGAGGGGTACAGTTGATTATGGTCTCAAGTACGATGCGAATCAGAAGATTAACCTCGAGGGTTATGTTGATTCAGATTGGGCAGGCAGTGCCATCAATAGGAAGAGCATTTCAGGGTGTTGCTTCAGTATGGGATCATGTGTGATCTCTTGGTTTAGTAGGAAGCAATCTATTATGGCACTGAGTACAACTGAAGCAGAGTATGTCGCATCTTCTTCAACTAGTTGTGAGGCAGTATGGCTGTGAAAGCTACTATTTGATTTATTTGATCTCCAGATAGATGCTACTTGTATACATTGTGACAACTAGAGTTGCAGGAAGTTCTCATAAAATCCATTGTTCCATGACAAGTTGAAGCATACAAAGCTATTGGACAGAGTGAAGTTAGAGTACTTCAGGGAGAATATTAGTGTTCTCCAGATCGAGGTTTCCTCCAAGGGAAAGTGATGAGTCCCATACCATTCTAACAAGTAGGTCAGATATAATGTCTGAGTGATTCTGTCATGGTGAGAGGATTTGGTTCCTTCCATGTAAGATATGAGTGCTAAGATCCATAGCCATTCTGACGAGTAGGTTAGATATAAGGGCTAAGCCATTCTATCATGGTGAGAGGATTTTGTTCCTTCCATGTCAGATATGAGTGTTGATTTCCATTCTAGGAATGGAGGTACCTGGTCAGTTACCAGGAACACTCAGTCCAGGACTAAGAGATCCAGTCTGACGAGTAGGTCAGATATAAGGGCTGAACCATTCTGTCAAGTCTAAAGGATTAGGTTCCTCCCATTTCAGATGTGAGTGTTGGCCATTCTATCGAGTAGGACAGATGTAAGGGAAACTTCCACTCTCTGGGACAGTGCAGGCACCTGGTCCATTACCAGGTAGATCAGTCTAGGACTGGGTTCCATTCTGGTGAGGGTGTAGGATTTGGTTCCTACTAGGTCAGATGTGAGTGCATGGTTTTCTGATGAGGGTGTAGGATTTGGTTCCTACCAGGTCAGATGTAAGTGCAAAGCCCTTCCATCATTGTGAGTAGGATATGTTCCTACCTGGATGAACGTAAGTACAGAGCCCTTCCATCATTGTGAGCAGGATGTGTTCCCACCTGGATGGATGTAAGTGCAGATCCTTTCCATCATTGTGAGCAAGATATGTTCCTACCTAGATGGATGTAAGTGCAGAGCTCTTCCATCATTATGACCAGGATGTGTCCCATCCTGGATGGAAGTGTGGAACTCTTCCATCATTGTGAGCAGGATGTGTTCCCTCCTGGATGGATGTGAGTGTTGTGCCTTTCTGACAAGTAGGTCATATATAAGTGCTGAAGAAGACCTACATGGAGGCTAGGCCTACAGCCAGCATGAAAAAATGCTAGCTCTGTAGAACTTCGTGTGATGAGAAGAATCATGAGATAGCACCCGTGATGATCCAGATCGAGTGATGACCTAGATCTAGTGATTATGACCAGATCAAGTAATGATCTAGATCCAGTAATGATGATCCAGATCCAGTGATGATGATCCAGATCCAGTAATGATGTAGATCCAGTGATGATGATCCAAATCGAGTGATGATCTAGATCAAGATGAATATGACTTGAAGATGATGAGGACTTGATGATGACCTAGATAATACAGAGAAGAAGACTTGTGCTGATAAATTGTGTTGAGAGAATACCTTCCTAGATAAGAGGGATTGTTGATGTAATTTTAACTTCAAAATGTATTCACTTGTATTTCTTATCTATTGTAACCCGATGTTCATTCTAGGATGTATTGTAATGTACTTGAGTCATGTCATACCCCGATGTTTATTCCAGAAAGTTTCTAGAATGAGAAAGTCATGTCAAGTCAGTGTGGGTAACCCTCCGATTGGTCAAGGGTTAAGGTCCCCATAGTTGTGGGGCCCTAGGTTTATTAGACTATCCTAGTGAAGTCGACCCTAGGTGAGTCATTGTAAGTCAGGGCAATAGTCCCCACCATTGTGTTAAGGATAAGCCTCCTTGTTGGTGGAGGAGGCAAAGTCCCCACAAGTTATGGGGCACTAGGGTTATTAGACACTCCTAGAGATGTCGTCTCTAGTAAGTAATTCTTAAGTGAGGCCGACATGATGGAGTGGATTCCAAGTGAACAGAAGAATATAAATAGAGAGTGAGTCTCTCTATTTAGCACACACACACTCACTCATTGGGGTGCATGAGTGAGAGAGGAGAATCTCTCTTAGTGAGAGAGAGAGAGACTGCTGCTATTGAGAGAGCATCTTACTATTTTCTAGTTTTACCTTTGGTGCTGATTCTATCTCTCAAGAAGTTTCGGGGTTTTCTCCTTTATGGTTTTCCTGAGAAAAATTCTTTGTGTCTCTTGTCTCTTGTGTTGTGCTTGTGTTTTATTGATGTGCATGTTATTCTCTCAGTTAAAGATCCTAATATCATAATGGTAGCTTGAATGATAAAAATCTAACATGGGGTACTGAACAGTCCTGCTGGCAGTGGGTCAATGTTACGTAACAACTTAAAACTAGGAATCTCGATAAATGCAAGTAAACCTGCTGGGGTAGTGAACAAGCTTACTCGCAGCGGGACTATACTTGCATGGTACCAAGATAATCCCATTGGGGTACTGAATAGGATTGCTGGAAGCGGGGAAATATCGGGTAAGGAGGTCTGGTTAATGCACTACTATGCACATGATTCGTAAAATAATGATCATATACAAGAAATTTTTCAAAAAAATTTATAAATAAAATGTTAAGGCCCATTATCTTTACTGTCACTTGAGAATCATTGTAAGTTGGGCTTGGACATGGCCATCTAATTCAATCAATACTTGGGATGTTATTATCCTAGAAATGTGACCCATAGTTACATCTCTCACACACTCCGAGGTAAACTCAAAGTATTTTATGATGACAAGATATCTTTACAATGAGGCATAGATGCCTAGCTTTTCCTATGGACTTCTTTTGATTATATTATTGTCTCTTTATATGGTCTTTCTAAGCACTGTTATTTTTCATAAATATACATATCTGAATCACTTTCGTTTACTAGTCAATTTTTCTTTTCTTTATAAAAACAATAAGAGAATACTCGCAGTTTTTACTATCTGAAATAAACTATTTTTCTCCTTTGCATGAGGACATGCCATATCTTTTGTTTGGGGGAGGGTTAGGAAGATTCAAAACAAAATATTTGTCTGCTTTTATCTTTTTTATGACAAAATTTCTTATCTCTGACAAATGTTAAAGTGTTTTCAGCTTATAGCATGAAGCATGTCTTTACAAAAAAAAATCAATCAATCAATATGAAGGATTTGACGGAAGACTTTATGAAGGATCTGAATAATGGTTCAGATGATGGTCTGAATAAGATATTGTGGTATTATAGCATGAATTATTACAATTTGTCAACCAAATTTTGTTTTTTGAACATAGTTTTATTTTTGTATGGATTCTTTGACCTTAAAATTTCTTTTGTTATCATTTTATTGTTAGCATATTTTTATTTAAATACACATGAAAACTATTTTTCTTGTTAACTTAGAATGTTATTTATGCATTTGTGATATATGTTCAAGCTGTCCAAAGTATTACTTTGGACATGGTTGAAATAATTATAAACTTTATAAATTTATTTATCAAACGCATATGCTTGTTAAATGAAATGCATCTTGAATTTTGCTATAATAGCATGGTCTCCTAAGAAATCCAAATCTTTTACTATTCCATCATTTTTTTTTACTCTAGTTTCTTACACCTTCTATCTTATAAATCTTATAACATAACCATTGAACAAATGCTGAATTATTTTTGAACTTGAAAAGCTATTATAATAAAAACTGGTAAAATCTTTTCTATTTTGACATAAAATAAATATTCTTTTTTAAGATTAAAGTTTAAATTATTCCCTTGATTCGCCAAGTAGAAGGCAGTTACTAGCGCAACTTTTCCTTCTTCCTTATCATTTTATTTTTTGCTCAATGGGACCTGGCATTTCTCTAGTTTGGGGGAATGTTGAGCCTGATTTTATTATCATTTTTGGCAATTAAATAACACATTTAAACATATATTTTATTATCTTTAGTATATTTTATGTCATGCAGATCGTTATTTCAGCACAAGGTAAGAACAAATTTTATGTTATTAAAACTTTGGTTATTAATATCATTTTTTTGATTTTATTAACTAAAAATTATATTATTTAAATAATATTTAATGTATTATTTGATATGTATATTTGTTTGCAGATTTTATAGTTTGTTTGGGAAAATTAACACCAAAACGTATTCATCCTGCCTTTCGTACAATATGTCTAGCTCACGATCCAGCTTGGCATTCAGCTCATCATCCAGCCGTCGTGCAGAATTCACTGGTGGTTTTCCATGTTTTCCCTAGATTGACACCCACCATATCCAGCTCACGGCTCAGTGTTTCGTTCAGCTCACCGTTCAGCTCGCCCATTAGCCTGGGTGCTGTCCATAACCAGTTTTGGGCATTTAAAACATGAAACAACCTACAACCAAACTGATCATCCATGCATCTAGGTAATAAATCCATGTTCTAGATAGCACCCAAGCTTGCAATATTCTTCACTCGTGACCACATCAACCATCTCTGTGCTGGACTGATGCATTTAACTCATGCCCTAGAAGGATCGCCACCTAGCTACTCACTATCCACGTGATCCAAAGGAATAGAACGACCTACATTCTAGAAGAACGACTGTGTCACCACCCTCGCTCTCCACAACAACACTAGTCCAGACATTTGCGCTAATGAGGGACCTGCATTCTAAAAATCTGCTGCTATGTACAATGCATGTGTTCAACACTAGCCCATCGACAACGTTAATCAAGGGATTGACGCCACGCTAAAGATATTCCCATTTGAAAGGAGAAATATCATGCCACGTTCATGTTCTAGAGGTCACGCTCGCGCTGAAGAAGGAAGATGTCCATGCGTTGGTTGCTAAAATCAATTATGTGCCTTTAAAGATTGACTAAAATTAGAGAGCAATCGACCTTTGAGGGTCGAATTTCTCATCTCTCATGTAAACTATATATAATAGTCCCTTAATAAAGAGGAGAGTTTGTTAGGAGAGAGTTAGAGAAGTATTTTGTTAAGTTGTTCATAGTTTTCATATGTTAGAATAATCAACCCATAGTTAGCTACCTTAGACATTATTTAATCCATTTTTGTCTTATTTGCCTAGTTTATATGTTCCATCATATGCAAGTTGTCATCTACACATCCATAGTGGTCAAAATTGCTAATTTTGACTCATGGAGCGCTTGGGAAAGCTCATGGAATCAAATTTGATTTATTCCTAGCCTTCCTAGTGCCCTTCTTCTTTTTTTGCTTTATTGCCTGCTTTTTCAGTGCTTTAAGGCAATTGAGAAAGTTTGACTAGGTGAGGTTAACTAGTTTTTTGTCCTCCACATCCTCCACTATTTTCTCCTATGAAAAGCATGTATGATTTGTCATTCCATTACCTTTTATCTTTCCCAAGTGCTTTTTCCAATTCGTGAGCTCCTTGACTGTTTTGGAAACTACTTTATGCACCTATGGGGGATTTGCTTAATTTTAGTAAGCCTGCTTTTGACTAGATTCGAATTTCCTCCTCATGCATTTGAATCCCTTATGTAATTATTTATTGCAGTAGCCTATGTTATTACAGGATTGGATATTGTACACTTTTCAATATAGTTTAGTGTTCAGCTCCATATTCAGTCTCTTTTGTGAGTGATTTTGCATGTACAATTGATAATTGTTGTGAGTGTAATTGTTCTATCACTGGGTTTAATTTCCACATGGTATCAGAGCCTTTGTAGATCAATTTCTCTCCTTCCAACTTGTTTTGCAAGTTTGACATCATTGACTGGGAGCATTCTACAGATTGTCGGGACAAATTTCTGAGCTATGGATCAATCTCAGAAGATCATCTTGACTCCATTTAACTTCTTTGAATGGAAATCAGATATGGAGATACTGTTTAGAGTGAAAGGCCTCTACAGAGTGACTATGGTAATAGAAGAAGATCCCAATACAGCTGCAGAGAAGATAAAATGGCACAACAGGAGGGATGAGGCCTATGGTCTCTTGTGTCTGAGCATATCCAGAGACCTCCTTTTCCATCTTGATTGATTGACATCACCGAATGAAGTATGGGAGAATATTACTGATCTTTTTGGAAATACAGATGAGATGAGGGGACATCAAATCGAAAATGAACTGATCTCCCTGAGTCCAAATAGTTTTGAATCCTTGCAACTCTATTTCTCCAAGTTCAAAGCACTTGTTTTGCAGCTAAAACAATGTGGGATCGAAAAGAAGGATGATCATCTATTCTTGGTCGTACTCTCGAAGCTTGGACCTAACTATTCAGTGTTTGTTTCGACCTTCTATGCCACAAAGTTGACAGCTCAATCCTGGAAGATGCCTAGCCTTGTAGATTTCATGGAATCTCTCACACAAGAACAAGATAAGTTGGTGATGATGGGAACCATCAAACCATCCAAAGACCAAGCTCTGGTTGTTGGAGATTCAAGGGTGGATTCAAAAAGCAAAAAGAAAGATAAAAAGCCACCCGAGCAAAAGATATACAAGAACAAGTCTCCAGAGGAGCCACAAGGTTCCAAGAAGAACCACTAGAAGAAGAAAAACAAAGGAGAAATGAGCAAGTGCTCATACTACAGTAAGGGCAATCATACTGAGAGCTCCTGCATGTAGAAGAAAATAGACATGCTGAACCAACTCCTAGAGAAGAATGGCATCTCCCTTCCAGACAAGAGAGAAGGAGGATCAAGTTCAGAAGATAGAGAGAGAGTTTATGCATTGGTTGCTAGCACATCAAGCTCATCTAGTTTTATCATTGATTCTGGAGCTTCAAGACACATGGTTTCAACCAAGGAGGCATTCACCTCACTTGACATGTCGAAAGGTCCACCAATAGTACTGGGAGATGACTCTCTCACTGAAAGTTTGGGAAAATGGAGGATTGATATTGATCATGGTTAGTTCGACAATGTGTTGTATGTTCCTGGTCTTGCCTCCAACCTCTTATCAGTGTATCAGATGACCCACACTGGGTCTCCAAAGAAGGTCATATTCTCCCCTGATGAAGTTGAGATCACAGAGATCTCAAGTGGTAAAGTCATTGCAAAAGGAGTTGTAAATCATACTTCGAAGGTATACACGTTCTCACACTTCCTACCCTACTCAAACCCCTCTGCTCTTCTGATTCATGCTAATGAGGCAAGCAATATTTGGCATGAAATATTTCGCCACCTAAATTACAAGTATCTTTCTGATCTTAGTGAAAAAGAGATGGTCATAGGGTTACCCAAGATAAAATTTTCCAAAGGAGTCTTCCAAGGTTGTATCCTAGGAAAACACCCAGAGCATAAATTTGAGAGAGCTAATCATGAGAGAACCTATGCACCCCTCGAGTTGATCCACGGTGATGTTTCTGGCCCATTCCCTCATATTTCCATGAGTCAGGCCAAATATGCATTGACTTTCATAGATGACTTTTCTAGGTATTGTTGGGTTTACTTCCTGAAACACAAGTCTGCAGTTTTTGGCCTCTTCAATGTCTTTAAGGCTTTGGTTGAAAACCAGTCTGGGAGAAAAGTCAAGGTCCTCAGATATGAAAATGGTGGTGATTATGTCAAGTCTGAGTTTATTCAATATTGTGCATATGTAGGTATTCAAATGTAGCATTCTATCCCTTACACACCATAGCAGAATGGTGTTGCTGAGAGGAAGAACATATCACTGAAGGAGATGGCAACATGCATGATGGAGGCCAAAAATTTGCCACCAAAGTACTGGGCCGAAGCTATAAACTATGCAGCCTATATCTAGAATAGGGTGCCTCATAAACATCTTGATGGTATGACTCCTTTCGAAGCATGGAGTGGACACAAGCCAGATGTGACCCATTTCAGGATTTTTGGCTCAAGGGCTTGGGCTAGAATTCGAACAGAAAAGAGAAAGGCTTTGCAGACCCAAAGCCAAGAGTGTCTATTTGTTGGGTACTCTAAAGATTCAAATGGGTACAAGCTGATAAATTTCAGCACAAAAAAATCCATCATTGAAGGGTGTGTTCAGTTTCAAGAAGAAGCCCTAGCGATAGTGGAAGTTGGAGAAGCCTCTTCACCACCAGATCTTCTGAAGGTAAGTGAAGAGATTGTTGAACATGCTGATTCTGATATGTCTAATAGTGATGAGTTTATTTTAGATCCTAACAGCCCTACAAGGACAAAATGGGCAGCCAATACCATTCATGCAGCAGGAGAGCTAGCTGGGAATCCTAATGACACTAGGAGGACTAGATCTCAATTTGAGAGTGCTATGTGCATGAAGGATCCTATGTTTGCTGAGAAATGATATCTGATGGTGGAATCAGATACTCAGACATATGAATATGCACTAGGAGATCCAATATGGAAAACATCCATGAAGGAAGAGTTCATCTCACTCCAGAAGAGCAACACTTGGGAGCTGGTTGATCTTCCCCCAGGGAGGAAGCTAGTTCAGTGTAAGTGGGTGTACAAGACCAAATTTGCTGCTGATGGTTCACCTTTGAAGTAGAAGGCCATATTGTTAGCCAAGGGCTACTCACATGTTCATGGCATAGATTACAATGAGACCTTTGCACCAGTGGCAAAGATGGACTCCATCAGGCTAGCCTTAGCCATTGCAGCTTCAAAGCAATGGGAGGTACATCACATGGATGTAAAGTGTGCCTTCCTGAATGGAGATCTTACTGAAGAGATATACATGCAGAAGCCTTAGGGATTTGCTACTAACCCATCTCTTGTGTGCAGGCAAAGGAAGTCATTGTATGGGCTAAAGCAAGCCCCCAGGGCTTGGTATGCCAGGATTGATAGCTTCTTGCTATCACTGAATTTTGTTCGATGCAAATCAGATTCAAATGTATATTTGAAGTTGATTAATGGTTCATTAATTATCATTGTGTTATATTTTGATGACCTCCTCATTACAGGAAGCTCAAAGGCTGAAATTGCTTCCTTGAAGGGTGCAATGAACCAAGCCTTCTCCATGACAGATTTGGGGCTCTTAAGCCAATTCTTGGGGCTTGAGATTGCTCAAACCAAATCTGGAATCAAGGTGCACCACTCCAAGTATGCCTTGGATTTTCTGAAAAAATTAATAATGAAGGATTGCAATCCAAGCAAGACTCCTTTCCTTTCAGGAGTGAAGCTTGAAGAAGTTGATTCTTCACCTATGGTAAACAATACACTGTATAGGAAATTGATTGGATGTTTGTTGTATATTACACATACTAGACCTGATATTTCTTATGTAGTAAGTGTGGCTTCTAGATACATGGATCAGCCTCATGAGATCCATTGGAAAACAGCCAAAACAATCCTTAACTTTGTTCAGGGAACAATGAGACATGGGATCTTCTATAAAGCTAAATCTAATCTTGATTTGATTGGGTTTACTGATAGTGATTGGGAAAGTGATAGCACAGATATAAAGTCCACATCAGGATATGTGTTCATGCTTTCATAAGGGCCAATCATCTGGTCAAGCAAGAAACTGAGTGCCATTGCACTCTCATCTACAGAAGCAGAGTACAGAGGAGTTGTCAATGCAACAACTCAATGTTTATGGTTGCAGGGATTACTTGGAGAGTGTGGCTTCGAATCAGAATAATCAAATACTATCTACTGTGATAATCATAGTACCATTCAAATAATCAATGATCCAGTTCTGAACCAGAGAACCAAACACATTTATATCCATATGCACTACATCAGAGAGCTTGTGCATGATGGTACCATTCACCTACTCTTCTGTTCATCTTCAGAACAAGTAGCTGATATCTTCACCAAAGCATTTTGTGAGAAGACCTTCATCAATCTCAAATCACTGCTGGGGATTTCTGATCATGCTATGAAGCATGAGTGAAGACAATATTTCCAAATTTTGTTTTGCAGTCCATGTTTAAGGGAGAATTTTCCCACTAGGTTTTTGCCTCTTTCCTTGGTTAAATGGACATGTAGTATGTAAAGGGTGACTAAGCCTTGTTGCTAGGCCCTATAATTTTCTGATATATTACTCATAAGTCAGGCTTAAGGGGGGGTGTTAGAATAATCAACCCATATCTAGCTACCTTAGACATTAATTAATCCATTTTGTCTTATTTTCCTAGTTTCTATGTTCCATCATATGCAAGTTGTCATCTACACATCCATAGTGGTCAAACTTGCTAATTTTGACTCATGGAGCGCTTGGGAAATCTCATGGAATCTAATTTGATTTATTCCTGGCCTTCCTAGCGCCCTTCTGCTTTTTCTACTTTATTGCCTGCTTTTTCAGTGCTTTAAGGCAATTGGGAAAGTTTGACTAGGTGAGGTTAACTAGTGTTTTGTCCTCCACATCCTCCACTCTTTTCTCCTATGAAAAGCATGTATGAGTTTAACTTCCATTACCTTTTATCTTTCCCAAGTGATTTTTCCAATTCGTGAGCTCCTTGACTATTTTGGAAACTACTTTATGCACCTATGGGGGATTTGCTTAATTTTAGTAAGCCTGCTTTTGACTAGATTCAAATTGCCTCCTCATGCATTCGAATCCCTTATGTAATTATTTATTGTAGCAGCCTATGTTGTTATAGGGTTGGATATTTTACACTTATTCAATATAGTTTAGTGTTCAGCTCCATATTCAATCTCTTTTGTGAGTGAGTTTGCATGTACAATTGATAATTGTTGTGAGTGTAATTGTTCTATCACTGGGTTCAATTTCCACATCATAAACAATGTAATTTTGTTTCCGAATTTGAATAAAGAGTTGTATGCATTTCTATTGAAGATTGCGTTTGATTAGGAGTTAGCAGACATCACCCCTGATTGTTGAGAGGGACCCTCATCAACTAGAGGTTCATTTCTTTGTTTAATTCGGTTCTTTCTTTTCTATTTTAGCTAGTGTAGTTTAATTTCTAGTTTTTTTCATTAGATAATAGTAAATGCTATTTTATTTCTGCATTGCATTAGCTTAATTTTATTTCAGCAGTTAAACAAGTAGATGCATGCATAGCTTTTCTTTGAGTCATTTTCTTTCAGTTATTTGCTTTCAGTTATTTTATTTATAGTCATTTCATTCCAGTATTGCTTTTAGTCTTTATTTCTGATCATATAAAATAGTTTGCTTCCATTTGAATTTAGTCTTGTTTATTTATTTCCTGTTATGAATTCACTTATATGAAATAGTTTTCTTTCATTTAGATTCAGTTTGTTGATTTATTTCCCACCATGAACTTGCTTAATTTAATTTCCATTCCGTTTAAATTAATTTCTAGCTTACTAATTAGTTTAATATGCAATGCTTTCTTTTTGTTTAAGAGTTAGTTTGAAGTTAATTTGTTGGTTAAATAGGTTTTTTTATTGATTCCATGCATTAAGTTTAGATATGCATAACTTCAGCTGAAGAATTAGTTCATTTAGGTTAGTTTTTACCATTTCCAACTATATGGACTGCCATTCGGACCGTCTTTCTGGTCTGCCATTCAGCCACCCCTTACAGACCTACTGTTCAGTGTATCATTAACCCCCGGTTCTATTTTGAGTGTTTTTTTATGTATTTTAAGAATATTTCTAGTTTTGTTTTCTCAATATTTGGATTAAGTTTGTAGTTGGTAGTTTTGTTTAAGCATTACAAGTAAAGTTTGACTCTTTTAGGTTATTGATTAAGGTTTTATTATTCTTCTTTTATTTTATTTTCACCTTAAATTAAATATGGATTAATTTGTTCTTATTTCTTGAATATTAAACATTGATTTCGATTTACTGTTGTTTTACGTCATGGTTATATTTTTTCACATATAGAGTTTAGGGTTAGATGTATTATTTTTAAGAGGAAGTTAGGTTATTTGTAATCATAGGAATCATTCTTGTTTTTTGTATGTATTTATTGAAGAATAGAGTTTAAATATATTTATTAGGTTTCTACTTGCTTCTCTTTATTATCTTTATTGAATTTTCTACTTGTTTATTTCAATGTTTTATTTAATAAGTTTTCTACTCGCTTTTTCAGTTTTCTATTTTTTGGAAGATAAGTTGTCTTTTTACCCCATCCTTCTGCTTAAGAAGTAGTTAGTTGGTTATTTGTCAGTTCAGTTGTTATAATTCCTTTTATGTATGAGTTAGTGGGTGAATTTATAAGTATTATTGTTTATATTTTCCTTTTAGTAGCTGTTTAAAATTTGATACTCCGGTCTAGTATGATTATTCAGATAGTCTTAGGAGGTTGGCTCAGTTTTTCATTTTGAAAGATCTTTCAATCTTTTGTTTATTAAAATATCTCCACGACACCCTAGGATCCTTTTTACCTTCCCATATATTTTTTATAAACTCTAATCCTACCAACCCCAGTCGATAATTAAATATTAGGTGTATTTAAGATAGTAGAACACACCCGAACATTGTTGCAATAAGGGTGTGTGGATGTAATATCCTCTGATTTATAAACATGATTTGTAATGTTAAATATCGAATGTAATTTTTAATGAGTTTGGATGATCATGGAATATGTCCAAATGGTCCATAGAGGACAGTTGTAACCGCTACATTTTTCAATTAATGAAATTATGAATGAAAGGGACATGCCACGTAAAAAGAGGAGACTATTACTGCAAGAGGGGGAGACGTAGATAAGAAAAACTTTGGAAATTACATGAGGTGCTGGAACACCTTAGTGGCGCCGAACATACCATGGAGAAATAAGGACATAGTGGTTGATGTGTTTTCAATGGAGAATGGACTGTAGGTGCAAAATAAGATCAGACAAACCCTGGAAGATCAGGAAACGCAATGGTTGACAAGGATTCCTTGGGGAACGGACCATAACTACAAATTAAGACCTAGGAAACTAAAATATAAGAGAGCATATGCAAGGAGGAAGGATGCTGCTAAGTATGCGGGGAAAGAATGAAATCTTGTTGTGTGAGCACTTTAGTGTTAGGCAAGAGTTGAGGGAAATACTTGTTGCGTGAGCACTCTATGTTAGGCACGTGATTTCTTCCTAGAAATTGAAATGAGGTTAGTTGTCTCCGCTCTTTGCACACATATTTAATCGTAGGGGTGATTGAGGATAGAGCATATATGTGCCTAATATACAATTGGGTGGAACGTGTCTATTCCCTTTTCATTTTGGCCCGTATTACAAATAGGTTCCATTACTGGTTTTTGTTTTCTACAAATCTATTGAGGCCAGGGTATGTCCCTAGATGTGTAAATGTGGGTTTCAATGTTAATACAATGATGAACACCAGTTTTAGGTTTATTGATGAGAATGTTGCTTATGAGATGGTGTGTACTCATACTCTGTTTGAATGACTGTGACTTGCATTTGGTGATATTGGTTCCTCAAATGGTGTAATACGTTTTCTATAATATTTACTAGGATGTTGTATGGTTCCTTGTTAAAACTAGTTTAAGGGACCCATGGTAGGGAAGCTAATGTGATCTCCTTGAAGCCCCCATATAATACCTTGAATTCCTAAGGGAGGGGGAAATAGTGAAGGAGATGTTGGTTGCTGAAGTTTGTAGGAAACATGCCACTATACACCGCCATAAAATTCATAAGCCTTAGCTTGTCTAAGTAACTGATTCAGCGTAAAGTCATGAGTCCATTGAGGGTTGGAAACTCCTTAATCTGGCCACGAAAACACAGAGAATAAAGGTGAAAAACTTGCACTGGAGGTCCCACAGAATCCTAAAAATGTATAAATAATTAAAGTATTTATGCATCCCGCAATATCCATTACGGAGGGGGAAACCGAGAAATAATTCATAAGGAAGTGGGGCGGATTTACAATTTGCAATCCGCATTGTAGAAGTATACTAAGAATTATAAGAAATAGGTGTGTTTCTATAACCCAAAACCCACATTGCGAAAGAAGAAACATGGTGAAAAATATGATGAAGATAAGGACTTTCCACAATCTCCAATCCGAATTGTAGAAAGAGGAATGTGGAAGTCAAAACTGTAAACTATCTATGTGTTTGTGCAATTTGGAATCCCCATTCCAGAAAGTTGAAGGTGGATGAAAATTATAAAGAAATAAGTGGGTTTCTGCAATCCGCAATCTGCATTGCAGAGAGCAGAAAACTGAAGGTAAAACTAAAAAATATAAAGGTTTTTCGCAATCCACAATCCGCATTGTAGAATGCATAAAATGTAAAGTAAATTATTACGTTATAAGGGTTTCCACAATATGCTATACACATTGTGGAAAGAGGAAAATGGAAGATAATATATAAATAAAATAGGGGGTTACCGCAATCTACAATCCGCATGATGGAAAATGAAAAATCTGAGGTTAAAAATGTAAGGAACTTAAGTGTTTTCACAGTTCACACTTTGCATTACGAAATGCAGAAAGAAGAAAGGAAAAAGTGTCAAACGTAAGGGTTTTCACAATCCACAATCTGCATTGTGGAAGAGAAAATTCAAAAGGGTCAGATTATAAAAGAATAAAGTGGTTTCTACAATCTCCAAACCACATTGCGGAAGCAAAATTACAGAAGGGAGTTATTATTTGTAGAAGGGAGCTTTGTTTTGTGAAAGGGACTCTTTTATTTGTGGAAGGGACTTTTATTTGCGAAAGGGTCTTTTATTTGCGAAAGGGAATTTTTTTATGCGGAAGGACTGTTGCGGGAACAATTAATCTTAGGAATGAATTTGAGAGGAAAATGCATGGCCAATGTCTTATGCGAAAGATTATTTTTTTTATATATGCATTTTAGCAAGTTATATGGGTATGTTACAATTTTGATGGGTAAATATAAGGCCTTAGCATCCAAAAAAACATTCGGCATACCAACAACATCTAACACATAATAGAAAGTTGGATCTTTGTGAACATATCACTCATGTCTGTAGATGCAAGTGAAAAGACCTCGCCACTAAAGTCATTTGATATTCTTAATCCAATATTTGTAGATTCCAATGCTTCCTAATACCATGAAATATTGACAAAGATATGTTATTTCTAGTAATAATTTATGCTTCGATTTTGAGCCCTTAATAATTCATCAATGAAACAAGCTTATAGTCACACCAATTGTTTCCACCATAGCTTCATTGATGTAGATTTCAAATCCCTCCATTTACAAATCCTTATGATATACCTTCCATGTAGTGTCCTCTATGAAGGATCTTATACAAAGACAGTGTGATGTTAAGTCTTGCAGCAACTTGTAAATTTTACGAAGTACACATTTTGATTCATATTTTGGCTTATCGTATTTCTCCATGAAAACATGATATTATTTGGGTGTTAGTTGGCATGAATCTGTGCAGGAATACAAGTTTTCAAAAAAATAATTGCTTGTGAAAATAGCTTGGCTAACTATAGACAACTCGCATTCTGAGCAATATTCAGCTCTAGGTCATCAAATGCAGTTTGGGAATTGGCTCTAATTCCCATGTTTTAATTCACATATAATCCAAAAAATACTCTTGAATATCTTGCAACATCAAACACAATCATATAATATACTGCAGAGAGCATTGTCAGTAATGTGAATCCAAATAAACCCATAATTTGTTTCATATGAGTATTTTCTTAATTAATGTGATCTATGCATGAATGCAAATATCATAATCACAAAGTGGAAATATCTTAACCATTCATTTCCTTGATAAGTGTGCTATTATTATCCTCTTAACGATTCAGGACATGAATCCAATAGATTTTCAGGTAGTGCAAAGTAGTGCAAGGATTCCTATATTTAAATGAGAAGGGGTCAATGGGATTAGTAAATGTCTCTCTTGTAATACATCAGTGAAAAGTTCTCAAAGCATCCCAAAAATGACAAAGCACTCTCTTCATATCCATATACTCGTCCATTATTTCCATAAGCATATGTTCCAAGAGATATATAACAAAGAAAATCCTTCATAAGAAGTATTCTATGATAAGGAACTAATGCAGGCCTCAGGAGGAATTTGTATCATGATTTTAAAAGTCAAAAAATATCTCAGTTTACAACCTCTACAAATTCAATAGTAGACTATAATTTTGTATTTTCTAGGTTCACTAGATAGTGTGTCTTGATATCTTGACAGACTTGAGAAGGGCATTGGATATTTTACATATTTCTTGGGAAATGGTGTTGTCGCGAGGGTATACTTGTGATACTCTGCGGTCATAAATTTTTATTTCCCTTTCTTTTAATTTAACGAAAATTCTTGTGATAAAAAATACTTGTGACTGAATTACTGGTGATAGAGAATTACCCATGCGGCAAAATTCCTACTTCGATCGAACAACTTTTGGTATAACTTTATAAGAGGATATTTCTTAGTCTAAAGACTTAGGATATGAAAAAACACTTTTTACCGATGGTAAATTGGGATAAACTGTGAAACAACTATGTTGTGAATCACTCACAATATCATACAACCAAATATTAAATAAGACTTGTGTCGAACACTCTGCGGATAAAAACTAGAACTTTTACATGGAGAAATAATTATGGATTATTTGTGTATTTCACGAGATGGTAAATGTAAACAACATTCAGTCAAATAAATCTAGAGAATATGTCCAGCTAAAAGACACTTGCATTAAACCATAAACAGTAGACTTATATATATTGTGGTGTCATAACAAAGAACTATAGTCGTAAATACAATATTGAAAATTTACAAGGATGTTTTACCTTTTACAGAGTTTCGACTCTCAACAATTTCACAAAACATAGAAGTTGGTGCTTGAAACTCTTCATGGAGTTTTTCCTTCTTCTTCTTTGCACAATTTACACTTATCTTCTCCTCCATTTGTCTCTGTCTATTTACAATCTTCTTCTTCTTCTTATAAAAACAAATCTACTCACTAAATTAAAGACTGTAATAACTATCTACCTAAAAACTTAAATTCAGAAATTTAATTTGACTGCCTCATTTATGAGAGATGTGAACTCTTCATCGTGTCAAACTGTCAGATAGAAACTAAACTATGACAAACTTTGAAAAAGTCATCTTAGACCAGATACAGATATGTGATTAATTAATATTTCCAACACTCCCCCTTAATTATGAGCAGATGGTGATTTTAAAACAAATCCTTTGAAACTTGATCTGTTTATGACGTAATTCACTGTGCAGAATTTGTCATTCCTAAATAACTTCACACATACTGGAACGTATCCCTTATGAATGGTTTTGTAAATATGTCTGCAAGCTGATCTTTAGACCTATAATATTCTAAACAAATTTATTTGTTGTTCACCAATTATCTTATGAAATGGTACATTGTGTCAATGTGTTTGGTTCTCTTGTGAAAGACACGATTCTTTGACAACGTAATGGATGAAATATTGTCGCATAAATTTTTTTTTGGTTCTTGCTTGTTATGCAACAGGTCCTTTAACATTTTCCGCATTCAAGTAGATTGACATGCAGTGCTTATAGTTGCGACATATTCTGCTTCTACCTAAGACATAGCTACTGTTGTTTGTTTCTTAGAGGCCCACAACACAACACCTGTACCAAAATGAAATGTATACCCAGATGTGTTTTTCCTTTTATTTGTGTTTTCTCCAGCATCAGTGTCAGTGTATCCAATGAGTTTCAAATTTTTTTGAGGTTGAATTGGAGAAGAAAATATCCTTTGTTCCACTTACATAACTCATTATTATTTTACATTCTTTCCAATGAGAGTCTTTTTCTGAATCCATGAGTCATGTTGGCATGGATATTAGGTAAATGAGTTGCACAACATCGCAAAGGCTGTGCAAGCTCACACGACACCATGAAGGTCCACAACAGCGAGATAGGCAGAAGAATAACAGTTTTTTGAAATATTTATGCAATTTTGTACCGACTCACCACATTTTATTGATATAGGTCACTAGTTTGTTAGAAGTTAGTTAGAAGTAGAACTTGGATGTAAAGGCACAAGCCTATATATGTAGTCAGAATTGCATGAAGTGTAAAAGAGATAGATTTGAGGAGACAGATCATGCAATCAATCCTTTTTGTGATCTAAGGTGTTCTTTTGTAGCTTAATTTTGTCTTTGAGAAGTTTTTGCTCTATCTATGTTGATCAGTTAGTGAATCTTGGAAGTGATCATTCTCCTGCAATGGAGAAGTATTGTATAATTTGGATCTGTTGCACAGAAGTAATATGACATGATGGATGTTTCTCTAAAATGATCTTATTTATTATGTATTTTCTATCTTCTTGATCTGCAATGACTATGATGGATGTTTTATGAATAAATGTTACTACTCGATGAATGAAGTAATGTGACATGTGAGTGATTTACTAGTTATATATATGTAATGCATGATGTGATTCTGGTAGACTATCTCTGGAATATTTGTTGATTATGAAGTTGAATCACTGAGAACATACCCTCCCTTCCCACTGTTGGAAGCCTAGTTATGACAGCTCTCCCTTGACATCTTGGGTGAGACTTCATCCTCTTTGTGGGCGTTCTTGGGTAGGGTCAAACCTATATGAGTAGGTTCTCAAGGAGATCACCCTGGTTGGGTGTCGACAGAGTGGGAACCCTTGTCGATGAGGCTTTGTTGGTCTATCACGCAAACAAATGGTTCCATTTCCAGGACCTCATTGCAACTGAAGAGAGGATATGTTGTGGCATTCGACAAAGAAAAAGATTGAAGAGTGGTTTGATCTAAAGATGCGAGAGTTCACTGAAACAGACAACCAAAATATGAAGTTGTCGACACCCAAGTGGCTGAAGAAATATATCTACGATGGTCCCTACGAGTGGTTCTTTTGTGAATTTTCAGTCATACTGTACAAATGGCTAGCATATTTCACTTATAAGAAGAATAACTATCAAGGAAGAGATCTAATATCTAGGACCCTTGGACTGATCCAGGAACTACAAAAAAACCAATAACAAAGCATCGCGAGCTATTGAAGTATGGATGGATAGTATTATGGAAGGATACATCACTGAGTTTGCAGTCGATACCAATAAGGTATACATCGATGTAGAAAGAGATTTCTTCAATGGGCCATGAGGTAGGTTCTTACTGTCTCTACAATTATCTATCAAGATTCTTATCTATGAGAAGGGTATTCTAAAAATAGACCTCGATTAGTGGAACTCTGCTGTGCAGAGGACGTGGACACTGCGATGAAAGGGGAAGGAAAATGGCAAAGTAAGGGGTAGATGGGTATGGGTTTGGATGAGACAGTGAGGGTCACTCATGAAACAAGTGGTTGTACAAGGGGAGGAACAAGGTTTCAATAAGAGAAGAGGCACAGGATAGGGGAAGGTCCTGTTATGATCAAGATGCAAGACCGTGAAGAACAACAACATGGGACAAAGTGACCCTACAGCAATGACGAGGATACCAAACTCAAACTACACTTAGAATAGCAGGAAGCTCAAGCCCCGACAGTAACGTATCCACACCTCCACACATTACTCCACCAATAGGTATGAAATCACATTCTATGTCACCTTGTTTGACGTGCCAGCAACAATCTAGCTGTAGAACACCATTGGTGGGAAGAAGGCCCGGAATGGCAGGTGATGAGATGAAGTTACCTATATTCAATGGAAACGGAACTGATGACCCGACGTAGTACTAGTTCATATGTGAAGTGTTTTGTACTGCTAGACAAAGTGTGGATGATGATATCAAGAGAAGCCAATTGGAAACCACCCTCAAGGGTCGAGCACTCGACTAGTAGATGAGGTTCATGTATGTTATGCAAGTAACCCCATTGAAAAAACTAAATGATATCCTAGAAGGACTATTCAAGGAATTTAAGAGACCCAAATCTGAGGCCCAATACATTACAAAACTAAAGGATATTAATCTATTTCCGAATGAAACTATTTGGTATTTTGATCAATGGTTTAAGACGTTGATGGATCGAGTCAGCTTTAAAATGAGAAATGTTGAGCATAAGGAGTGGTTTATTATTGCACTGGTTCTGCACATCAAACAACCATTAATGTAGCAAAATATTGGGACACGGAATGAGGCCCTGGAGATGGCAATGAAGTAAGAAGCTTCACCTATTGGTGAGACTTCAGTTAGCATGAACTAGAATCAGGCACAGCTAACAAATTTGACGCTCCAACTACAGGATATTAAGAAGGCGAAAGAAGAGCATGATGACCTCTAGTGCATGCAATGTCGCACGGATGGCCATACTAAAGACACCTATCTGACTTTCTGAAATTATTTGCTATCAGGAGTTCCGAATGATTTGAGTTGTGGTGGTGTTCCACGGTGTTGCATATATTAGGTATATGGGAATCAACATAAAAATAGTAGCTACATGCAGAAGATGGTTACAAAGGAAGAAATTTTGTATTGATCCTTTTGTCGCTCAATAGGGCACGATGATAAGGACTGTCAAGCTTACGACCTACTTCAAGAGAAAACATATGATTCATATTTCTTGAAGGGTGAGGATCTTCACATGGTCTAGCTATCACAACCATAGATATTACATGCAACAATATAATATGCACCACCTCCGCAAGTGCAGTTTATTCTGTCGTAGACACAAAAACAGTTCGCATCGTAACCGCAGTTTGTAGCACAACCACAATTTTCACCGCGATCGTAGTAGAATCAAGTGCTGATTACTCATCCTCAACAGCCATATTATCAAGTAGCACACTACATTCAGTAGCAACTGAATCCCTTGCAATAGCTATCCCAACCACAATATCAACAAACCAAAGGATTCTGTGGAGGATTCCTGGGAGGATTTATGGGATGAGGAGGAGGCTTCGGATGAGGAGGACGAGCTCAGAAATCCATCCCGTGTTACAATTATGGTGTATTTGGAAACTATCAGAGGGAGTGTCCCCATGCATAGTGTACATGTTGCACAACAAGCGAGCATAATGTCAAAATTTTCCCTCTGTTGATTGCAAAATGGCAGGCCGGGAACATCCCTGAGTTGCAGAACATGTTTCAAAACCAAAACCAAGTGAATATCTAACAGCCGATGCAAAATCAGCCTTAGATTCCATCGTAAGCTCAGAACCAACTAATGAACCCGCCTCCAATTTAGAATCCACTATTGAATCCAACTCCAAAACTGAATCAAGGATCCACAGTTGTGACGATTTTGTTAGAGCCCAGAGCCCAAGCTACCGATGTTGTTGTTGTCACTCGTGTTGGTGCGACAACTGGAGAAGACATACCACATCCACAATTTCAGCTCATGGGGAAGAAAAATAAAGCCTTTGATATTTCGACAGAGAAGGAGACATTTTTTTAGGCCAAGCATGCAATCAGGAGGAATCCGAGTAAGTTACCTATTGTTGAAATGCTATTTTCTTTTGATCCTTCTGTAGAGGCAGGACCATCACGACAACATGGAACCTCACAACAATTATTTGAGAGCTATTTGTCATTAGCTAGAGATCCCAAGGCTCTCAGTGAGATTGAGAAGTTACTGAGCCAAAGGGATTAGCCACTGAAGGATTCCACAGTAAATTCCATCTAGAAGAGAAATACAAGTAAAGAGATGAGGATGAACATCTAGATAGGGGACTATGAAGTCGATTATTTAATTTTAGATCTAGGATCAGATGTGAATATTTTTACCAAGCAAACTTGGAAGTTGATGGGAAATCCAACCTTGGGGTGGTCCCCTATGCAACTGCGACTAGAAAATCAGGCCAAGGTTAAGCCCATTGGCCGTGTATTGAACTGGTTGTCGATATCGAAGCTATGAAGACATATGTTGATTTTGACGTTATTGAAGTATTTGATGGTGGACGCTCTTATCCTACGCTTCTAGGGATTGGAAAATGATAGCATGGAAATTATCAATTTCAAGAAGCAAGTTATGAAATTTGAAAACCAAGATACTAGAATCATTTCTCCCTAGGACCCTCAGTAGGGACGACAATATATTGAACCTATCAAGGATAAGGTTGGTAGAGGTTGGGATCATGCCTACAACATCTCCGAGGAAAATATCCACTATACTGTCGATGGTGAACTCAGATGGCACAATGTTATCTCTGCATCTACTGATTCTAATGATTCTTTAGAAAATTGGCAAAATCGACTTCATGAGAAATATTTTCAAAAATGTGGTCTGATTACACAATCCCTACACCGTGTTGCGACTAAGATCATCGAGCTGCTAGTTTATGAAGGGCTACCCAAGTTAACTAAATTCCTCTAATAATTTGAAGATAAATTATTTGAACCATAGAGACTATTGGTGCTGGAGGAAGCACTGAAGGCTACCCCAACACGCTGGTGGGAGGCTCACAAACCGGTAATCCATGGATGGGAAGAATTTCGATGATTGATGATGGTGCACTTCAGTAATTCAAAGTCCTATCCTGCTGGGAGATATGATGGGTGCAATGACCCCACCGGTCATTTAATGGAATGTGAGGCTTTGTGGGAATCGCGATCCAAGGATGAGTGGGTCCATGTGTTTGTTCATACTTTGAAAGAAATGCCTATATCTTGGTATCTAGTGGCAAATATACGTAGAACCCTCACTACCTGGGAGGAGCTGGTGATTTTTTTTGCACAGAATTATAATTTCCGTGATGCTAACCCTGAGGTCCACAATGCACTCCAAATCATCCGTGATGTACTCCTGAAGGTTGTGCCACCTGCATAACTGGTAGATCCACATGTGCAGTGTCATATGCAATCTCTGATGACCTACTATAATCTATTTCGAGAACCTGAAGATGATGATGACATGAGGAATGCCAACATTTCGGAATCAGAAGGTAGTCATAATGTTGTAGCAACGGACATACCAACTGACCCCATGAGTCAGCCACTGAAGATCCGCAAAGTTAACATTGGGATAGAAGAGAAACCAAAGTTTGCTAATATTAGGGACTATTGGGATGATAAGACAATGGCACAGATCACAAATCTGCTGTAAGAGTTCCAAGATCTATTTCCGACATGGTTCTCGGAAATGGAAGGGATATTAGGGGATCTAGAGGATATTAACGTACCATTGAAACCAGATGCAAAAACTATGTGATAGAGGCTGTATCGACTCAACCCATGATACAAAGAACAGGTTGAAATCTGAGCTTGACTAGATGTTGGATGCTGACATCATTGAGCCTGTTGAGGAATCGGAATGGATAATCCCTATGGGTTTAGGACAAAAATACTGGAGAAGTTCACTTTTGTGTCGACCTACACAAGCTAAACGATGCCTGCTTGCATGACCCATTTGCTATGCCTTTTATAGATGAGGTCCTTGAAGGGGTAGGAAGTCAAGAGATGTACTCATTCACGGATGGCTTTTTGGGGTATCACCAGATCCGAATCGCAAAGGAAGATTGACACAAGACCACATTCGTCACTAAATGGGGTTATTTTCAATCTACAGTCATGCCTTTTGGGTTGAAGAATGTGCCAGTGATATTTTCTCGGGTGGTTGTCACTGCATTCAAATATTTCATTCAAAAATTCCTGCAGGTATACATGGATGACTAGATAGTCTATGATTTGGTTAGAGATCATTTAGCAAATATGCGATTGATGCTGGAAAGGTGTTGACAGCATCAAATCGCACTAAACTTGAAGAAGTGCATTTTATGCATGCCATTCGGAATGTTGTTGGGACATATCATGTGCAATCAAGTGCTATTGGTTGACCCTACAAAGATTCCACTTATCCTTAGTCTACCGCCACCGATGAGTGTGAAGATGATTCGGGGGATGTTGGATCACACGGGGTACTATCACAAGTTTATCAAAGTATACGTCGTGATTATGGCACCCATGGAGAAGCTGCTAAATAAGGATGTTGCACTTGAGTGGAGTCTCGAGTGTCAAGGGAGTTTTGACACACTAAAGGCCAAGATGGCCTTGACGGCTATCCTGGTATTCCCTAATCAGAGCAAGGAACTCCATTTCCATGTCAATGCCTCTTCTATTGCACTAGGGGTAGTACTTGCACAACCAGGTGAAGGTGACCTGGATCATCCAATTTCATTTTCCAGTAGAAAGTTGTCTTTTGCAGAAAAAAATTACACAACCACCGAGATAGAGGGCTTGGCCATGGTTTATGGACTACAAAAATTTCGACACTATCTACTGGGTGGTCACTTCAAGATGTTCACAGACCATTCTACTTTGCAATACTTGGTCAATAAGCCTGTGTTGGGGGGAATATCTGTCGGTGGCTTCTACTTTTCTAGGAATTTGACTTTGAGGTAATTGTGAAGCCATTCTGGTTGAATGCTGGCCCAGATCATTTGTCTTGCATTGAGATAGGAGAAGAGCCTACTAATATTGATGATGGATTTCCTGATGTGCAGCTATTCCCAGTAGAGATTGTGGATGATAACTTTGCCCCAACAATTTAGTTCTTGGGAACCGAAGTTTCTCTAGAGGACATGTCAACTAATCAGAAGAAACAGTTGGTAGTGAAAGCTTCATATTTCCAGCTAATTGCGGGAAAATTATACAAACTTGGACCAGATGAAATCTTTGGATGGTGCATCTTACAACATGAGCAAGGACCTCTTTTATTAGAAGCACATGCAGAAAGTGCGGGAGCCCACTATGATGGCTGGGATACTGCGCGTTGCGTTATGGTGGCCTACCTTACATATTGATGCGATGGATTATGCATGAAGCTATGATGTCTGTCAGTGTGTTGGCAAGCCATCACGGTGGGATGAGATGCCACTGGTGCCCCAGGTAACTCTACAACCTTTTCATAAATGGGTCGTGGACTTTGTGGGCCCAATTACTCCATGAAGAAAGACCACTGGTGCATAGTACATCATTATAGGAACTGATTATCTGACCAGGTGGGAAGAGGCCGCACCATTCGTGGATTGCACTACTGCGACAACCGCCAAATTCATATTCAAGAATATTTTGACAAGGTTTGGATTCCCCAGGATATTGGTGAGTGACTAGGGAAGTCACTTTATAAATCAAAATCTGAGAACGCTAACCGAGGAATTGCAGGTAGAGCATTAGAAAAGCACACCCTACCATCTACAGGAAAATGGCACTGTCGAGACCTTCAACAAAATATTGGAAACCGCACTTACAAAGGTATACAATACTAATCGCGATGATTGGGATTTGAAAATTAAAACAGTACTATGGGAATATTGCACCACTTGTAAAAGCTTCATAGGACAAACACTTTTTAAATTAGTGTATGGGAAAGAAGCAGTCATGTCGATGGAATACCCTATTCCTAGTCTCAGGATTGCTATTGCGATAGCCATGGATGATACAAAGGCACTAAAGGAGAGTATCACATAGTTGATCCAGCTAGAAGAGTACCTCTTTGTCGTAGGCTTCCACCAGCATGTTGAGAAGGATCTCCAGAAGGCGTTGCATGATCTCCATATTAAGAACAAGCAGTTTACACAGGGAGATTTAGTACTCGTATATGACAGTAAGTTCCTGAAGCATCCAGGTAAGTTACAGTTCCACTGGTTAAGTCCATACATTGTTTATTCAATTACTTATGGGGGTTCAGTTCAATTACAACAATTATATGGTTCGATGATGCCAAAACTTATGAATGGAAGTCACTTGAATCCCTATAGGACAGGGCTTGATCCATGCAATGCTTGAGGCCCTACGCAAGAAAAACAATTATTGCAGTGAAGTGAGCACAGAGGATGACACTGCACAAGGATAGCGCTCAGTGGTGTTATGAGGGAGACCATTGGAGATAGCTATGGGATTGTGGGGTGGTCAAATCAATAATAAATGTAGACAATTAATACCAGTAGCTAGTGTCTCTTGATGAAGCAGTATGCATGTATGACTGATCTCACCACTAGTAAGATGGGATCACCGACGAATTTAGGGTTATTAATGGTAGATTCGGGCATGATGGATATGGTAGATTTGGAAATGATGAGTCGGATCAAGCGATGGGTTATAAAAACACGCAAGATATGGACACAAGTTCTTATTCAGTTTAGTTTAGTGAAGTGTTGAGTTTAGTGCAGGAGTAGAAGGGAGTGTGATAGGAAAGGAGTGAACTTTTAGTTGTGTTGTGAGCATTGTAGAGTGTAGCATGCTACGCACTCCCAACATAGTTGAGATTTCAAGTGAGTAGGAATCCCCCATCCAACCTATACAGGTTGAAGAAGAATTCATGAGCATGCCAATTGTGTCCTCTTAAATCCCTAGAGTGAAGCAGAAGGCCCAAAATCCCAGTACCACACCACCACCCAAGAGATATATGCGCACGACTGCTAGGGCACAAAAGGAAGAGACCGAACCATCAAGCTCGGGCGTTGTTGATTTTGCAGCACCCAGGGGAATCTCTTTTAACAATATCCAAGTGTATGTGGCCGTAACGCGGTCAGGGAAAAGCAGAGGAAGATAAACAAAAATCAGAGGTATCCACCGAAGCTGTTGCCGCTACCAAAAGGGATGACTTGCCCTGGGGCCATCATATCCGCATTTACCAAGATGAAGTATGAATACCATCATTTGCTATTGTTAAAGGATGTCTTGGATGAACCATCTAAGTCATTGCCTATGATACTTAGTGTGCCTATTCTCTGGATTCCTCACCCATGGGCGCAGGGATTAGACAAGTATAGGTTGTTGGGGCTCATCAACATGCCACATTTTGGGAGATTCAACAAAACAAATGCATGCGTCAAGAAAATATTAGCATGATTTCATGGTGGGATGCTCTGGTTGAATGAACCTATCTAGGTCACAGTTGACCTGATTGCTGACATTACAGGGTTTCCAAAGGCTGGTGAATATCCGACGCATTATTTCAGAGGGAGGGATAATGATAAAAGATTTCCAAGTAGTTAAAGGATAGTTTTGAGTTTCAGCAAGATGGCCAGGCCTATCGCATTGAAAGTATTTCCGAGTGAACAGTGAAGATTTGGGCATGTATTTTGGCCAGCAATATTGTCAGGAAGAATCAGCGTGTCCAATGTAATTTGGGGGTAGTTACGTGTGCGCAAAAATGGGCCGAAGGGGTGCAAGTGAACTGGTCCATGTTTTTGCTAAACCAGTTGTTAGAATATTCCATTGCCACTCAGGACGGGGAGCGTAGTTTTTCCTATAGTTGGTTATTAATTCTCATTTCCTTGGTGGCATGGATGGAGCTGGAGGACTACCAGCTCATGTGAGTCACTGCAGAAAGAGTATGCAAAGGCGCCCGGTATCAGAAATTATGGTGGGTCACAAAACCCAGTCGACAGCAAGACTGTGCGATCCATTTTTTGGTCTATTTGGAAGTGCTTCAGGCCACGGCCACCAAGGTTCCCCATTTATCCAATGACGTCGCATCCAAGTTTCAGAGGATTATTTAGTTTTCTATCATGCCTGATTCCATTTACATCTAGGTGCAACGGGATCTTGACAAATAATGGTTACTTATGCCCTACAAAATTGTAGATGCAAAATTGGAGGTCATTGTTCAAGATTGGCCAGCTGACTGGCGTGAATTGGTGATCATAGAGAAACTTTCTATAAGGCCACCAGTAGATGCCCTTGATGAATTAGTGCCAGAAGGGAAATATATCCATGACTCCAATGGCGAGTCATCGAAAAAATCTGATCCAGAAGCTCGATGCATGTTGGAGGAGATACGCACTAAAAGATGCATATAATTTTACCTAGGTAGCAGCTCCCACTCAATTATAGAGAACCAAACAAAACAGCTCATCAAGGCTATCATCGATGCATCTAATGTTGCGGTGCAAGTTATGTGTGTGTCCATTCAAGAAGTGTTTTCCATGGTAAGCCTTAGAATTGATTATATTTTTGTTGCTATGTCAAAAGCGACACTAAAGAAGGATCTAATGCAGGATTTCCTTTTGATTAGCACTGAGCGGTGGGATAGGAACGTGCAATTTCCCATAACTACCATCGACGTGGGAAGTATTGAAGTCAAATAATTACTATAGACGTTCTCGAGCATTGCTGTCAATCTCAACAAGTTACCCACCCAAGTTTTAGGGCAGCTGTAGCAGGGTGCCAACTAGAAATTGGTGGATCGATAGAAGGATCTTAGTGAGGGGTATGTGCAGTTGCAGGCCGCCACAAAGAAGCAATAGGAGGAAGTCGATGAGCTACAAAATATCAGAGAGAAGCTTGCAGAATGAAAGGTGTGGGAGATTGATGACTTGAAGCAAACACAGGAGGAGCTATAGCAGAAATCCACCGATGAAATCATCGAGTTAAAGAAAGTGCAATACTACCTCATAGTTGAGAAATCATAGCTCTGTGCTAATTGCAACGAGGTTGAGCAATATGTTGATGACTCTTGTCAACACATATATGAAAGCATGGTGAAACTCACCTGTTGAATTATCTGGTTTACGAGGACATGCGACCTCCATAGATTGCCAAGCGAAAGAACACGATTGAGGATCTAGTGGCACAATTTGAATCTATGGAGCAAGAGGTGAAGATGGTTGCTGGTGAAATGACATAGTTCTGGTAAAGTGTCATCCAAGATGACCAACTTGAGCAATTGGCTAAGCAAGCGCAGGAAGAAGACCCTCAGTTAGTGACACTGAAGACATCACTACGCACAATGCCTCTTATGATTCATATTATGTGCTTGGAAGAACTCAAGGACCTGTAGCAGAGAGCCGCTCGAGCCCAAGAACGAAAGCGCAAGTACAACACCCAACTCAATGAATTCCAAGACATTGGCAGGTAGTTGGTCATGAAAGTAGTCACCGCGCTGCATGTGGTCAAAGAAGGCCGAAAGATAGTAGATGGAAAGAATGGGGAGGAGCACCCAATGAAGGAGAACTTTCTCACTTGTTAAGACACAGTCCAATGATTTTGGCTCCAGGTCCGTGAAATATTGCAGCAGTTCGAAGACTTCAAGACTAAGATGACATAATACACCCTATCAATATGATGTGGCTCAAGGATGAGCCACAACACTGTGTTGGGGGGCTATTGGCAGGGGTATTGGGTAAATGAGTTGCACAACACTGTAGAGGTTACACAACCTCACGCGCCACTGCGAAGATCCACAATAGTGCGATAGGTGGAAGAATATCCATTTTTGGAAATATTTATGCAATTTTGTACAGACTGACAACATTTTGTGGATATAGGTCACTAGTTTGTTAGAAGTTAGTTAGAAGTAGACCTTGGATGTAAAGGCGCAAGTCGATATATAGAGTTAGAATTGCAAGTGTGAAAGAGATAGATTTGAGGAGAGAGATCATGCGATCAATCCTTTTTGTGATATAAGGTGTTCTTTTGTTGCATCATTTTGTATTTGATCATTTTTTTCTCTATCTATGTTGATCATTTAGTGAATCTGTGCAGTGATAATTCTCCAGTTGTGGAGAAGTATTGTATAACTTGGATCTGTTGTGCAGAAGTAATATGATATGACAGATGTTGCTCTGAAATGATCCTATTTCTTATGTCTTTTATTTCTTCTTGATATGCAATGACTATGATGGATGTTTTATGAATAAATGTTACTAATGTGATGCATGAAGTAATGTGATATGTTAGTGATTTACTAGTTATATATTTGTAATGCATGATGTGATTCTGGTGTACTATCTCTATAATATATGTTGATTATGAATTTCAATCACTAAGAACATACCCTCTGTTCCCACTACCGGAAACTTGGTTCTGACAGCTCTCCCTTGACATCTCCGGTGAGACTTCATCTTCTCCGTGGGTGTTTCCAAGCAAGTTCAAACCTATCTGGGCTGGTGCACAAGGAGATCGTGCTGGTTGGGCATTGACATAGTGGGAACTCCTTTCGATGAGGATTTGTTAGTGTATTGTGCCAAAAAATCATGAGATCAGACTTAATCCATACATGATGTCTGGTCTTGTAATTTTTAAATACATAAGGATGCCAACAATCATTTTCAACAATGTGGGATATATACTCGATCTATCATCATCCTTGCTCAATTTTAAACCTACTATTACTGGTGTTGTGATTGTATCGCAATTAGGCATATTGAACTTTTTTTTAAATGCACTTGCATATTTCAACTGTGATATAAAAATACCACTTTCAAACTGTTTAACTTCAATTCCCAGAAAAAATACCTCATGATGCCCAAATGAGTCATTTCAAATTCACTTTACATGAGTATTCTAAATTCTTTTATGCCAAATTACTAGTAAATATTAAATAATCTACATATAGGAACACAATTAGCATGTTATATTTCCCATTAACTTTGTTGTACAAAAGGAGGCTTTAAACCAAAATACCTCATCGTCGAAGAGGATAGTCGACCACCATTGTGAGAGAATGAGACTTCGATGGACTACTGCCAGATTTAAGATGGAGGCTGAAGAGTAACAAGTTACTATAGAGCCTTTTACACACGTGTTTTGTTATCAAGTTGGCGGCAGTTGCAGCTGAGTTACCTATGCAAACCAGTATGTATGGTCAATGCACAATGAGGATTACTTTTCTAAAAGCAGAGACCCAAGATGCTGATGCATAGTTCTTTGTTCTCTTCGAGAGGAAGAAAATTTTTGTTGGTGGGGGAGATTTTGAGGGGCGAACTTGGCCTCCTAAATGTCATCATATTTATGTAATTACATAGTTTAAAGGGATAAATCTAACCTTAACAAATGAGTAGTTGGAGTGGGTATAACCGCTCCAACCTCTCTCGTGATGTATAAATAGTTATCAAATATGAATATAAAGTTGGATTGGACGTCCCTTGCCAAATTTTTGTGTTTGATGGTTATGTATGAGTTTTTAATGTATGCTTGAATGTGATGTGAAATACTAGCTTTCAACACAATGTCGGTTCACTTTCACTTTTGTGAAATCCATTTTCAGTGAGGTAGTAATCAATGCGACTGTACCAAGATCTCAAATCTTTCTTAAAACCATAGAGTGCCTTTTTCATCCTATACACTTTGTTCTCTTGTCCTCAAAATTAATAGCCTTGTGGTTGTTCCACATATACTTCTTCATCTAGATAGCCATTCAAAAATGTTGATTTAACATCCATTTGATAAACAAGCCATTTGTCTTGTGCATCAATGGCCAAAATTGTTCTGACTATATCCATGCGTGTGGCTAGTGCAAACATTTCATTGAAATCTATGCACGAATACTATGTGAACCAACTTGCGAGAATTCTTTCCTTGGGATTGTGCACATTCCCATCATCATATTTCTTGGTTTGGTAAATCCATTTGACGATGATTACATCTTTATCTCTTGGTAGATATACTAATTCCCATGTTTTCCTCTTCTCAATGCATTCTATTTCTTTATCGATTCCTTCTTCCCATACATCATCTTTGATAGCTTCCCAAATGTTAGCATATCATCTATTAGAGAATATAAAGCAAATAGAGAGAAGTAATTTGGTGTACCAACTTCATATATTTCACGCATGCTTCTTGTCTTCACAAGGTCTGTTGATTTCAACCTCGAGAAAGTGCTTGATGGAGTCTGTTGTTCTCTTGGTGTTCTTGTCATTGTAACTTGAGTTGCGACTTGTGTCAATTTTCCTTGTGCCTAACCATTTCTCGGTGTCATGGGACTTAATGGTCTTGGAACTGTTTGAATTACATAAGGTGTTTGAACCACTTCAATTGCCATGTCATCATGTTCAATGTTCGATACAATCTTGACATTATTTTTTACAGTTCCATCCCATGATTCATTCTCGATGCATTAAATGCTGTGACTTATGATTACTTCCTTGTGATAAGATCATACAACTTGTATGCTTTTTTCTCTTCATAGTAACCAACAAAAATACTTTTTTGTCCCTTCTTGTCTAGTTTATTTCTCAACTCATCTAGAACATGATCATATGCAAGACTTTTAAATGAGAAACACTATGATTCATACCTGTCCATGCCTCTTGTGGAACCTTGTTCTTCACGCTCTTTGGTTGACACTGGTTCATAATATATACAACATTTTTCGACTACTTCAGCCCAATATTCATCTAGAAAATGACTGGCTTCGATCATTTTGTGTGTCATATCCATAATGGTTATGCTATTTCTCTTTGTAACACCATTCTATTGAGTTGCATACTGTGTAGTCAATTTCTTCTATATGCCATGGTTTTTACAAAAAATTATAAATTCATTCGAAACATATTCATCGCCTCTATCAGTCATTAAGATTTTGATGCAGTGTCCACTTTCATTCTCCATGAGTTCCTTGAAATGCTGAATACAACTAAATGCATCTGATTTATTTGTCAAAAAGTATACCCATGTTTTTATTGAGTAGTCATCAATAAAATTAAGAAAGTAATTGCAACCTCCAATGGATGATGTCTGCATTGGGCCACAAATATCAGAGTGCTTGATCTCAAGTGTTGTGTGTGCTCTATATGACTTTCCGATTGGAAAAGTTTCTTTATGATGCTTTCCACAAATGCATCCTTCACAAACTCTCTCTTCTTTGTCCATCAATAGAAATCCTTTCACCATATTATTTGAGTACAATATTTGCATCCCACTAAAATTCAAATGTCCAAATCTAAAATGTCATAGCCAAGAATCATCTTGAACTTCTATTTGAAATGATGTTTTAATTTGAGCGTTGTTATTTTCTTTCTTGTCGTAATGTACAACTACTTCTTTTCTTTCTTCCTTGAATGCATATCCTATATTTTCCTTTCCTTTCATGTATGGAACTATCCTCAATGGAAACAAGTGATTTCTTGTCATTGACACTTTTTCTATCAGCTTGTTGCTTGGACGTATGTCTTTAATCAGACAGTGATTGTCCTCCATGTAGACTCTATAACATTTTCGTAACAACTCTCCAATACTCAACAAGTTATGTTTCAGATCATCAACATGATAGATATCAGGCATGATGTTACACTTCCCCTGTTTGGTTAGAAGACCAACAATACCTTTTCCCAAAACAGTGACATGGATATTATTTCCATGTGTAACATCAGTTTGAACTGAATTATGTAGACTGGAAAACAAATTAAAATTATCAATCATATGATTGTTGCATCCAGAATCATATGCTTACCAGTCATATATATATATTCAATGTATTGGCCCATGACTTGGGTCAAAGAGACTAATTAATAATCCAACTCTTAGTGGCATACTATCTATGCATGTGTTAAGAGACTTGAGTCCATGTTATTTTACTATCCATGGGAGTTTCTCCTTAGGAAGAAAATATCAATGATACTTCTTTCACATGATTCTGTGTGCCCAAAGTTTGACAAAACAAAATCTAGCATAATAAATGAAAACACCACATGCAACCTTCATTAAATAAAGAGACTTGACATACATATTGAGACGAACGATTACTTCATCTTCAAATGTCATGATTTATTATGATACTTGGGGTTGATATCACTACCTCTACCCTTATTTTACATGATCTCTTGCCTCCTTCCTTCAATGTCACAATCGAATATGACTATCCTTGTGCATATGGGAGTTGATCTTCATAGACATAATATATTACAAAACTATTCTATAGTCTAGGTCTGCACCAACAAACTCATTACTTCATTTTTCCATATGTTATATGTGTGATTAAAGGAACTAAGTTTCATGTAGTCTAACTTGACATGGATGATGAAGATGTTAGATACGAGGAAACAAAGATCCTTTCCCATGATCGATAGATGCATCAACTCTAGGAGGATATAGGATTTTTCCTTCTCCTTATGTAGTCCCCCCCCATAGTCCATATTGGACAACCAAAGGACCATAAGGTTTTTCCTCCTTTTTACCATGGCATTTATGGAATTTCCAACATTGTTATATTGCTCTTCTTCCATGTTCCCTTGGCTGGGATCTCTAAGTGATGGGACTCATTCAAAGATAGCATTATTCCTTGCATGTGTATTTTTGACAGGGATCTATATCATCCCTTTTGATATATTTCTATATCTACTATTGGGTGTTGTCTTTTCTCATTCTAGGATTTACCTTTTTCAGTTCACTATTTATCATGTATTCTACTTCTATTCTTGTACTTTGTAAGTTTTAATTAGAAATTTAGGAATGATTTTGACACATATAGTTACTGGTATTCATTGAATATTTTGTAATCCCTTTGACTAGTACCTTGGTGAATTGTGGGCATCAATAAAGTTATCTTATCTCATATTATACAAATTTATTCATAAAGGGGTTTATTATGTGTATTCTGTTACTAGTGGAGTGAGCCTTCGAAATTGGACCTAAAAGTAATATCCTTGATGATTTTGGTAGGTTACTTAGTCATTCATTGTAGTCATGCATATGGTATATCAATCTTTATAGATGGGAATGTTTTCAATGAAAATTTAATTAGACTATCAAAAAACTTATATTTACAAAATTTGTGGTATGTCATATGTGGTCTCTCTCACTTCTTTGTTTCATTTTAATATCTCAATTAGTTTTATACATTTTGACATTTTTGTAATTAGGATAGTTTTTTTATTTGCATGGGAGATATATTTGTGGTGCATATATTTATATTTTCCTATTTGGGTGATTTGCATCATTCAAAATATGACAGTAGAATGGAACTAATCACAACATCGTGTTTGTATTAAAAAAAATCACTCATTTACATTTTATATTCAATGTGATGAGAAACAAGGTTTTCAAAAGATATAGTTGTTTGGGGCTACATTCCTAGTGGCTTGTTTGTTTTATTACTTGCTCACAAGTTTCTAAAGGGAAACTTGGGTTCTACTTATTCATTGTAGAGCAAGAACTCAAGGGTGAAAGAAAACACTTCTGGGTTGTGCAAGGGTGACCATGAGTGCTCACGTTCCTTACTGAAACATGTTATGAACATAAGACAAAGTAGACCAAAATTAAAGGTACAAGGAAGAGACTAGAAGAAATAGAAACTAAACTAAGTTTAAAACATTAGGAAAACTAAAGAAAAATCCAGCATGGAAGAAATCAAATAATTATTCCTAGTGGAGTTTCCATTTCTTTTCTAGGGAAATTTACTTATACTAAATATAGATCCTGGGTGAGTGGGTCAATCTCATTGACAAAGAAAAATATATATCATAGTATTGCTTTATAGAGTTCATATCATAGGATATAAATGCATGATAGAGGAATGATAAGGAATTCTGACAGAAAAGCAAGACATTCAATTGCATGGAAGTAGATGAATGGATGTAGCCTCAACTAGTATTAATGTTTTTTACAACACAAATACAAATACTTCTATCTCCCGCCATTTCCTTTACCACAGGTGTTGTCTTTGTGTCATATTCCCTCCTTTCATCATTTTAAGTCTTCCAAGATAACTTCCATCTATGATTCTATTGGCAACAATTGTTTCCTCTTTTTTTGGTTTTCATAACATATTTAAAAATGTATACCAATGCATAGATGGATTGTGACTAGTATCAGTTTTGTTGTTGACTTAAGGTACATAACTGGGGATTTAGGTCCTTGATGAGTTTTTCAAAATAGTATGATATACTTTGAAAAACATGCATGGCATGATATAATTGAGGTGAATTATAAAACATGATTGGATAAGGGATTTGTGGATGACTATGTATGGTTTTCTTTGGTATGGACCTGATTCAAACACATGGTATGAGATGTTTGATACCATTCCTCTAGTATTTAGAATTTTTGACCTAACACTTATGTCTATATGCCCCATTTCTTATGATGTTTCTTTGATGTTTAATTTTGTATATTGGGCATAAGGCCCCACTGCACATGAGAATGATGCTTTGTTTGATATATTGAGCGTAAGCTAATTGCATGTGATTTATGAATATGATTTCATGTGTTGGGCATGGACCTTGAAGAAAATAATTGATGAGATGTTTGTGTTGAGCACAAGGTCTGAGGAACATGATTATTTGATGTTTTTTGTTGAGCGAGGAGCTCTGGAACACATGAGTATTTAATGTTTTCATTTAGCAAGAGGATATGGAGCACATGAGTATTTTAAATGTTTGTGCAGAGAGAAAGGCTCTGGAGAACATGAGTTATGAATCCTTTGTATTGAGCATGAAGCTCTAAAGAGCATGAAAATATAAGAATTTGAAGTATTGGGAATAAGTCGTGTAGCATTCCAAGTTGATTTTAAGCATAAGATCTAGAACATCGGATCCTTTTCCATTGTATCCCTAGATGTATCCTACAAATACATCCTAGCATCAATGTTTAACGAGGAGCTCTTGAATTGCACTAAGTTTGTAACTCCTAGTTTCTTAGCGTTGAGTATGGGCTCTGGATAAACGCTAGGAGTTACTAAAAAATTAACATGTTGAGTGAAAACAACTCTGATAAAACATTGATCTCATCTTAGTTATTTTAAAGTGATTAAATGAAATTTCAAATTTTTGTATCCAACATGCAAGGAAGTTTAGAGTTTCCTAACTTAGTTGAACTAACCCCTACCTGAAGGCCTTATTAAAGAAAGTGACTAAGCTAGCAGNTATATATATATATATATATATATATATATATATATATATAAATAGATAGTTTATACATGATATGTATAAGACAGTAAGCATAGTAATAATACTAGTAACTATGAATAATAATGAAAGGATATACATATTATTACTATTACTAATGATGATTAAATATTAAATACCTACAAGACTCAAAGTAGGAACTAGTCAAAACTTCCTAAGTTAAATTTAAATAAATATTTAAATTACCTAAATTAAATGAAAAGAGTTATTTCAAGAAAACAAATGATTCTTGATTTAACTGCTCATTTTCCTGAAAAGTGTCTCTATAAAAATCCAATCCAAAGAGAGGCTTGGGGATATTTTGATTATTCCAAAATTCCACTTGATTATTCCCAAGAGATTTCTTGGAGCACATTTTTCCTAAGGGGAAAAAAGAAATTGATACAGAACATGTTATCCCAAATAGGGAAGCCTTACCTTAGGAGCTTTAAGCTACTCGCATGTTGGAACCAGCTCGAGGGGATCTGGATTGAAACTAGGAACAGTTCCAAGTCATGGTTGGGTGGAATGTGGTAGTTCCCAAGTTATTCAGTTATCTACACAGAGGTCAGAACTGTTTATGTACTTGTTAATCCTGGGTGTTTGAGTGTGCACGGTTTCCAACCATTAAAATATATTCAACTTGTAGGTATGAGGTTTCTTGATTTTTCCTTATAATTTACACAGGTTTTCTTATTAAATGAGAAGATTAAATTCTGGAAGGTTATATAGTATCTATATGCTATAGCTAGGTTATTTTATTTACTCAAACATGATTTTCTAGTTAGGGAAATATGGATCTTATCCATATTTGAAATGATATATTGTCTCCTATAGATTTATCATTTTTCATATATAGATATGATCCTTGATTATAATGATATAACGTCTCCTATATTTTTATCAGTTTTCAAAACTATAGGAGAATTTGGTCTCTGTTATTTTTCAGCATCATTATTTTATCATTTACATGTTATTTTCAGTGTTTTCTAAAGTGCATAGTTGTTTTAACATAGTTCAGATTCTATTAGATTAGCTAGATTTATGACCATTTTCAAAATTATGCAAAAGTAAAATAGAGATAGTATCTAGATAAACATCTGCTCTATATCTTCCATTATTGGTAGATTACATATTTCTAGCAGGTCTAATATAGCAACCATCAAAACTATTACATATAGCCATAGCATAAATTCCATGCATAACAATACAAATTAAATACTATTCCTGGAACTTAAAACATTATGACATAAAAAATATAAATAGAGTTAGCACATTTAAAACTACCAAATATCATAACATACCAACCATCGAGACCTGTTAAGGGCTAGCCATAGGCCTAACTGATATATCATATATCTCTACTAGCTTACTACCAAGCTAAGAATCAATTTATACATACTGAAAACCAACATATTAAACAAACATATCCATTTAAAAAATTGTGTTGTCATCTCTACCAAAACCAAAATATACACACACTGTATGTATTCCCCCATCCACGCATTCGACATCCTGGAATCGAATCCTGTAAGCTCATCTTTTATTTACAAAACAAAAACTATATGAAAACATGCCATGATTGAATTATTTAGGATTCAATTGGTGAAACACCAATGCTTTGAAGCCATACAAGTTTTCATATAAATAAATTAAAAAATACAATAACATCACTAAATGCACAGAGAAATAACCATTAATTTATGCACATGTTGCGTATTCAAATGAGGTTCGAGTCGTAGCTATCAAAGCTCAACTATAAACCCCAAATTAAAAACCATAATAGCTACTCTTTCAATATTCCACTTTAAACTAAACAAAATATACTTGTGTTTCCTCATCATGGCTCATGGCTGAGAGGTAAAACCCCACCATGATAACCATTAAAAACAAGAAACCAAACTATTTCAAATACAGAGAAGGGATTTAATTAAACCCACTGTCAATGTTGTTACAACTGCGACTTCTAAACAACATATATGCAATAGTAAGCCAAGCTTACGACCATCAGAATAATAAAATTTGCAAGTAAAACTATACATAGTCACAATTTGACAAGGGATCAATTGCAATCAATGGCACTACCATAGTGTAAACACATCATTTAAAACCAAAATACAAAGTTTCCATTAACTTAACAAACCATACATTTAAGGTACCAATAAAAAATTATTATAGAGTTGAGTCTCCTCTGGAAATACATGGCCCAAAGGATCCACATTTAAACCAACATCAAAATAATATTTACATATGCATCCCTGGATGCTGATTAACGCAAGAAGACCCATACAGTCGAATCCATAACCAATATTTCACAAAATTAACCCTTTCTACACAGAGCTCAATCTCTACTAAGTATTTACATGTAGAGGTAGCAGGTCTAAGCTATCGCAGGGATTACCCATGAAGGGTATCATAGACGGTCTAGTAAACACCCATGACCCATGAATGGAAGCCCCTGTCACCTGCAAATTGAAACAAAGAACTATTATAAGTATGAAAAAACTCCACCCAAAGAAACAATAATATAATTATACAAAACCAAATAGGGCACATACCTTCCAAGGACAGGGTAAGGTTGTTCATCCACACTGAGATGAAACCAAGGATCCAAACTACACAAACAACCCACAATAGTGAAAAATGAGTTCGAAACCATGAAATACCCAATATTAGGGTTCGTTTTCCCCCCATATTAAGGATCATTAACTGTGCCACCATGTCCACCACCATCGTCGTAATGTTTACCCACATGCATATAGTGTGAAACCCCAACTTTGTGATTTTGGATTAAAACACCGATCAAAACCCTCATTGGCATAGTTAAGCCATGGTTTCATGGAATAGGGAATATGCCATGAAGGTCTGACCATATAAGCCATAATATATACAAACTTTAATATAATATTGGTTCAGTATTATGAATTAATCCCGGAACCTAAGGCATTAAATAATCCAATTTATATGCTATAAATACATAGCAACGGGATAAAATTGATCACATTTCCAATCCAGAATAATAATTTCAACCATATAAATTCAGGTCTTACAAACCCAAACCTGTGTAAACAGTAGTAGTAGAAATCGTTAGGACAAGACTTTAGTCCTTTTGTATTTGATAAAGCATAGGGTAGCGTAGTATGAATAGCATGCCATAGGTTGTTAAGTTTAGTTGTCATAACTATATTTCTCCATCTAAATGAACCTACACAAAAAGGAGAATTTTTCATTAGTTCCACATGAACTAAGTAAACCCCATAACAGCAGGTAGAACCAGTTACCTCTCCAATTGGTCCCATAGGGGATACAAATCCCTCCACTCCAACCCTTGATAGTTAAATATAAGTCAGTACTTTCCATAAACAATGAACAAAACCTATAACTAGGAAGTAAGATATAACTAAACAAGTATACACACATGCATGATAAATAGTAATCAAATATAAGAGTAATCATTTAAACCAATAAATATAGTACATAATTACGTCAATAAATACATAAGAAAAATGCATAGAAATGGTAACAAAAACTTATGACAGTTTGAATTAGAAAACAATTGCTGACATAATCTGTAGAAGATGAATTAATGTCCAAATTAGGCAGTGATTAACTAGCATACAATTTTTTTTTTCAAATTTTGGGGGCATTACAAGTGGTATCACAGCTCGGTTTCAACACTAAGAGACCTAATGGTCGTGCCAAAAATTGGTTGCAGAAAATAAAGTATGTTTTGAAATTTTGTTAACTAACAAAGATTTTTCCTATTATTAAAACTTTAAATTGCAGGATTCAAATAAAATTTGAGATAGTGAACACCGAAGAAGACAAAATCCAGCAAGGAAAACTAAATACCCCCACACAGGAAGAAGAACTCGTGGTTGAAGTAAATTCTGACATAATGAGAACGATACAAAGTCTTCAAGCAAACTTATAGTTTTTCGAGGATGCTAACATGAGTGAAAGAAAACAACAACAAGCAATTAATGAATATTTGCTGCAAAACATGACGGGAGGAAGTCGGTAGGGAAAACCCACTGATTCAACCAACAAGTTCAAGAAAGAGTTCTGTTAACCCAAAAAATACCTCACTCGGCTCCACATGGCCTACACCACCCAAGGATACCCATACACGACCGTCATTTAACCCCATTTAACCCCCACACCCTCAGAAAGGCTAAAAAATATGCAAAAGGGCTTAAAATCCCCTAAAAAGAGCCAAAATAGCTCTCATAGGGGCTAAAGCCTCCAAAAAGGGTCTAAAACCCTTCAAAGGAGCCTAAAATCCCCAAAAGAGATAAATATTGAGCGAAAGGGGCTAAAAGCTCAAAAAAAGGGCTAAAGCCTTGACCAGGGGCTTAGAACCCTAAAAAGCTATAAATAGAGGGGTGGGGGTCACTCTCAAAACATTCCTTCGTTGCATACTATTATGCTGCCTGAGTGAGTGCCTTGAGACCATTTGCCTCTCAAGCCATTCACCCTCCCTCTCATCCATAATCCCATTGAGCCATAGCTCCCCCATTCTCAAGATAGGTGCTTCTCCAAGCTAGGGCATGGTGGCCCATTTCCACCAAGAGAAGGTATAATTTATGTTTTGTTCTGTTTATTTGAGTTTTTTTTAACTGATCTTTTCCTATAGGTTTATGTCCTAACATGTTCTTGCAGGTCTCCATTGTTGTATGTAGGGTCCTGGAGCTCAACCCATAACCTTGTGTGCAGAGGCATTTCTTTGTTTCTATTTTTCTTTCATTTATGTTTCATTTTTCTTACACAACCACCAAGAACCCCACCCTTCCATCCTATAGATGAAAGGTAGTCATTCCTGCTCTGTAGTAAGGGAGAAATCCCTACTACAGAACTGGAGGCCATACCAGGTCAATCCCACAAGATCCCTAGAGTGTTTTTACAAGTTTCCATTTTTAATTCTGTTTTTTTTTCCCTAGTTTAAATTTCTATCAAATATATCTTAGATCTCTATTTTTTTGCATTTCTAGTTACTGTCGATCCTCCTCAAGGCCAATCCAAGACCATTTCTCCACAATGGCAAGTTATTGTCGGTCGTGTTAACCCAAAAACCCCTCACTAAACTCTCCATGACCTACACCACCCAAGCACACCATTTCACGACTCTCATATCACTCCATTAGACCCCCACACCCTAAAAAGGGATTAAGAATGAAGAAAAGGGCTTAAAAACCCCCAAAAAGGAGTCTAAAATACTCTCCTAGGAGTTAAAGCCCCCCAAAAGGGGCTAAAACCCTAAAAGGAGCTAAAGTTAGGGCTAAAGGGGATAAAAGCCTAAAAAAGGGGCTAAATCCTTGACCAAGGGCTTAAAACCCTAAAAGTCCCCAAAAAAGCTATAAAAGGAGGGTGGGGGGTCACTCTCAACAACACACCTCTCTTGCATACTGTTATGCTGCCTATATATTCCTGGAGACACCTTTGCCTCTCAAGCCACCCACATCCCTCTCTCCTCCATCCATTCTTCCCATTGAGCCATAGCTCTTCATCCATTGTTGAGTGAGATAGGGAGGCGATTCCTTCCTTCCGAGGCATGGTGGCCCATTTCACCAAAGGAGGTATAATCTTGATTTGTTTATGCATTTTTATTTAGTAGTTTTTTATTTATGACCCATGTTTATTTGCAGGTTTGTCTATTAACATGTTCTGCAGGTTTGTTTTTTCTTAATAGTTGTTTGTAGGTAGCCAAGGTGAAGCCCTAACATTGTCTGCAGAGGAGCTGACGGCCACTATTTTCTTTTTGTCTTTGCTTTCTGTCCATTCCGCTTTCTTTTCAGCATTTTCACATGCAGGAACCTACCCTTGTGTCCTATAGATAGAAGGGAGCCATTCCTGCCCCTGTAGCAAGGAGAAATCCCTGCTATAGGCCGGATCTGGCTCAAGACCAAAAAATTTTCACTTTCCAGAGTAGGTCGCTCTTATGAGGCTACAAGAGGGGACCAGGTCTCTCATTTAGGCCTGACAGGTGCAACCAGGTCACCCATTTTTCCTCGAAAGGTGCGACCCCCTCCTAGAGGTCAGTCGGCTTCTGTCTGCAGGTTCTGAATGACCCCCTCGCCTGTTTTTGGAAAAATTTGGCAACCCCCTCACCACATTTGACATAAAAAGTGTGATCTGTCTCTCAGAGTCTGATTTTTTTAAAGTTAAGGACTATCAGTGCAGCTCAGCTACCTCTTCCCATTAAATCTGTTTTTGTTTTTGTTTCTTTTCATTTTATTTGCAGCATGTGTAAATCAATGGTTAATGGAGTAATGAACATGAAGAAAGCTTGATTAAAAAATTGCTGTAATTAAAATCAACATCTTGCCTAGCCCTTCCTCCTCTACCTAGTCATCACCCTTTGGGGTATGCTGGGATAAGAAGAATGGTGAACCTCATATAGTAATAGGAACTCACCTATTATTTTTCAAATCCACTAAAAATGGGTGACTTTGAAAGTAGAGGGGGTAGAGAAGGAGGGCTTCTCATGGCGCTTAGCATCCTTCCTATTGACTGACCTTGCATTTAGAGGGTGACCTGTGGATCTACGAATGGGCTTAGTCCCATTGTGTTGAGAGCCTGACACCCTTTCCTAGTTGAAGAGAAATATAGGTGCAAGGTAGTCACCTAGTCAGGCTATAATAGTTCAGATTCACAAAAGGTACATGTGTAAATTTATGATTATCATTTACTACTTTCATTGACAATGCTCTGAACTCTGCGGAATATTCATAAACCATTTAAGCAGCCACTAGGCATAACAGAAAGAAAAAATACATACACACAAACCATACCATATAAACCAACCCAAATCAGTTCATGACGCTGAGTGAGCCATTGAAATTTACAATTTACACTAAGTCAAACATCTACAGTCTTTGAGGAAATAATTCCCTGACTGCCTTAATCATGGGAAGTACTTGGAATAATCCCATAAACTCATTGTGAGGAGTACCATATGAACCCCAAAGTAGCTGGCCTCTGAGAGGAATTGCCAAGCGAAACGGGAAATGACCCCCAGCGATTGACTAGCACTCCCGTGAGGAAAAAGCCAAGCACTTCCTTCTGGCAGTCTTGGTGGCCAAGTGACCAACTGAAGCCAATAGGAAGCTATTAAAAATGGGGTCCAAAATCATCACCATATTTCACCATTTTGACATACAAATAAAACACGATTGATCCCCAATGTTTTTCCTCACGCCCGAGAGGTGACCCACCATAGTTTGTATCCTTGAACCAACACCATCAAGAGCATTCTTGATGACCCTCTACACCGTTAGAAGGCCACATAGCCTCTAATTCAGACTCAGAATCATACCAATCTGAGCCAGACTTGCATACTGCAGCATCAATCCCCATGGTTGGACCAAACCCATCTCCATTTTCTAGCATAGTGATTGGTAGTAGACCCATGTACACACCCCACACCACCACCAACACCTCTCCTAGTGGCCTCAACATGGTCATGCAAAATTTCATAAGCCAGTTGCCACCACGCACATTGACCAGTCAAGTTGTCCCACCTATAACACATGGGGGCAGAATGCCTTCCATTTAGTGCCCCTCCTATCATACATGGGGGCAGTGGCCCATCCACCTACACTGCTCCTCCTGTTAGCACTCAAAATATACCCAAGGCTGTGAAAGGTAATCTTAAGGTAACAACAAAAACCACTTTAGAAAGAAACTGGATTTTCTTTTTAGAGAGGGATCTCTTAGATATAAATTTAACAAGGCCAGATATTAGAGTCAACAATTTAAAGTTATGCTAATGTTTGAAACAACACATATAACCATTGGGCAATGGAGTCAAAACAGATACAAATAATGCAAAGCTTCATACATAGAATTTCAACAAAGGTAGGATAATCGTTCAGTTACAGTCATTCATTGATTTTTAGGCGATAAGAGAGAAACATGAATAGTCCATCGATATATAGCATCATAGGATGAATTCTATATCAACTTTAGAAGAAATATTTGTGAATATCTGAAACAATATCCAGAGCATAACATGTATGAATTCTAAAACTATTAAACACTATGTTTAGATATGAAGGAAAAGAGAATGGAAGGTAAACACTTAGAAAAAAATCACAGGGAAAGAAGGCACAGACTGTAACATAAATGACACTTGAATCTTTGAATATCAACTTACATTCAGCTCTATAAGTTCATTCAAAAATCACAAGTTCTCAAAAACATCGGTCTGAGCTTATTGGGTTCCAACCCACACTACATCAAATAAATTCAAATATATATGAAAAATAGTTTCTTCCCAAGAAGATCAATAACCAATTGATCTGTTAATCATAATTTTTTGTAACCATATCCCTAATAACTAGTAATAATAATTACATGCTTTGATTCAAATAACAGATTGCTTGATTATAGCAAACTTAGTAACTACAAGGTATCCTGAACAAAAAGCTTCATGAACTGCAACACTTGTCTTCATGAATGAAGTATGTACTTGGTATTTCCAAATTTCTCCACGACCTTCCATTGTTCCACATTTGGAGTGTCGTATTGTGTCATCTCTCTAATTCACACCTCCAAATCCACATAAGCTTCATAAGACATAGTAGGAAATCATTTATTAATAATTAAAAACTTATCCAATATCTCAAAGTCCTCTGTCAATTTTTCCACAATGACCTTTCATGTTAACCCGTTGACTAAATCTTCAAATTTTGAATGATCCATGTGATTCTGCACAAATAAGTGGTGATACCGCTCCTAGGAAAACAAGCATCCTTCGTCATCCCAAAAAGTAGGGAGACCATCATCAAATAGATCTTAAAAAGCAAGCCTGAAATCCTTTATCTGAGAAGACATTGTATTCACCTTATTTTGCACCACTTTCATGAGTTGATGTTTAGTTATAAACTTCTTTGTTCACAACATAATTGCTACTCTATCTTTGATCCCAATCTGCTGCAAGTTCTGATATGTTAAATAATTTAATAAATTCAAAGCATTGTGAGTAGTATTCAAAGGCTTCTTTTCCATAGTTTCATTGGTCAGTTTCAATCTTTGAGTAGCTAAATTGACTCGTGCACTTTCATCATCAATAAAATTTAAATAATGCCTAAACTTGGTGATTTCCACAGACAAAGTATCTTAAATCAAATGTTTGGCTCCCTGTAAAGGAGCTTTTCTTGTTCTTCTTTCTTTTAATTCATTGAATTTTTTTTGTAATTGGCTTTTATCATTCCATTCTTTATTCTTCTCCTCAATGCTCTTAGCCAATTTATATTTGATCTTTTCATTTTCCTCTTTTAATTCTTTAATCTCCACCTCTTTCAAACTTACATGTGACATAGGAACTAATAAAGCATCTGCAAAAAATTCATTTAATGGTATTTTAATATTAACAAGGGGTAAAACAGTGTCCACAAAGGGTTGACTCATCAATTCTTCCATAACTTCCTTTTCATCATTTTGATCCTCTTTCAACTTTACAATCCGAGCCATCAATTCGGTTCTTTCTTCTCCCCACTTGTTTTTCTCCTCCTGCAGCTTCAATCATTTTCCTTTATAGTCCATCATTTCTTGATAAATTTTCTCTTTTTCCTCCTGAAGTGTAAATAAAGACTCATTGTGTTCAGCATTAAGGACTTTAAGCTTCTTCTTCAATACTTGAATGGTATTGTCCTTCTCCTCTAGAATTTGTTTGGTCACCTGCATATTATCCGGTTCGGTCTCTAGGCTTACAACATCTACCTACAACTTTTTAATTTGAATCAAATTTTCTTTATTTTCAACCCTTTCATGCTTCAATTGAACCTCCATCTTATCTACAAGGGACTGTAATTCAGTAATTTTCATAATAGCATGCAACTAATCAGAGTAAATAACATCTCCAGTTTGTTTATGGAGTTGTATTTTATCAGGAGCACTGATTTTGTCTAGCTTCACCTCTATTTTAGAGACTTTCTTGTCACTTACCATGGAGAATTTCAAGGTATTCCTCTCTATGTCTTGAGTAGAAATCAATGAAGTCTTTTGATTAATTAAATTTCTAACTCGAGGAAGCAAATTCTTAGTTTCCTCCGATGATTGCATTTCTTTGTCAGCATAAATTGATATTAACTCTATCCTAGATTTGTAGCGGGAATTGGACTTTGCGTTACTTTCTTCTCCGAAGGAATATTGATGCAATATCTGTACAGACTTTTTCTGGAACAAGAGTATCTTCTTTAAATCTTCTAAAACTATTTCTTCTGAAATAGTTTGATCATCTTAAGGGTGTGTTTTGATCTTTTTATGAGAACTATTTTCATCTACATCCATGCCATAAGTTTCAGAAAGACTCCTCTTATTCAAAATGCTGGAATTAATAGGCATTTGAGCCACTACATTCAATCAGTTCCTCCTATCTTCATCAGCTTCTGAATTCTCTTCAAAATTATCCAAATTTTCTATTTTATCTAAGCCTTCAACAGTTTGATGATCAAATCATTTATTTTTGTTCAACTGCTTCCTTTGATAAATAATGTGATGTGGATCATAATTTACTTTTTGATCCTTCTGAAAATCCATAACTTCTAACAATTTCTCTATGACTAACAAGGCACTTTTCTTTTTAAAAATGAACGGACCAACTTTGAGAGAAAATTTAACATTGGAATATTTTTTAAATGCCACAAAATGTTCTTCTTCTACATATAACCTATGTCTCATAAACTCTAATGCGAAAATTCTTGGAGTCAAAAAAGCAGGTAACCTGTATGGTTCTCCATTGAACCCATACACTCTAAGAATAGTAAATTATTTATACAAGAACCAATCCCTTGTTTTGTCTTCTGAGGTAGACTGTAACATAAGTCTCATGTCTTCTAACACCGTTGGCAAGACATCATCAAACAACAATTTGTAAATCTCAGCCATGATTGTATTTATGAACTCAAACATGTTAATCTGTTTCGGGAGGTCCGGAGACAACATGGTGGACAAGAACTGTAAATCCAACACATTAGAACACAAAAGAATGTTCAGTAAATATGACTGATATCTAAAGAACCTAACTTTATGGAATTCGACCAATTGGGTATGGATAACGTCAGCTAAATACTCATCAAGATTAAAACAATGGGTTGAATGGGATTCAGTGTCAATTGAACCTATATTTAGCAAGAAACCTAAGATGACTTCATTGATATGAGTATCATCATCCAAACCCAAAATTTGACTGACCAGTGACATGACCAAATATACTTCCTCCTTGAAAATAATAACATTGTATAGTAGAAATAGACCTTCTAACGACTAACCATCTTTTAGAATACTGGATAAATACTAGCATTTGACTTCAATTCTACAATTTTTATACATTTCAATTAAAACTTGTTCATTTAAAAAATGCCAGCAATCAGGGAAATTATCAGGCAGACTCAATATCTCGAAAACAGTTTTCGTGCCAACTTTACAAAGGATTTTTGACATTGTATGGCTCATAATAACTCTTTCGGAGGAGGAGTAACTATTCCCGCACCATTCGATAAATTCAGGGAAATGTAGGGTTTGTTCAATAGAAAAATAATATAAGAAATAACTTCAGACATTCATAATATCATTCCCTTGTGAATTATACTAACACAAATGCTCCTTTAAAATTGATACACTACTAACTGACAGAATAGGGTCACATACATTCCTCTCCCTATCAACAACATCCTCCTCTCTCTCATCCAAAACTCTACACAATATTCCTGAACCCTGCTCCTTCTCCATAATAAACAATGGTGGCAAGTCTTCAATCAAAGTATCAATGTTTCGAGGCTTGCCTTGTAACTGTGGATATGTAGAAGTTGGATTTCGAAAAAAGATGGTGCACTGTCCCTTCTTCTTCTCACTCGCGGTGTGCAAACGAAATGACTTTACCTAGGTCAACTCACATTTTATACAACGGATTATTTTGTGGCCCTTACCAAGTTGTTTTTCCTTTACCACTTTCCTAAGCAGAAGTCACCAAAAGTCACCACGTGGAAAGAAGTTTAAATTCTTCCACCACTCATCCTTTATAATTATCTCACAGCTTCGAACTCGGGAATCGATTATGACCATTGATAAGATTTCATCTTTTGTCTGAACCATTCGATCAAAATATGTTCTATGTAATCCGCCAACATTTCTCATTTTTTCATGCATGCATATTCACACCGAGGACTGCCTCATAATCATAGATTTTGTTTACTTTATTTCTTAGTCGTTTATCTTTCTGTCTCATTAGCCACTTTTTCCTCTCCATCAAAACCTTCTCCCTTGCACAACTTTCCCCAGCGGATCAATTGTCAATTGTATATTTTCACACCCATAAATATACACCTTTGAATTTTGTAATGAATTAACCAAAATGCACATTTTAATAAGGGACTCAAGACTACCAACCTTTACCAATGTTTATGTTTCCCTTTATCATTTCTGGACCACATTTATTCCTCGATTTTTCAACATAAGGGGTGTTAACACCTCCTACCACACTTGGGGGAACTAGCCCATCCACAATGTTGCCACAAGTACCCCAAGTTATGCAGGTGCATCATGTACCTACAAACCCCACCACCATGGTTTCCCCATCTCACATCTACCTAGGGTCAAAGACTCAAACCTTCCTTTCATGGCATGTCTCAACTTTCTTGACTTGGCCCGGTTAACAAATGAACCTATCTTCCATCAAACGTTTTGGCCTCCCATGCCAACCAAACTTCCCTTAGACATTCCCAAGTTTGAAGGCAAGGTAGGGGAGTGGCCCCGAAACCACATCATGGTGTTTCACCTATGGTGCTCATTAGACATGATCGTAGATGATTCAATCAGACTCCGACTATTCCAACGCACCCTCACAGGTGCTGCAACTAAGTGGTACATCGGGATACCACAAGCCAAGTACCCAGAATACTGTAACCCATATAACTGACCACATCCATGAGTGGCAGCGATGCCGTAGTTTGTGGAAGATCCAACTTGATGACAAGATCTTCCTAGATTGGTTCCTAAAAGCCTTGCTCCCACCTATAGCAAAGGACGTCACATCCAAACATCCCCAATCTGAAGAGGAGGCCATATTGAAATCCCAACAGTTTGGTCTAATCTATGCATAGTCTAGATACCATTACACTGTCATACCAGACGCTCCCCATGTAGGAACCTCCTACCGAGATGCAACGGGGGAATCCCATGCTGCAGATGACATCATAGGTTCTATATCTTACCAACCACAACACCGTCCGACACCACCTGTGTCACATACCCCAATTTTGTAAAATAATGTTAATTGTTTTAATTTTATTTCCTAAGACATTATGTTAAATTTAATGCTAAGTAGGAACTGATGACTCAGCATAGTCAAAAGAAGTGGAATGTAATTCTGAATATTTTATTATTAATAAATAAAAAGTGGAGACAAGAGCATGGGAGAGCTGTTAATAAGAGGTTACTGTTCAAACTGGTGGAAGGAACTAGGTGGAGGGCAAAAGACAAGTGGCATCATCCCCAAACACTTCCTAGGTTGCAGGTGGAAACTTCCCTATAATTGGGGTCATGATCCCCCAAGAAAGTGGGATCAGAGCAGGTGGCTCAATAAATGACAACTAACCCAAAAAGACCTAGGCAATCTTTTAAAAGTACCCAATGAATAGAGATGAGGTTGCTCAGATATTTTGCAGAGAAGAATCATTCAAGAGGAATGTTATTCAGGAAATTAATTGGGGAAAAAGGGAAATAGTAAGGAATGTGTTCTGAGAGAAAATATGCAGTAACTTGGTCTGTTACAGCTTGTTAAGCTGGGAGAACTTACTGATAAGTCCAGGGTTGTATTAAGTCTGAAGACTGGTACTTGATTATTGCTGCACCTAGTTCCAGCTAGGGAGACTTATACTGCAGTTCCCGATCAAACAAATACAACCCTCGACTCCACAAGACATCAAGTTCCAGTTAATATTATTACTGCACTAGCCATCTCAAGGTTTCCACCAAGATTTTACGGTTACCCTTCTTAAGTACCAATCACTGCTCAGCCCCTAAAAATCAGCACCCTATCCTCAATCTATTCCCCATTGTCCTGCATGCATCCTCACTGATCTAATCTCTCCCTGAAACTAGCACGGTCATCTCCTTCCCTAGGGTTCAAATTTTGATTTTGCAGGTACAAGAAGAGTAGTCCAGAGATGAAGAAAGGAGGACCTGCCCTCAGACTAGAATTAGGTGACATTAGCTATCTTGAGTCACATCTAATAAGTATTCCAATTCTTCAAAGATGCAGGCTATTACAGGTTCTATGAGAAAATCAAGGGATCCCACCAGCAATTGGCAGAAGTTGTTTCTCTTTCTTTTGATGGTTCTAAGTCATTGATAGGCAGAGAAGAGTTCCAGGTTGATGAGGCCCTAATAGTAGAAGTAGCATAACTCCCAAGGACTGGGCAGAAATGGTTCAAAACCACTGTTACAAAGGATGTGGAATTCAGGTCTTACTTAAAGCCTGAACATAAGAATGCAGTATGGAAGAAAATCATCCCTTCAAACAAGCTTGAGGAGAATTGGTAGTAGTTTCTGAAAGCAATCCTGGTTTATATAACCTGTGAAGGAGGCTATAATATGGTGATGATATACCACTTTAAATTGATGAACCATTTCATAGGAAGGATCCCACTGAACCTGCCTTTCTACCTCCATAAGAGCCTAACCAAGATGGCCCACCAGGTTAAGGCCTAACCCACCAAAATTGCAGGAAGGCTATCTCACCATGGCCTGATAAAACTCATTATCCAAGAATTGATACAAAGAAGAAACACAGCATGGACATTATTCTTATTTTGGAATGAGTTTGAAACAATATTACAGTTAGAAGACAGAAGAAAGTCCCCTTCAAATAAGTCCAGCGCTCCCAAGAGTGGCAGGAGGAAGAGGAGGGCCATCTCCCTAGTGAGAGTAGATCAACCCTCTCCAACTTATAAAACCAACCAAGCCAAAAGAAATCTAGAATTCAATGGAAAGGAGGAGGAGGCTCCAGCACAAGGTGAAAATATACTCAACCTACCCTACTCAAACTCAGAAAAAGAAAAGGAGAAGGAAGTTGACCTAACAAAGCAGGTTGCAGCAGAACATGAGGATTTTCCCTCACCAACACCAAGGGAAGGTCAGGATGAACCAATGCCAGATACTTCCTCAAGAAAACCTAGGTCTCAGAGAATCAACCAGCTATTAGGGCAGATACATGAACTAGAGGTCTTAGATAGAGAGATCAAAAGAAATAATGCAAGATTAACCATGAAAAATACTGAATTGCATAATTCTATTTTAGAAATGAGAGGAATGTATGTCCTGATAAAAAGAAGAAAGATGAGATTAATGAAGGATTACTCCAGTATCTACAAGATGGTTAGAATGTTGAGGTTGTAGAAGAAGGATCCAAACCCTAAAAAACACCTTGCGCTGGAAACCCTAGCAGAGGCAGCAATTAGCCTTCAGGACCTGGAGGTAGCTCATGATGTTGTTGATATTCCAAATCTTATGCAGGTTGAAGAAGTAACAAAATGGTAGGAGTAAAGTTGTAAAAGGTTGATTAAAGACTAATTAAATTTTGTAGAAAATAAATCTTTCGATGGCTTAGGAGAACACAGCAGTTGTTCATTAGCCACCGAAAGCAAAGCTTTCGGTAGCTTACAGACCCAGAATTCTATTAGCTTAACCACCAAAGGCACAAAAGAGTGCAAAAAGGCATGCTTACACACAAAACCAATTTTGATCGATCCAGACACCTCATGGATGAGTTATAAAGTTGAAGATTAGTTAATTACACCGGTAGGTTGGTTCTGTTCTAGTTTTTGAAGGTGTCGACGAGGTGAAAAGGGTCACAAACCCTATCTACTTTTGATAAACCATGACTTATCTATCAGATAATAGGGCCTAGTTCTACTTCAGTGATCACTGCAGTTGTTAAAGAGTTCAAGGAGTGAACAAGTATTAGAGTTAGATAGACTAGCACTTAAATTAGGGTTTTGACCTAATTTTGAAAAAACAGTTATGTTATCTATTTTTAGTAAATCAAATCCAACTTTTTAGGATCTGAAATAAATTTTGTAAAGGCTATAAAGCCTAAGACTTATGTTGAAGAAAGGGTTCAACTTCGAAGACTTTTATACCCTTATTGTTATCAAGCTTCTCATGTTCTTCATCATTTAATATAAGCTCTTTTGCCATTATATGTACATGTTCCATCTCTTTTATGTTCTATACTTGTGCTTGGATGTCTGATTCAGGCTTATTCTTTTGTCTAATATCAGATAGATGTCATCCTATATATGTGTTGATGAGTTGAATTGCAAGTATTTTCCTCGTTATGATTAGCCATTCATATCTGATTGTTTTATATATGAATCTGCCAACATAGTAATTTATCCATTTATTCACCTGATTATCAACACTCTGAACATTGGTGGTTAGAAGCCTTCTCTTTTGATTGAGTTTTATGCATGTCTTGAGTGTGTGAGGTCCTTTAGGTCATCTGACTTGATCCATTTAGAAAACCATTAAAAACATTGAAGTTACCAGGAATCCTCGAGCTGCAACCTATAGGAGTTTCCTGGAGCGCTAACACTTGGTTTTAATCCGGATACCCTTGAGATGGACTCCAACATGCAAGTAGCTTAGAGATCCTAAGGTAGGTTTTCCTATCTAGTGTGTCAGATCATGATCAGTTCTCCTTTTTCCTTCCTGGAAAATGTTCTCCAAAAAATTACTTGAGAGCAAACAGGAAGAAAATGACTCCTCTAATGATAGATCAGATCCCCAACCCTTTCCTTGTCTTGAGTCTTTATAGACATACTTTCTATTCAAAGGGACAGTTAAATCAAGAAAGCTTGGTTTCTTGATTTAACCCTTTTTAATTACTTTGGGTAATTATTAATATTTCAACTTAGGAACTTTCTTCTAGTTCCTAGGTAGACGTTTTAGGTTTTGTACTATTTATTATCTTTTAATAATAAATAATAATTGATGGAGATTCTTCTTCTTTATTTCATTTATTTATATTATTAATATATTTAATTCTTTATGTATACAATGTATAAAGTACATAATAATATAACATTTTGTTAACAATGTCTTTGGGCATCATATATCATGATCCCTAGACTTAATGACCTTTCTTCATTAAGGTCAAGTAGGTAGATGGTTTAGATCTACTAGGCTAGGAAAATTTAAACATCCTTGCATGTTGGATTTCCCCCATATAACGTGGTAGATCTTCGATATTTTTATGAGAATACAGAAATTAGAAATTTCATTTAATCACTTATAAATAGCTATAATGAGATCAATATTTTTCTTGAGTCGTTTTCACTTGGAAGTTATTAAATTATTTTCAGTAACCCCTAGTTCTTACCAGAGATCATACTCAGTGCTCTAACAGGGAGTTAGAATTCAGTGCAATTCCAGAGATCCTTACTTGTACGATACACCTAGGGATACAATGGCCAAGTATCTGATGCTCCAGAGATTATGCTCAACACCAACATGGAAGTGTCCAGGGCTTATGCCCAACAAATCTAATTATCTTTTCATGTGTTCCAAAGCTTCTTGCTCAACACAAAGGTAGGTACTCATGTGCTCTATAGCTTCTCACTCAACACAAATCATCAATCAGTCAAGTGCTCCATAGTTCCTTGCTGAACACAAAACATCTCATCAATCATGTGCTTTAGGGTCCATGCCCAACACAAACAAGCATATACATATATCATCAACAATTGGCTTACACCCTATATATAAAACAAATCATCATGTTCATATGTAGTGGGGTCTTTGACCCAATATAAAAATAAAACATCAAGATAATCATCATATCCATAGGCACAAGCCTATAAGTGTTAGGTCCAAAATTCAGGATATTACAACATTGAAAACCAACCTATTAGTGCACATTGAGATTTTTACATTTCATGTATAAATATCATTATGTAATAAATACCTAGTTGGAAAGGGAAAACTAAAATGCCCAAGGAAAAATTGAATAGATACACAAAATGAATTTGATGTCAATATCTCATCCTAGAATAGATGCACAATTGAGAATATTATGAAGTTGATAACACAATTACCATTTAAAATTATGGAGGGAATAAAACATTATCACAACTTGCAAATAATACATTTTAGCACATCATTGCAAGCATTTCATAGCAGGGATGATTTTAAGGAACCATACTGATTTAAAAGTGTATAAATGTTGGCGAACCTTACCAATTCTTAAAATGCCAACTATAAAATGTTTGGCGATATTTTTCAAAAAATATTTTATTTTCCAAGGATTTTATATCATTTATATAATAATTTGGCAATTTTTAGGGTGAAAATTTTTTACTGCAACACAATTGGGTGAAACGAGACTTCAAAAAAATGCAAAATGGCGAATCTTTTTTGGGAGAAAAACCCCTAAAAATAGCCCATGGGCTAAATTTTGCCCCTAAAATTATCCCTATTTCATAGTATATATTATATGTAGGTTTCCTCAAATCTAAAATCACATAGGATTCAATGTATCACATACAAAAGGAAAATTGCAAAAAAGAAATCTACACATAAGAAGCAAAAATAGTATGCATAAGATATCAAATTTGACAAGTCTACTATATCAGATTAAGTTTCAAAAAAACAAATAATCGTTGAAAAGCATAGCCATACAAATTCCTTAAAGCATGGATGTTAGTATATTTATTCCCATTCAAGTTTGAGAGAGGTAGTTGGCACATTTAAATTTGACTAACATTCACCATAGTTTAAAGCTCACATTATATCCCTAATCACACTACATATAAACCACACTTCTTACAGAATATGCATTTCTAATGGTGAAAATATAACTCATATAAATAGGCATAGAATTCAACATATATCATTGATATTGTATGCTACTCAAAGAATAATTGGTAGTTTCCCTTCCAAATATATCTAACTCTCCATCAAAACGTATACCAATCATCTGAAATCATAAAATTGTAATCAATATTTACATAGTTCTTCAAATTTTTTTTTTCGTGAAATGTCATTTTGCTACAAGGGTGCTTCTAAATAGTCAACGAATATTTACATATTTGGCAAGAACCACGAAAAATTACTCTAAGGGAAAGAACCAAGTCCCCTTGTTTGTCTTGAAGGTAGAGTTATAGATGACATATGCTGAACATCCATGCCCAAACCATATTTGAACATGGTATCCAGACCATCACTAACAAGGGATTATATTCCTTCTCCATTTCAACAAGTATGAGTAGTACAATATGTATCCAGAAAGACCTTTGTTTCTATAAAACCAAACATTGAAGAAATGTTTTCATCTCCACATCTATCACTAGAGATGTACTCTTGAGTTGTGTCTTATGACTTTAAGATGTTTCATGTAATAAAAAATGGAGTAAAGGTGTTGTGATACCTAATATATATTTAATTTAAATATATATTTCAGGTAGAGATTAATTGTGATTCTTGAAGTCTCTATACTTGAATCTCATAGTGTGAAGAGAGCTAAAATAAGTTGCATTTCACTTAGCAAAAGTTTTAAATACAACGTTCGATAGAAAGGACTTTCTACTCAAATTAGAAACATAAGATTTTATGCCGAGATTAGATAAATAGCATTTACTAGGTAGTTCACATCAAAGTTATTTTTCTTAGTTCCTTGGAAGGCTACACTGGAAGCATGTCATCCTGAAATCCAGTTCAGCTTCATACAAATGTAAACAAATCCACTTTGTCACCTTCATGTAAATGTAAACAATACATCAACATAATTACAATTTCAATATCTGAGAAGTTTGTCATGCGGCCATGTCTTCTCATGGATTTGAGAATCCTCTTCCAATAAGTCTGTAGAACGATAGGAGAACTAAAATTGATTGAATAGACGGAAAGTTAGTGATGAACAATCCATTACCAACACCATTATTTCCAAATGTAATATCCCGAATTTTCAACCTAACACTTATAGGCACGTGCCTATTAATTATGATGATTATCTTGATGTTTTTATTTTTATATTGGGTCGAAGACCTCACTACATATGAACATGATGATGTGTTTTCTATATTGGACATAAGCCAATTATTGATGATATATATATATATATATGCTTGTTTGTGTTGGGTATGGACCCTGAAGCACATGATTGAGGAAATGTTTTGTGTTGAGCGGGAAGCTCTAGAGCACACGAGTGATTGATGATTTGTTTTGAGAAAGGAGCTCTGGATCACATGAGTGATTGATGATTGTGTTGAGTGAGGAGCTCTGTAGCACATGAGTACTTACCTTAGTGTTGAGCGAGAAGCTCAGGAACACATGAAAAGATAATTAGAATTGTTGAGCATAAGCCATGGAGCCTTCCATGTTGATGTTGAGCATAATATTTGGAGCATTGGATCCTTGGCCATTGTATCCATAGGTGTATCATAGAAGTATATCCTATCATTAGTGTTGAGAGAGGAGCTCTGGAATTGCACTGAATTGTAACTCCCTGTTAAAGAGTTGAGTATGGGCTCTGGTAAGTGCAAGGGTTTACTGAAAAAAATTTAATAAACTTCCGAGTGAAAATGACTCGAGAAAAATATTGATCTCATCATACCTATTTATAAGTGATTAAGTGAAATTTTGAATTTCTATATTCTCATCAAAGTACTAAAGAACTGCCACGTTATACGAGGGAAATCCAACATGCAAGGATGTTTATAGTTGCCTAGCCTAGTAGACCTAACCATCTAACTTCTTGACCTTAATGAAGAAGTGTCACTAAGTCTAATGATCATGTTATATGATGCCCAAAGACAAGTGTTAACAAGTGATATATTATTATGTACTTTATACAGGGTATGTATAAAGAGTCAAATATAATTATAATATTAATGATGAAACAGAAAGAAAATCTCCATCAAATTATTATTTATTATGAAAAGATAATAAATAGTCCCAAAACCTAAAAAGTCTAATTAGGAACTAGTAGAAAGTTCCTAAGTTAAAATATTAATAGTTACCCAAAATAATTGAAAAGGGTTAAATCAAGAAACCAAGGTTTCTTGATTTAACTGTCCCTTTGACTTAAAAGTCTGCCTATAATGACTCAAGCCAAGAAAAGGCTTGGGGTTGTGATCTATCATTAGGGGAGTCATTTTTATGCCTGTTTGCTCTCAAGTAAGTCTTGGAGAACATTTTCCTGGATGGAAAAGGGAGAACTGATCCAGATCTGATACACTAGATAGCAAACCCTACCTTAGGCGCTCTAAGCTACTTGCATGTTGGAGTCCGGCTTGGAGGTACTATCTACAAACTAAACTATTATATATATATATATATATATATATATATATATATAAATGGATGAAGACATCATACATAAACAAATGTGAGAGCTATCTATAAATTATTCTACATTTAAATCCAAGATAAATAAACCATTAAAAACCTTTCAAGGTCTATCTCATTGAATACAAATTAAATAGTAAACCATTCCATTAAATAACAGCATCATAAATAAATGAGAAAGAAGTATCATGACCATCTTTTTGGTCCAAGATTCACATCTTTGTTCACATCTAAATCCACAGTCCTAGTAATTAATATAAATAATAGTACAATTATGTGTACAAGTATTTCAAAGGTCCCATCTAATAAATCTCATAAACATTAATTATAAACAAAGGTCATAACTTCGACCCCTATGGGTTCACAAACCAAGTCACAAGTCTCAATAAACAACCATCTCATACATGCATAAATAATAACCAAAATTACATAACATACATCTCATTCCATTAACGAAGTAAAACGCCAAATAAAATCATACACGGGAATCGGTCCATCTATTAAATATATCAAAATTGTATCACAGTTCCAAATAATTACAATGGGGACAAGAATCAAATCCTGTGGGAATACAATCCCAACCCTCATATAAATAAAATACAACTCATTACATCAACCATGAATAAGTTTCCAACCCTATGGTTATTGGTTACAAGGCCACGTTATACATTAGAATATGCGGGCTACATTAAATAAAATCAACACTATTAAAATAAAAACCCAATACATACGCTACAACAAGGTTTTAAGACCTTAGTCTCTGTCTAATGCTGCAAGCATGGCCTCAGCCCAACCAAATAACACACACGCTATTAATTCAACGTAGTAAACAAAAATACACAGTCTTATAAACAACCAATGAACATTGTCAAGGCTTTTCCCTGCAGTGACTAAAGCCATCAGGGGTTTGTACCCATGTCTCTGTTCTTTTCACACCACACTCTAATCAATGAAAAATAAACAGTAATGAAATCCTTTAGAGCTATCGCATCCACTAAGGGAAAGGATCAAGCCATATACAGCATGGCCTTTAACCCACGTTGTCAAACATTACAGCCAAATATAAATACTCAACACACAGACCCTAAACGAAGACGTATGCCAGTTTATAAACCATTAACGTGGCGAAAATTTCATCCATACACACAGTAAGAATAATAACCATTTTCACTTCATAAACGCAGAGTATTTACATTGTGCACAGTAATGCCGTAATCTCATTCAAGTCAACACAAGTGTGCCAATGGGATATGGCACCATTGCAAGCAATGGTGCAGCCCATGGCTCAAAAGCCCGAAATCCATTTATAATTTACATAACCTGAAATTAAATACACATAGCCTATGAGAACACATTTTTGTTCCACAGTCAAAAACACCACACTATTAATCTTAAAACCCAAGTCTATTCATTACAAACCCAAAGGAGAATTTAAACCCCACAGAGAACCCCAAAACCAAACGATGAAACAACATGCAGACAGGTAGAGAGACAACAAATGTGAGCTTGTTTGGCAAGGCTTACCTTGCACTTCTCTCACAGTCAAACCCACCACAGAGCTTGAGCCACACTGCTCTTCACCATACCTCGACTCCTACAAACATCAAGTGAAATCGTAATTTAGGAGTATGGAAACGATAGAGAGGTCAGAAAAAACCAAAAAAATGGGCATGAAAGCAAAGGTGAAGCTTACCTTCCAAGTCTGGAGGTCACCTCCATTTTCCTCCTGTGCAGAGCCAAGGCCAAACGCCAAATGACAAGCGAAATGAAAAAACCATCGTGATCCAAGCCTAAGTTTGGGCTGCCACAAAAAGCAAGGTGCATGAATGGCACTAGCTATTTTCCAATGTCAAATCCAAAAACCCACTCTTCCATAGTTGATATCGTTGCCACACGATAGTCTCCACTACCATGTATTTCATTAAACACCAACGTGTATGTTTCAACCATATGATATGTCACCACCCCAAATCATATTACAACATTTATTAGATAGCAAGGTTATGTTTGGTACATAGTCCATGTATATCATGCTCTAGTCCAAGGGTTAAGCCACAAGGCATACAACATATAAACCATAGGCTTAAAAACTTAACCCTATACATTGTGATTTCCCTAAGCTTAATGCTTAGTGAACATGGCTTATGAAATATGCCATGTTAATATTTAACCCTTATAAAAATCAAAGGTCTAGTTTTAAGCCAAGATCATAACCTTCAAATAAGAAAACATAGGGATGTTAATAATTTTAATAAAATAAACATAGAACGAGATTATATTAAGTATAAAAAGAGGAAACTTAAAACCATAAGGACGTATAAGTAGTGCACAGGAAATTTAGTTGTGATAGCTAAATTGATAAAAACAACACTTACCACATTATGAATCTGATGTTAGAATAATCAGCCCATAGTTACCTACCTTAGACATTAATTAAATCATTTTTTTCTTATTACCTAGTTTCCTAGATTCCACTCTATGTTAGTTTCCTTCTACATGTCCTAGAAGTCAACACATGCCAAAACTGAGTCATGGAGCGCTTGGAAAATGTAATGTCCCTGGTTTTGACCCCGTTTGCATGATGTATATAATGTAATTAATCATGGTGAGGAGCTCAAGGAAAAATCCCACCATCGATTTGGTTGTGAATGTTTTGGCAATAGGGATAGTTGCCGATGGTATATCGTGCTATTTGGCACATTACAATTCGGCATCATGTAAATATGCACATCAAATAAAATAAACCACAACCAGCTATGGTAGTGCAACGTTGAATGAAAAGGGAATGGTTCTAAAGGATAAGGGGTAGGGGATGTCAAACCTTGGTCTATGGGGGAAAAACCCATGATTTACCACCTTATTTGATTGCCACCTTTTCTTGTCTCACCAACCTCTTCAATGTCTTGGTTTTGTTGTTGAGGGGGTAGTTATGGCTGAGTTGTTGAGGGCAGTTATTGCTGGAGGAAACGTGGGTAAGGAGGCAAGCAACTCCATTCTTTCCCATTCCTCCATCTTCTCCATGACGCCATTCTTCCCAGTCGGTTCACTCCCACACGGAGGTTGGTTCATATCCTCACGTGCCTGGTCTTCTCCTCCACCACCATTCTCTCCATGGGCGCTTCGTTCCTCACGTGGCCGGTTGATTCGCGCGCATAGGCGAAGCTGTTTCTCCTCACGCGCAGGGTGGGATCCTCACGCGGAAAGACGTTCTGCTCTCTCTTCACGCACGGGAGCTCTGCGTTGGTTTTTCCTCACGCAGGGAACGGGTGAAATCATGGCTGTCACTCAGGATTTTCGGGTGCAAGAGCCATTTCTACAGTCAAGAACTGTGTGTAAGTTTCCTTACTGATTTGTGGCACGTGCATATGTTTTCCTCTATGTTTTGGGGTCTGGTGCAAGTTGCTCTCACGCACAGACCGTTGGAGTCATTTCCCATGTTGTGATCCTTGCTCACTGATTACATTTTGGGGTTGTTTTCTTCCCCATGTTTTGTTGGCTGTGGTGCCCAATTGCATTTTGGGGCCACTGTGCATTATTATTGAGCCATTTTCTGCTATGGTATGCGTTTGAGTTTCCCATGACTATGTTGGGAGTGCTGCTTCTTACCCACTGTGGACTGGGTAGAGTTACCACCATTTTTATTATGGGGTTGTGTTGCTGATGCACCCTGGTTTGGGTTGCAGCTGAGATGTTTTGGCCATGATAGGGCCAAGAACAACTCTGTGTTGCCTTATGGGCTTAAGCTTTGCTCGTCGTTTGTTTCGGGGTGTCCCCGGTTGTCTTGCCTCGATCACAGAGTGGTGAAGCTCTTGTTTTGCTGCTGGCATGCTGGGGTTGAACCTTGGACTGTGCTGGCTTGGCCCATCTGTTGAAGGCCTGTTAAACCCAGCTATGTTGGTTTGCTCATTGTGTCCCTTGGCTATGTGTAAGCCTGCTTGACCCTTATCCTTGGAGGAATCATGCCCAGCTCGGGGGTGGCAGCGTTGCTGAGAGATTGATGATCATGTTGGCCTATGGTTGGGTGGAATGTTGCAACGATGTAGCTGGTTGTGAGGAAAGTTCTTCATCAAAATATAAGTGCTATTGTTACTTCCTCTCTGCAATTATATTGATGTTTAATGAATTATAATGAACATGGGGATTGCTGGAATGTATATGTTTGCTTCCACTGTATGATTATATAATTATGCATCTGTGTATGCTTGTATGTTTATGCATCTTCTCATGCATTATGTTTAAGCTTTGTAATTTCAGCATTGATCTCTTCTGTTCATGTTTTTGGGGCTGTTTTCCCGGTTAACGTGGTGTTCATCGCGTCCTCTTCGTTGGTCTGAGGGATGGGGACGTGATAGAAAAATTCATGGGAACCCATTTTAGCATGTCTATTTTATTCCAGATCCTCCAAAGTGCGTATCTATTTTTTCTAAAAAGCTGCCTGTTTTATTGAGAATTAAGGCAAAAGGAAAAGCTAGACTAGGTGTAGTTGACTTTTTTTTCCCCTCATCATCCTCCCTAATTTTCTCCTAATAAAAGCATGTATGAGTTTTCTTTCCATCCCTCATTAGATTTCCTACTTGACTTATCCAATTCGTGGGAATCTTGGTGGATTTGGAAACTGCTTTCTGCACCTATGGGGGATTTGAATAGATTTAGTAAGCCTTATTTTTGAACTTTTCAAATGGAATCCTTATGCATTTGAATATCTCATGTAACTATATATTGTATTATCCTATTAATTGATAAGGGTGGCTATTGTACACTTATTGAATACAAATTAATGTTATGCTCCAATTTCAGCCTCCTTTGGTCTTAATTTTGCATGTTTGATTAGCAATTTTGTGAGTGTAATTATTTTATCTCTTGGGTTCAATTTCCACATGGTATCAGAGCCTTTGTAGATCAATTTATATCCATCCATGTTGCTATTGCAGGTTCGACATCTTCACTGGGAGCATATTCTGCTGACTGAAGGGCACAGTTTCTGAGCTATGGACCAATCTCAAAAGATCATCTTGAATCCATTCAATTTATTTGAGTGGAAAGCTGAGATGGAGATATTTTTGAGAGAGAAAGGTCTCTATAGGGTGACTATGGCATTTGAGGCAAAGCCCAATGGATCTGTAGAGAAAATCAAATGGCACAACAGGAGGGATGAGGCCTATGGTTTTTTGTGTCTAAGCATTTCAAGAGACCTCCTCTTCCATCTTGATGGATTGACATCGGCTAATGAAGTGTGGGAGAATATTGTAGAGATTTTTGGTAAGACATATGAGATGATAGGAAATCAAATCGAGAATGAGTTGATCTCCTTGAGTCCCAATAGCTTCGAATCCTTGCAACTCTATTTTTCCATGTTTAAAGCCCTTGTTTTGCAGCTTAAACAGTGTGGGATCGAAAAGAAGGAAAAGAAAATAGTTTTGGCCATACTCTCTAATCTTTGCCCTGACTATTCAGTGTTTTTTTTTTACCTTCCATGCCACCAAGTTGACAGCTCGAGCCTGGAAGATGCCTAAGCTTGCAGAGTTCATGGAATCGCTCACACAGGAATAAGATAAGTTGATGATGATGGGCACCATCAAACCTTCCAAATACCAAGCTTTGGTTGCTAGAGATTCAAGGGTGGATTTAAAAAGAAAGAAAAAATATAAAAATCCACATGAGCAAAAGAGAGACAAGAACAAGTCTCAAGAGGAGCCCCAAGGTTCCAAGAAGAACTTCTAGAAGAAGAAGAACAAAGGAGAAATGAGCAAGTGCGCATACTGCAATAAGGGCTATCATCCTGAGAGCTCTTGTATGAAGAAGAAAATTGACATGTTGACCCAACTCCTAGAGAAGAATAGCATCTCCCTTCCTGATTGATCAAAGAAGAGGGAAGGAAGATCAAATTCAGAGGACAGAGAGAGAGTACATCCCTTGGTTGTTGGCACATCAAGCTCACCTAGCTTCATCATAGACTCTGGAGCTTCCAAACATATGGTTTCGACAAAAGAGGAACTCTCCTCTCTTGACATGTCAAAAGGTCCACCAATAGTTTTGGGAGATGAATCTCTCACTAACAGTTTGGGAAAGGGAAGGATTGATCTTGACCATCGTAAGTTCAATAATGTGTTGTATGTTCCAGGTCTTGCCTCTAATCTCTTGTCAGTGTATCAGATGACTCACACGGGGTCTCCAAAGAAGGTCATCTTCTCCCCTAATGGTGTTGAAATCACTAAGATTTCGAATGGTAAAGTCATAGCAAAAGGTGTTGTTTATCACACTTCGAAGGTATACATGTTTTCCCATTTTCTACCCTACTCAAACCCCTCTGCTCATTTAATTCATGCTAATGAGGAAATCAAGCTTTGGCATGAAAGATTTGGCCATCTTAACTACAAGTATATTTTTGATTTGAGTGAAAAATATATGGTCATAGGGTTACCAAAGATCAAGTTTTCTAAGGGAGTCTGTCAAGGTTGTATCCTAGGAAAACACCCAAAGCACAAGTATGAGAAAACCTATGCACCTCTTGAGTTGATCCACAGTGACATTTCTGGTCCATTTCCTCATATCTCAATGAGTCAATCCAAATATGCAATGAAATTCATAGATGACATTTCTAGGTATTGTTGGGTTCACTTCCTAAAGCGTAAGTCTGAATTTTTGGACCTCTTCAAAGTCTTTAAATCCTTGGTTGAAAACCAATATCGGAGGAAACTCAAGATCCTTAGATCTAAAAATGGTGGTGAGTATGTCAAGTCTGAGTTCATTTAATATTGTAAAGATGCAAGTATTCAGATGTAGCATTCGATCCTATGCTTTATTGTTCATTTATGTATTGACATGCTCGTGGTACACCTACCACCTAACGCTGCATCGCCTCAGGCAAGTCCTCGACTTGCACCATGCGTACCCTATGTGTCAGCCACAGGAAGTTTGTATGAATGCTTTGGAGCATCTGCTCCGCATCCACACCCATGATGTCATCTCCTCTTCTCCTCCGTCTATGATGATGGAAACTGTCAGGCCACTGTGGTCCTACATCTGCATACATATGAGAGATCATCACTATGTGTTGTCACTCAAAAATATGTCTTTTGGTTCCATATATCAAAAAACACCAAAAAATTAAATAATTCAAAAAACTTAAAAAGAGGGTTGGGATTCGTTACCAATGTCACCGTATCTTAATCCTAGTGGTAGAGGCATGTCGGGATCTCCCCAAAAATATATGCCTGCATAGGGCTAATCATCGATGGCAATGATCTGTTGTTGCCACCATGGAAATAAATCAGCTTGATAGGGGTTGGACACCATACCTCCATTAGAGGAAATTTCAACTCAAGATGGGCGTCCTAAAAAAAATTAATAAAATAATAGTTAAAATAATAAAATAATACTTAATTAATTTTGGAGGAAGGAAAGAAAAAAACTACTTTTTTGTTTGTATTTTTGACATATATTCTCGTGTTTTTACTAAAATTTCGATCGAGAGAGCTCATTGGATGCAGAATTAAATTCCCTATCCAACAAGTACCCACTTGAAATACTTTGGACGGACCACGCTACCCGAAAAACAAGAAATACCTGAAAAAATGTGATGATGACATCATCATCACGTTTTTTCAGGTATTTCATGTTTTTGGGGTAATAGGGTCCATCAAAAGTATACCGAGTGGGTACTCGTTAGATGTGTAATTTAATTCCTCATCCAACGAGCTCTCTCGATCAAAATTTGAGTAAAAACACGGGGAGATATGTCGAAAATGCAAACAAAAAAAGTAGTTTTTTTTATGATACCTATCCCCAAATTTATATTAAAAAAGTGTTTAAGACCTATACGGTATTTCAAATTTAAATCAATTTCATTGGCTAACACATGATGACATGGAATTTGATTTAAATTTAAAAGGCCCATTTTGAATTGAAATTTCCTCTAATGCACCTAGTATGTGCATCGCATCTACCCAACGTCACTAGGCCGGATCTCGAACCCAGTGAAGAGGAATGTCAACTCTATGGCTTAGTCCCAGAACAAGCTGAAAGAAGAACGTTATTAGTATATTGCTGAAACTGAATTTGTGTACCCTGCCCATCTTGCAGTCGCTAAGCTATTGCTTCATGTTACTCAATAGCGTAGTACTCCAATGGTAAACTGTGGGTCTCATGCACTCCACTACATAGAACATCAACGGCCGCGAGGCCTAGTGGAGTGAGGCTATCCCTGCTATCCTTCTGAGTTTTAGTAGTATGGCCTTTAGGCCCAACACCTGTATGGAGTTTTTTCGGATCCGAATCTCGAGCTTCTCTGTGTCTAGATAATAGTATACTGCAATATACTCATCAATGGTGAGGCCACCTCCAGGCCCGCGAGAATGTAGGTTCACCACATGCCCCCGCCAGGACATTCTAGTAATGAATTATATGTCCTCCACCTCTATAGTGAGGGACATCCCATCGAGCCAGAAAGACTCTGAGTTAGGATCCCAGTAGTCTACTAGCATCTGCAGCAGTCTTGGTTTGGCCCTCAAGCCACCAAGACACCAAAACTTGGAGATACCGCATGCACGAAGAGCTTGTTGAGCCATTAGATCGCCCTGTACTGCTTCTTCTACATCTTCGTGATCTCATTCCCTCCATTCTAGAACCATCCTGCACATTTAATTTGAGCTTTACTCATTAAATGTCATATAAAAACTTAAACTCACCCACATACATGACTTTTTGCAAAACAACCACATATGTACGCGATTTGGGCTCTTTTTCTGCGTATAGCCAGCCCTATACATAGAAAAAACCCCTAATTTCTGCATAGGCCAAGGAGCATATCTTAGCTTGTCCTAGAAATCAATTTTGACCATGGAAATTTGAAAAATTTACATGCAAATGAAAGAGCAGGGCATGGGAAGTTACTTGGAAAAAATGGTGTCGGATTTCATCTGAAACTCTTGGAATTTGCGTTTGAAGTTCTGAGCTCGATTGGGTAAAAAGTTCAAATGTTATATAATGTTTTGAATTTTTTACTATTTATAGAAATTTTTCAAATTTTTGAAAATTTTTACCCCCTTTCTATAGTTTTGGACCATTTCTCACACTTTTGGACCGTTTTTTACTAATATAATAATTTAGGAGACCGTTTTGAGTGTTGTTTCGACCATTGTTTTGACTCGTTCGTACCGATTTCAGGTATGATGTTTAAACTGACATATAGGTTATATTTCACCTCCATTTGCATTTTGCATGACCTTATGACCTTTTCATTATAACCTTAGGTACGAACCCATTATATCATGTCACGAAACCTTCTTGTTGTTTTAGAAGTGACATGATGCCAGTGGTAGAGCTTGACCTTACATGGGTACCCTAGTTAGCTCCTTTTTTGCATTTGGTTCCCATGTCAACAGTTTGTCCTTTAGGGTGTGGGAGTCTATTGTATAGTATTTCCATGACTTTTTGCAAGAGCCTCATACTCCTCTTGATCTTTTGCTGACCTATTTCCTCAAGACTCCCTTATGTCAAGCTGTAATTGCATTATCATGAGATTTGCCTGCCTTATTGAGCCTTATGCTAGCTTCCCTGACTTTGAGTATCAACCATATAGCTTGATATTGTCTCATGTTTAGCCATGTAGGGCCATTTTATATATCCTTTGCATCTTGATTCCCTATTTTTACTGGGAGGGGACTTTCCCCCGAGTGTCGCTATCCTACACATGTATCCTTGCATTGAGCATAGGTATGTTCCACTACTTGGAACTAGTTTGTTTTCCCATTTGACACTCGTCTCCTCCTATTTCGTAACTTTAAAGCGATTTTATTCTTTTTCAAGCTTTTCAAATATTTGAAAAAGTCCAAAAAAATTAAAAAACCAAAAACCTAGACAAGAAAAAATGTTATCTTTGGCAATAGTCGAGTTGTGTTGCCTTTAAACAGAGCACTATATATCACATCCATTGGTTGGATTAATAGTTTGACTTTAGGATCTGTACTTGTTTCTTTGATTTTATCTCCATTGAATGGTTCTAGTCCCTATGGAGTCTCTGTCAATGCCTCCTATGTCGCAGAAATGCCTTAGTTTTGTATATCGCGCCGTTTGTGCTGCCTACATTTAGTCACCATTCAACTTTTTGCTCTTGTTTGAAGGAAGTTGAAACCTGAGTCATCCATTCCTCAGTTATCTTGACTTTGCATGTCAGCCATTCCCTGTAGAGTTACTGGTTTGTGCACCTTATGATCGAGTCCTTCCACATTATACAACTTTTCTAAGTACCTCGTGTTGGATGATGGGGGATTCCTTAATGCCCTCCTTCCAATGGATTTCATCCCATCGACTTTAGATCATTTATTCTGGGATAGGAATCTAGAGTCAGTTTTGAGTGCCTTGAAACTTGTAGTCATCAGTCGCAGGTTCTCTCGCCATCGACAGTTTTTCGGAGAACATCAATGTCCCCTGATCAATGGATTCTCTCAAGTGTTCCACCTCAACACATTTATTCACACTTGTTAGTTTGCACTCTAATACCTTGATTCCCATTTTCATTATCGGTGGGTGATCTCGCGTCTATTAACGTTATACATCAATGACCGATAATAAGACGATGGACTACTATGTTCATCCTGAACACCTCTATTCACATAGTAGGATATGTACTCATAGTGGTTTGTGTATAAGACCTTCTAGATTGGTGGCATCTCTTATATGATACCTCCTTTATCATGTTATTGTTCAGGAGATTTCAGCTCTCATAACTTGATCCTAGTATATGTCAGACATTTTCAGCCATTATGGATATCTTGATCCATTGTATATATTAAGCCTTCATGGAGATCATGGTCCTTTGTATATCTTCATCATGGAGATTCTAATCTATTTATAGTGTACGTGGTGATGACCACACATGTCATATTGTATCATTCCTATTCATGGCCATTGTACTCTTATGTATCCGGGACTGCTATCTCTACTTGCAGTTATATGTAGAGTTTTATCATTGTATTGTACTGATTGGATGGTTGGTTCTTCCATTGGGATTCTTCATCACTCCACTTCTGGGATGGAATTATAATGTATTTCGGCTATCATATGACCCCTCTGACCTCACACATTAGGGGGCATCTGTTACAGTTGATTTTACCACACATGGTGAATCACACTTTTATTGCATTCCCTTTCCCTCTGTGGACTCTTTGGACCACATGGACCATTTTTGTACCTTTGATGTTTCTAAGATCATCCTTAAAAACATGCAATAATTTCCATCCGTGAATTTTAAACCCTTTCTCGTGTATATACACGGATTCGACCCTTAAACCCATGTACATTGGGATGTGTGCAAAAGGACAAATTCTTTCATAGTTTTCCTTGATCTGGATCCGACTCACTTGTCTCCTAGCCTCCCATATTCCTTGAGATCACTTCAGATTCAACCTTTCATTACCCCATTAAAGAGCTATATAACAAACCCTTTGGATACATTGAAGGGAGAGGAATTGAAGAGCAAGAAAACTATAGTCCATTGTTGCGGGAGATTATACTTGAGTCTGCATCCCTTTGTCCCTTGGAGAACTTCTGTGTTCTTCCCAAGCTTGCATTTTGCTTATGAGATTGCTATCGAGAGATGGAGGATTCAAGTGGTGGAGGCCCAAGTGGGGGACTCAGTTTCTCTGATTCACAGACGTGCCAACAGAGGTTGTCACTATTGTAATATTTTTTTTTATATTAATAGAAATATCTTTTCCTGTCCATTAATGTGTGTTTAAATGAGTATTTGATCCATGAATTCTTTTAAATTCTTATATGTTATTGATTATATAATCTAAAGTAGGTCTAACACAATTATATATAGCATGCTTCTCTTGTTTGTTGAGTGTTGAGGAAGAAATTTATCAATGTAAGCTAGAGTTGGAAAGCTCAATGAGGATCTACATCAACCATCTGGAATAATGTACGAATAGAGATCCTTTAGTGTTATATGTTTGGTTTCTCTTTCATATAGGAAAGGATTGATTTATGGATTCAAGTTGTCTGTTGTGGTATCGCAAGCCATAGGAATTTCTCTCCGTAACAGCTAACACCTTCAAAAGAGCTTGCATAATGAGGTGTATTTTGCATGGTGTAGGTGGCCATTTGTTAATATTCAAACTAGAGTTCAGAGAAATGATGTTGAGAAAGTCACAATAACATAGGATAAAACCAGAGGAATATCACTAAAATTACCAAGACATACATTACCATTTTTTTCAGCAGTTCTCTGAACTTGTTGAGGATGGCATGCTTGTACCTCCTTAGGAGGAAATTTGTGCTCTTATACCTAAAAAAGTAATTGAATTGCAAGAGATATATTTGGAAAAGAGAAATCAGCTTAGGAAGAGGCCACAAACAATGGATGATCAACTTCAGCCAATAAAAAACAAGTGGCAACTTATCTACACTCACAACTTATTGCTATCAAGCTAGTATTCCAGTTGGAGATGGTTATGTGGTCAAGTTACTTAGAGAAAAATAACTGTTGCATAACGTGGAGGACCCAAAGAAGCCTAATAATGAGCCCCTATACATAGAACCTGATTGGGAACTTATATGACCTTGGTTTTTGATAAGCCACCAATGAAAGAGGTTGTTGTAATAGTTAAAAACATGCATGAGGGATTCAAGACCATGTATTTTGATGGTGCATGTTCCCGATTTGGTGCAGGTGTTGGGGTAATTTTTGTTTCACCAGTTATAACTCCTTTCCATGTTCATTTTGCTTAAAATTTGATGTAGCTAACAATGTGACTGAATATGAGACCTTGGTTTTGGGTTTGAAACAAGTAAAGGATCTCAATATTAAAACATAAAAAAGTCAAAGGGGATTCAGAATTTCAGACTTGATTGTGAATCAAGTACAAAACCAGTGTGAAACAAAATATTCTCATTTGAAGCAATATTGACATGTTGTATCATGTACGGTATGAGATCAAGGCATTTGATTCTTTTGACATAGTTTCTATTCCGCAAAATAGAGTCATTTTCAAAGTACCATGTGGAGGTTAGGCTTCCACCATCCATTCATGACAACTTCGGAAACTAGCATCTATTTGAAGATGATAGGCATTGTGAATTTTTTGAATAGTCTAAATGCAACTGCCTCTCACTAGATTGATGAGGGATAAGAAAATAGTGACCCGGAGCAACAAATGGTACAACTGAAAAGTAATAAAATCCCTAGATGTTTGGTACCTTTGGAAAAATTCTTGATGATTTTGTTTCTTTTAAAGGTTCAAAAGTCACTGATAAGAATGAGCAGGTCATTGAACTCAATATGGGTTCTAAGGAAAGTCCAAGAACAATGAAGATTTCTCAAGTATGCACTCTAGGATGGAAAAATATTGAGGAGTTTATCTGTGATTATAAAGATGTTTTTACATGGTCATATGATGAGCTAAAAACCTACAGTACTGAGATGTTATCAAGCATAAAAATCCTTTCAAATAACATGCCAAACCTTTCAGGAAGACACAAAGGCACATGAATCCCAAGTTGGATCCCATCATACAAAAAGAGTTGCAGAAGTTGTTCAAAGTAGAAATCATCACTCCTGCTTATTACTCATAGTGGGAATCCAATTTTGTACGAGTCCATTAGAACGATGAGATGAGAATTTGCAATATTTTGAAATTCGAACCTTGCATCCTCGAAAGATAACTATCTTTTGCCAAGAATGGATTATGTGTTACAGTTACAAGTACTGGAACGATGTCCACGTTGGATGGATTCTCAGGGTAAAACCAGGTGCTAGTTGATGAAAATGACCAATACAAGACAACATTCACCATCCTTGTGGAACGTATTCCCATGTCTGTGTGCCTTTTGGATTGTTAAATGTTGGGACGAGATTCCAAAGAGCCATATGCTTTCTCTTATTTCCTTAATAAAGTTATCATGGTTAACCAAGATGATTTGACAGTTTATTCCAAGTGCAGGGGAGACCATTTCATGCACTTGAGAAAGATCTTTGATAGACATAGATCCTTTGGAATCTCACTTAACCCCAAGAATTCTTTGTCTGAGGTAGTCCAAGGCCAATTATTGGGGCATCTAGTGTCCAAAAGACAAGGTAAAAATAGATCTAGCAAGAGTGAAATCTTAAAAGATATTCAGTTACCCAAAAGTAAGAAGGGTATCTAGTCCTTTGGGAGCATAAAAATCCTACTAATATTTGTGCCCAATTTCATTGAAGTCACTTATGCCATATCAGGTATGCTAAAAGGGGACATGAAAAGGGAGAAACCAGGGAAACAATGTAAATTCAACAACCTTTGGTTGGGCCATTCCCAAATAAAGTGAAAAAGCAGGGAAGAATAGTTTTCATCTGGCTAATATGGATGGAGAAGAAAAACATCTACCAGTCAATGCGCATTTACTAAATTATTACTTTTAGTAACAACCCTAAAGGGCCACAAAAAAGAGAATAAAAAAGAAAAACGGATGAGAAAAAGAAAATGACAAGTTCTCTCTATTTTGGGTAATGGTGTAGGCTAGTGGCAAATTTTTATTTTTACTAGGAATTTTCTTCAATGCATTGATTTCAATTATGTCTTACATTTTACGATTTTTGCAAGTTGTTTCATTCTTAATATGTTGTTCTACATTCACATGAGTAGTCCCAAATTTTTGAGATTGGTTTACTTTGTTTTTTGTCATAGGCTAGATTCTTTTGTCATTCTGAAAATTGGGCATGCATGTATCTTATTGATTCATAGAGTAAAATCAGAGTTGGGACACATTTATCTTAGGTCAAAGTCTAGATAAGGCCTGGGATTTTTTTTAATGTCAATACAAGTATATCTCCGAGGAAATTAAGGGTATGTATTTGTCTGTATTTATGCAAGCTTATGCATCAATCACAATCCCAACATGTGTCTCCTAAGGTCAAGTTTTGTGCATCGAATACCTTATCCAAACTTAGGGATATGATACTAACAAGAGTTATTGACTTTTCAGATAAAAACATCATTGAAGACCGTTGGGATCTCAGCATCCCACAGGAGCATGTTCTCCCCTTGTGGAGTCACTATTAACACACACTTCACCTCAATTTAGGGAGATGGAGATCATAAAAATTAAAAACAAGAAAGAATTTAAAGAAGCAAGAAAGGAGCTAGAGATGGATTTACCAAAAGGAGTTTCCTTGACTGGCCTTGGTTAAGGAAAGTATGCAGTGGATATTTTGAAGAGATTCGGAATGTTGGACTGTAAAGTGATAGCCGCACCTATGGAATCTAACTTGAAGCTATTGTGTGAAGATTCATCATATTTGGTTGATGCCATAACTTATCGTCAGACGATTGGATCATTGATGCATTAATTGCAGTGAAGATATCATTTTGGACAGACTGGATATAGAATTGAAGGTATTTGTTTTCTACTTTGGATTTACCTGAGAAATATGATGATGTGATCCTCATGGGGAGAGTCATTTATAATGGGATCTACAAAAAATATCCGAATTTAAATTTGAACAGAAGAAGTTCAATGGTAGGCTTGAGTATTTCTAAAATACTACTCAAGGGAAGACTTGAATGACTAAATTTTACTTGCAAGAGAACCATGTTATGAATCCTATTACTATTAAACTTCTCGAGTATTATTTTGGTCTAGGTGTTCCATGTACTCTTGCCAGTTAGTGGTGATCAATGTATAGGAATTTGAGGTTGTGTTTTAGGTAAAAATAGATTCTACATTGTACTTTTTTGTTGTAGCATTGATGATCTGAGCTACATTACCTTCATGTAGCTTATTTTAAGATTGATGGTTTGATATTTATCTCTTACATTGTCTCTTTCTTGCATGTGACAGGAAATGAAGCTAAAATTTGAGAAAGCTAGTCCTAGGAGTTATCTCTTCACATAGATAATTTCCTAACATTAAATGATAAATAACTAATTTGACAACACTTTCGCTAAGCAAGAATGGGCTCATTTAAGTACATGAAACCATGATGGTGTTTAGCACAAATATCTTGACAATTTTTTATGGTTTGTTTATTGCTTTTGTTTGAAGCATTTTGTCGATTTTTGAAGTTTGTGTGTATTTTGGTTAAATTTTGTGTTAAGTCGTTTGAATGCTTCTAGTTCTCATTCGATGCTTGACTTAATCCTTTTTTGTAGCTTGAATCAAGGTTGGTTTTAGGGTTTGAGAAAATATTATTTTATTAACTTTTAGTTGCATGAATTAATTGTCTTCAGTTTTTCGATTCTTTTACGCTGATTGTAAATTTTCTTTTCAAATACTTATTATTATTCAAAAAAATAAATGAGCTCTACATATCTAAGCGAAGAAAAAAATGTTCTATGCACTAGGTTCCTATGCATTGATCGTAGGATACCTATTGTCACAAGACCAACATTCATCTAATGCAATAATCAATTGGCATAATTACAATGAATACTCATATTAGCATCCATGACCATAATTGGATAGTGGAGGCCAAGATCGAGCATAATGTATGATTCTATCAATTTATCAGTTTGTCAAGATTCAAGTCCCCACATGTCCAAGGGACCATTAAGGGACGAGATAACAAGTGGAGTCCCCACTTTCCCTGAATCTAGTCAGTGCAGTTGTATTTCACTGACACCTTCCAGTTATTACTTATGAGTCTACATGTTCTATTGATCATGATGTGATTCATGTTATTTGACTAATGTTGTTGTTCCTCTATTTTGAAAATATTCTATAAATCAGTGAAAGATTCGCCAGTTTTTACAATTTTTTATAATGAAGTTAAATATTCGGCAAGATTTTACAATATCTTATAACTTAGTGAAAAATTCTCTAAGAGATTACAATATTATATAATAAAATGAAAGATTCTCCAAGATTTTACAACATTATATAATAAAATGAAAGATTCCCCAGGATTTTACAACATTGTATAATAAAATTAAAGATTCGTCAAAATTGTTATATATACATATTATATTGTTGATAAAATCGCCTTCAAATTTTCCTATATATTGGAGAGATTCGCCGATTTTTTATACATATAAATCTATGGGAGGTTCTTAAAATCATCCCTACCTCTTGCTTTTCGGTAAGCCAGTAATAAAATCCATACTGATAACCTCCTACTTCCATTCTAGAGTGGGCAATGGTTGTAGCAATCCTGAAGGATGTTGGTGCTCAACTTTAACTAGCTGGAATTCCTGACATTTCGCAATAAACATTGCAATGTCAGCCTTTAACTTAGGCAGGAAAAAGTGTCTCTTGACGGAATATATCCTCTTTTGATATCCTGGGTGCCCTGAGTAGGGTGCCTTATGAAATTCTGTGAGGATGCTGGACCAAATTTCCCCTCCACTTGGAACATATAATCTATCCTTGGACCATAGTAGTCTGAAGTCATCCACCTTGTATTCCTTCTGTTATTGAAACAACTGGTCGTCTTGGACCTTCTTGAGGATTTCCACATAGAACGGGTCAACCTTGTTAGCCATTGTAATATTCTCATGCAAATCTACATCTGTTTGACTCAGGGTCACCTCATATATCATATGAGTTCATTGACTCAAAGCATAGACAACTTTGTTCTCTTTGTCGTTAATATGCTTTACTTCAAAGTTATACTCACTCAGGAAAGCTAGCCATCTGGCTTGCCTTGCATTTAGATCGGTTTGATCAAATCAATAGTTTAGACTCATATTGTCAGTGTTTAGAAGGAACTTCCTTCCCATGAGGTAGTTCCTCCACATCTTCAGAGCGTGGATAATGGCCGCTAGCTCAAGATCGTGTGTGGGATAAATCTGCTCATGCTCTTTTAATTTCTGCAATTCATAATAGATCGCATGATCGTTTGGCAAGAAGACTCCTATAAGTCCTTTCTTGCGTCCATGCATACAACGAAATCCCCATCGAGATCCACAATCTGCAACACTGGTGTGGTCATCAAAAGCTGCTTAATCTTTTGAAAACTTTCTTCACACTTGTCAGTCCATAAGAGCTTGTTTGCTTTCTTCTGCAAAGCCACTATGGGGAAAGCAATTGTCAAGAAGTTCTCAATGAAGTTTTGATAATATCTGGCTAATCCCAAGAATTACCTAATGTCAGTGACACTAGTCGGGGTAGGCCAATCCTTTATGGCTCGAATATTTTCTGGGTCCATAGCTATTCCTTCCTCGGATGTGATGTGACCTAGGTACTATATTTATGGTTTGTAAAAATTACATTTACTAAACTTAGCATAGAGCTGGTGTTCTCTCAAGACTCAAAGTACTATGCGAAGGTGTTCTTCATGTTCCTCTTTATTCTTGGAATAAACCAGAATGTCATCAATAAAGACTAGTAGAAACTTATCCAGATATTTACTGAATATATTGTTCATCATACACATAAAGTTTGTAGGTGCATTGGTTAACCCAAATGACATCACTACAAACTTGTAGTGCTCGTACCTCGTACGAAAGGCAATCTTTGGAATACCTTCATCTTTGATCCGTACCTGATGGTACTTGGATCGCAGGTCAATCTTCAAAAATATGTTGTCTCGTCCCACTTGGTCAAAACAAATCATCAATCCTCAGGAGCGCGTAATGGTTCTTTATAGTCATTTTGTTCAACTCATGGTAATCAATGCACATCTACATTGTACCATCCTTATTCTTTATGAATAAAATCGGTGCTCTTGAAGAGGACACACTAGGTCGGATATACCCTTTCTCTATTAAATCCTACAACTGCAGTTTGAGTTCCACCAATTCTGGTGCACTCATGAGATAAGAGGTTTTGGAGTCCAGAATTGATCTTGGGGTTAATTCAATGGAAAAGTATAGGTCTCATTTTGAATATAATCTAGGGATTTCCTTGAGAAACATGTCCTTGAATTCTTCAAGAACGGGGAAGTATTCTATGCATTGTTCTCTATCAGGCTCTACGTCTTAGATGCTCACCGCAAACAACTTGCAGCCCTTCCTAACACACTTCTTTGCTTGTAAGGTAGAGATTTGTCTTATAGAAACTTTCTTTGGGATGCCTTGAACCTTCATTTGGTTTTCTTGGCTATCAGTACACAAGATAGACTTGTGTAGACAATCGAGCATGACATGGTGTTGCTCCAAATAGTCCATGCCGATAAGAATATCGTATGATCCTAAAGGTAGGATGTTCAGGTTTACCTTGGTAAGGAAACCATTAAGGTTTACTTGACATTCTTTAAAAATTTCCAAAACCTTTCATTTCGTACTAGTGTCTAACTGTACCATCCAAGGTTTAACATGCTTTACTTTGACTAACTTGTATAAATCAACAATCTTAGGTGCAACATAGCTCCGGTAAGCACCAGGATCAATAAGTATTGAAACAGAGGTGTTCAATATCTTACCTTCGATCTCAACCATTGTAGCTTGATGGTCCTCCCGTCGGCCATATAATGCTACCTAGATTCGTGGGGTTCCTGCTATATCCTCAATGATAAGTTCTTCTTGTAGGTTATGCAAGACTCCATTATTCTTGTTCTTACAATTTCGGGCATAATGTGGGTCATTGTACTTCCAGCACTTGATCTCTAAAAGGGTAGCATTGGCTCCACTCACCACTTGCTTATTACCATTAGGGGCTAGTACATAAGGCTTCATACCAGTTTTGTTGAAGTTCTTGTTCACTTGAAAGCTATTATTTTGCTTTCTATAAGGTTGTGGGTTTGACCCAGGCTTGCGGTTATCGTAAAAATTTCTAGACTTTTCTCTATTTTGTTTATGGTTTTCTTGCTATAACTACCCATGCTCATAGTAGATTTAGGCCTTGTGTAGTGTAGTATCCAGATTATTTGGCATGTCGAATTCAATCCTGTCCCAAAAACTGGGAGGAATACATCCTAAGAACTAATGGGTCTTCACCTTCTCTTCTTTGATAAATGGTACATAATGTAGCTAATCTAGAAATCTGTTTATAAATGCATCCACAGTCATGGACCCCATGCGTAGTTCATGGAACTCTTTTACCTTGCGGTCAAAGAACCTTTCTGACATGTATTTTTCTTGGAAAATCCTTCAAAAAATTTCGCAGCTTATTTCTCGCAGCGCATCTTTCTTGCTCTGCTTTAAATCTCACCACCATCTTGCTGCCTTACCATTTAGGTTGTAGATGGAAAGCCTAGCTTGCATCACACTTGAATAGTTATGAGCCTGGAAGTACTTACTCATTCCTAGCAACCACTCTTCATCCTTTTCTCCCAAATTTACTTCACCTTCATAGGTTGGCGCTCTTATTTTTCGAAACCCCCCCCTGAAGACTGTCATCACTTCTTTTCCTCTTTCTTAGTGGAGAAAATGAGTCATCACTAGCAGTACTGTGATGATCTCCTTTAGTTGTTTTAGGTGTAACTTCTTTTTCTTCTTCTCTTGGTCTACTGGCCAGCTCATGGTATGGTTCTCTTTTAGATATTTTGGTGGACTAGGTAGGTCTACCTTGTGGGCTCCCTCCCATCATGTTACCCAATAATGCTTCATTTATAGCTTTTTGTTCGTTTCTTTCATTTAGACTGTCTTCTCTAAAACTTTTCAGTTCAGCTTGAAGACTATGCAAATTTTTCAACATATCAGAGTTTAGCTCGACCACCAAGTTCACTTCCAAAGTGGGGGTGGTCATTTCTTTCTGCCAGTTGTTTTCTTCCTCAGTATTCATAAACTGAACAGTGCTATAAAAATTTTCCTATAACACAAAAAAATTTAATAGCAGCAATTTTTTTTGTTAGTAACAAATACATATCACACATTATTTTCTTTGCATGAATTCTTGGTGCACCCATAAGTCTCTCAGTATTGAAACTGGGCTATGATACCACTTGTAATTTCCCCAAAAATTGAAAAAATAAATAAATTATAGGCTAGTGAAAACTACCCGAAGGTGATCTTTATTACTCATGCGAAATTACATGCGCTACTTATACTTTCAATCTCTTCAGAAACTTCCCATGCTGTCTTGTTAATCTCTTATCCATTGAGTGATTATTAGTTCGTTTACTTCTTATGTCTTAATTCTGTTATTTAAACTATTTGTACATCTGAGTTATTACTGTCAATGAATTAATCAATTGTATAGATCATTGTTTTACACCTGCACACGTGTACTTTGTTTATTAAATAAAAACCAACTTAACTTTGTTGATGGGAATAAAGTGGTGGAGTGGAGGGACATGTTCTACAATGATGATCTAAGAGGTAAGGTATTACTTGTTTACGTAGGGTTACTTAGTTTAATCGAACTAAGGCACCTCTTTTAATTACTTATGCAATTCATTACTTTGGGACGGAATCGGGTGTAAAGTGTGTTGACCGTCTTGATCCTAGAGGGCCTGCTACTAGTTGTTATGTTGCTTATCGACTTGATTTTATAACTTGGTAAGTGTCGTTATCATCAATTGTAGCTAGTACGGATAAATTTACTGTACACTAATTATTCTTTGTTATGTTTTAAATTAGTTAGTCTATATGTAATTAATACATTTTACATTCTACGTATATTCTTACAATACCTATTAAGAATATTCTTACGTTCTGCGTATATTCTAACTATACCTATTAACAACTCTGATGTCCTTTTATTGATAGGTTATTATATTGGTCTAAGAGCAGACCTTTGTATTTTTATAGTTCGAGATGTTATCATGGAATACTTTATATACCATGGTTCATTAAGCATAAATATCTTGTTACTAAAGTATTAAAACCCTAAGCTCTAAACCTATGGTCTAAACATTATCTAAATACTTAGGCATGGGTTGATTGACTTTGGGCTAGTGTAACATATGGAATAGTATTATTGTAATACTATCATAATGCAAGCTTTGTAATATGGTATCGTATGATAACATTTGGGAGGCGACTTAACATATTGTATAAACCATGCCACAGAAGGGTTTAAAGATTTTAGCATGGTGCATAAAACCCACGATAGTGCAATGACGTTGAACTATGGAAAAGTGAGTTTGGAAACTAAAGAGTGGTTATGAGCTGGTGCATTTATCTTTCTTGGAAATCGTGGTAGACCCAAGCTTAGGGCTTGGCTCACGATTCAGTTTGGTCATTTCGTTAAGTTCCGTGGAGAAAAATGGGTCTCTGCTCTGTGCTATGAAGGAGACTATGCCCTGGAGAGGAAGGTAAACTTCTTATGGTTTCATGACTGCATTTTATGCTTGGCTTTGTGGCTCCTTCATAGTTATACTTCTCAACCCTGTCATGTATTGGGTTTTGGTTGTGGGTAGTAGGGTAACGATGATGGGGTGGCTCCATACTTCATTGTAGCTCCAATGTATTCCAAATAAGGCCACGATAAGCCTTATATTCAAGATTATGCTTGCCACCTTTCAGCCCTGTGGGCAGAGCTAAGTTTTGACTGGTTGTTGGTTGGGGTTTTATGCTGTAGCGATTTTGATTTTTCCTTCGGTCTTAAGATTATAGACTTGGGTTTTTGAAAGTTGAGGCATTATGCCATGAATCGATTTGTAATACATTCAGCTCTGTGTAATTTCAACTTCATTATGTAAGTTGTTATTTTTGGTTTTGGGCTTTATAGCCATGGGCTACACCAGTGCTTGCAATGGTGCCATAGCCCATTGGCACGCCTGTGTAAACCTCGTTCCTGGCCTTTAATGGTGATTGTGTACAGTACTTTGGATCTTTGTGTAAATATATATGTGTATGGTTTTGACATAATGGTAATGGTTAACTTGATATATTGTATATGATTTCCTTCTGCATTTTTATTGGGCACTATATTTTAAATGGAGTTGGGGTTTTAAAAGCAGAGGCATTCGCCCAACCAGATGCTCTATGTGTAATGCCATTGATTAGCTTGGATATTGTAATATTTTGATAGTGTGGGTAAAGGCCATGGTGTAAATGGCATGAGCCTTTCCCATAGTGTTGCGATAGCTTGTATATTATTGTTTATGGTATTTAGTTGTTATGTAAAATGGTTTGTGGAAATCCATGGGTTGGAAACCACGGCGGCCAACGCTTAAAATAGGTATACAATTTAATGGACTATGTATTAAAAATGGTATTAGTCAAGGCTATGTTGTAGCTAGGGTCTTATGACCTCACTGCTAGCGTATGCATTGTTATTTATACGGTTATTGATGGGTTTGTAAAATACAGCCTGCATACTTAGTGTAAGTCGTGGCTTGTGTAGCGATATAAACAATGGATTTGTATAAAGGATAGATTCCTATTCAATTCGTTATGATATGGCTTTGATGATATGATTTACTGAATAATATATATTATTTTAATTTTGGAATTTAAATGTACAGATAGTTTTCAAATATGTTTATACCTAATGGCCTTATCTATATGTATATATGAGTATGTTATAAAATAGTTCTAGTTGTAAGTAATACCCTAAGGTATCTATTTAGTATATTTAATCCTCTTAATATTACTCTTATGTCTAATTCTACTAAAATCTGAAACATGTCCCTACTAAAAAATGTAATATGTCAGTAGAGTTATAAATATTAGGTGAGCAACAAATAGCAGGTCTAGATTTGTCTAGTTTACAATATTAATTTCTGAACATGGAATGAATACAGAAAACAAACTTTAGAGATGAAAACCTAGCTATATACAACCTATGAAAATAATTACTACCCTAAAAAGTATTGAAGATAATACAAACCCTAGCAAAGTCTCGAGAGAACATTAATTACATAGGGTTAGTAAATTCATTGGAAACATTCATCTAACATATTCATTATATAATCTAGAATATAGCATAGACATTCTACAGTTAGATTTTAAGAAATGTAACCATAGGAAATGTGGATAGAACCAATCAATTCCAGGGTTAATAATATATATAAAATATTTTACATAAAGCAGCCCACATTTACCTTAGAAATGAACTTTGACATACTAAGAACTCATACCTGTAATTTATCTTCCTGAAGCTCCTTTAATGGCTGAACCTCCACACTTTTTAAATAACCAGGATTATCAATTTAAGACAGATATGACCTCTTATTTTGATGACCAAATCACTTGGGGACTACCATGTTCCTCCCAACCATTACCCGGAACTGTTCCTGGTTCTAATCTGGATTCCCCCCGAGGTGGAATCCAACATGCAAGTAGCTTAGAGATCCTAAAGTAGGGTTTCTTAACTGGTGTTCAGATCTGAATCAATCCTCTTTTCCTTGCAGGAAAAGTTCTCCAAGAAAACACTTGAGAGAAAAAACAAGCAGAATAATAATTCTCCTAAAAAAAATCAGAACCCCCAAGCCTTTGCTTCGCTTTAGTATTTATAGATAGAATTTTTAGTCAAAGGGGCAGTTAATTCAAGAAACCCTAGAATTTTTTATTTAACCCTTTTTATTTACTGGTGTAATTTTCAATTCTTAACCTAGGAACTTTTAACTAGTTCCTAGTTAATCTTTCATAGCTATTTCACTATTTATTAGACCTTTAATAATAAATAATAAATGGTGGAGCTTCTCTTCTTTCTTTATTTAATTATATAATTAACCATAATTAATTCTTTATACATAAGATGTATAAAATACATAGTATTAAAATACTTGTTAACATTTGTCTTTGGGCCTCATTTAATATGATCGCTAGACTTAACGACACTTTTTCATGAAGGTCAAGTAGATATATGGTTTAGGTCTACTAGGGTAGGAAGCTCTATACATATTTGCATGTTGGGTTTCCCTCATATAATGTGGTAGCTCTTCAGTTCTTGATGAGAATACATAAATTTAAAATTTCATTTAATCACCTAGAGATCAATATTTTTCTCGAGTTGTTTTCATTCGCAAGTTATTTAATTATGGGCACTCACCAGAGCCCATACTCAATGCTTATAATAGGGAGTTACAAACATAGTACAATTCTAGAGCTCTCACTCAACACTAAATTCTAGGATGTACTTGTACGACACACCTAGGGATACAATGGCCAAGGATCTGATGCTCCAGAGCTTATGCTCAACATCAACATGGAATGCTCCATATTTTATGCCCAACATTTCCAATTATATTTTCATGTGTTCTAGAGCTTTATGCTCAACACAAATGTAAGTACTCATGTTCTCTAGAGCCTCTCGCTCAACACAAAACATCTCATCGATCATGTGCTTCAGGGTCCATGCCCAACACAAAACATTTCATCAATCATGTGCTTCAGGTTCCATGCCCAACATAAATAATTTCATCAATCACGTGCTTCAGGGTCCATGCCCAATACAATTAACATATATATACATATATCATCAACAATTGGCTTATGCCAAATATACAAAGTAAATCATCATGTTCATATGCAGTGGGGTCTTTGACCGAGTATAAAAATTAAACATCAATATAATCATCATGATTAACAGGCTCATGTCCATAAATGGTAGGTCCAAAATTCAGGATATTACCATATATTTATTCCCATTCAAGTTTGAGAGAGGTAGTTGGAACATTTAAATTTGACTAACAAACACCATAGTCTAAATCTCACATTATCTACCTAATCACACTACATATAAAACACACTTCTTACATAATATTCATTTCTAATGGTGAAAATCTAACTCATATAAATAGGCATAGAATTCAACATCTATCGTTGATATTGTATGCTCATGAAAGCATAATTGGTAGTTTCCCCTCCAAATATATCTAACTCTCCATCAAAACTTATACCAATCAACCGAAATTATAAAATGGTAATTGATATTTACACAGTTCTTCAAAACAAGTATTTTGTAAAATTTCATTTTGCTACAAGGGTGCTTCTAAATAGTCAACAAATATTTACGTCTTAACAAGCACCATGAAAAATTACTCTAAGGGAAAGAACCAAGTCCCCTTGTTTGAATTGAAGGTAGAGTTATAGATGACATATGCTCAACATCGATGCCCAAACCATCTTTGAACATGGTATCGGGACCATGACTAATAAGGGATTGTATTCCTTTTGCATTTCAACAAGTATGAGTAGTACAATCTATATCCGGAAAGACATTTGCTTCTATAGAACCAAACATTGAAGAAATGTTTTCAACTCCACATCTATCACTAGAGATGTACTCTTGAGTTGTGTCTTGTGACTTTAAGATCTTTCATGTGATAAAAACTGGAGTAAAGGTGTTTCCATAGCTAATATATATTTAAGTTAAATTCAATAAAGTTTTTATCTATTAAGAAGTGATAGTCTAAAGGATGAAAGTCAAGTTCATTTGTGATATATAGAATTGATAAATCTTGACAAGTATTAATATAAGGGAATCAATCTTTCATTTGAAATTGAAATTAAATGGTTCCTTGTGATATCTTTTGGATTAAATGTATCCTATATTAATCGTCTCCTCAAATAATTCTTTTAAACATAAACTGGCTCCAATTTTTCTCATGTTGCTTTCGGAAGTCAATGCTGTTCTCTCAACACCCATTCATAAGAATAAAGGATAGAACACTTCATTTTCAAAAAATCAAGAAATGCTAAAACATCATATTGAATTCTTATGCATGGATGAAATTTATTCGCTCAATTTTTTCTACTATCACTTTTCCTAGTTGTTGGGAAAGTTGGTTGTGTCCATCCCCACCTTGGGTCAAAACCGATGGCTATCTCTCTACATTGACCACCATCCTAGTGAACCTATTTTTGAGTTAAGATTACAATTGTTAAATGCAATCAAACCAATAAAAATAAGACAAATATTGGCTCTCAACATTGGCCTGTTATGTCATCTTCGGGCTATATACAGGAGCCAAGTATTCCATTTTTCCTCTCGCAAGACCATATCTCTGAATTCATGGAAAACATCCCAATCAATGGAAACTCATCATCAGTACTAAATCCAAGTGGAGGGATATGGATTTTGGGTTCTACTATGGTTTTCTAATGTGTACTATTGCTTAATGTGTATTGTTGCTTCTATCGTATGTGGCTTTCTCCTTGTAGTTCGTGTAGTTTACTGAAGTGAAATTATCTACTTGCAGTTTGGACTCATGGCCTTGTCTAATGTATGATCCCATTATACTAGAGGTAGGGAAGAGACATGAAGCAAGCGCAAGTCTAATTTTATATAAATATTCACTTCATATGATGATATCTATTAAGTAGAACTTCATGGTGCTTGTAATGTATTGGACAATTCCACCATTTCATTGTTTGGCCTCATTCTCTGCACGGCCTACAAAATATCTTGGCCTTTCAAGGTATTGAAGGCTTCAAATTAAAGAACATTCATTGGCTTGTAGTACGGTGTAGGTTTATGGATTCATTAGGGGTATGGGAAGGTAGGATGTCCATCAATTAAAAGGGTCTTTATGATGTAGAGTGAATTTCTAAACACTATTGCATTATCCCAACTGATAACACCATGACTGATAACAATTGAATTTGACAAGTCTTACAGGTTTTTAGGCCTATTGTGGATTATAATAAATGGGTTATGTTGTGTCCCTTGGTGAAATTGAATTGCTATTTTTATAGCAGCTTTCATTGGCCATTGTATCAGCAGAGTGCATTATCCATTCTGCGTTTCCATTTCATCCCCATGAAATATGAAATAAACACAAACTTGGCACCACTTAAAAAATTTCAACAACCAATAAGATCATGACTCTACTTAGTTCTCTAAAATATACATGTATTTCTGTTCATACGATAACTACCCGCTCAACATACAAGATTTAAATAACTACCACTTGTGAATTGGATATTTACAATGGGTTTCTGTTAGATATTAATGAAGATTTACTTAAATTAGAAACAATTGAAACCATTTATGTATTTCCCTCCTTTCTGTTGTTAATCGAATCCTAGTTTGTAGGATTCTGAATAGCTATATATTTGTAATACTTTTCTCTGTTCAATAACAAAGTTTTGCTGAGACCATCAGTTTTATTTTTTCTTCTATTTCATATATTGTGTTTACTCTGTTTTGGTATCAGAGCACCAAGGTTTTGTGAGAGAGCCTTGAGACTGAGATAGTCATTTGTGGCCCAGTAGAGTTGCTGTGAGTGGAGGCTACCAGTGTGGGAGCAGTGAAGTGTGGCCCAATAGCGTTGTTCTGCATGGAGGCTACCAACATGGGAGCTGTTAAGTGTGACCCAACAGAGTTGATGTGCATGGAGCCTACTAGTGCAGTGGATCCGAGTAAAGGGAGCCATCCAAGGTAGTAGTGTGGTTGAGTGACAGAGCATGTGAGGAGGATGGATCATTTGCTATGCGTGGAGTAAATTGTGGTCCAGCTTGAACAGATTTAAGTTTTTGTTGTGCAAGTTTTACTTTGTGTGTGTTTATTGAGTGAGGTTTTTTCTGTAGTATAGTGTGTAGTTTGTAAAACCAGTACTAGTCAGCTGGTAATTGTGGTTTGGAGATTAAGAATCCTGCTCTTATATGCAGTTGGGGATTCCTTACGCCATCACTAGCAGGGGAAGATATTTTCACCCAAGAAAAGGTATTTTCTGAGTTATTTTAAGTTTTAGCAGCAATGTCAAATAATTCCTTTGCAGACAATTACTTGAATGAAGCTTCCAAGCTTGACGGTGACAATTAAATTGATGCGAAATTTAAGGTCTTGACTATTTTTGAAGCATGGAATGTCTGGACTATAGTAAAGGAGATGAGACCAAACTTTCAGGGGCTGCTACATATTGGTAGAAACGAGAAACAAAGGCAAAAGTGTTGTTGTGGATGTTTGTCAAGGACAACATAATCTTGTACATTAGAGATTGTAAAACTTCCAAGGATACCTGGGACATATCGAAAGGTTTGTATGAAACTACAAACTCAAATAGGATTATGTTTCTGAAGACTAAGTTATTGTCTATAAAAATTGAAGAAAATGAGAATATAGCCAACTATGTTTCTCGTATTAAAGATTTATGTGATCAATTAAGTGCAATTGGTGATAAGGTTTCAAATTCTGACATGGTAGCTATTGCATTAAAAGTTCTAATCAGAGATTATCATGTCTTTATTTCAAGTTTAGGAGGTAGAGCAACGCCACCTACATTTATTGAGTTAACAAGGATTCTTCTACAAGAGGAACAACGAATGAAGGTGTTTGAGATGGACTCTCATACTCTAGAATTAGCATTGATGGACAAAGAAAAAAACCATACAAGGGCAATCCATGGGATAGAAACAGCATAGGCAAGTTTCAGCCAAGAAACAAAGGTATCACTCACTCAAAATATGGTTCACATGATAAGAGAAATGATGATTGTTTTTACTATGGAAAACCTGGTGATCATGCTAAAGACTGTTATAAGAGGAAAGCTAATGAGTCGAAACAGATGCCCAGAAAACATAATGGAAATTATGTGAAAGCGGACACCTCTTTCAGTGAAGGTTTTAAGAATTTAAAGTTGTTTATTTCTGAAGTTGCATTGTCTACAGAAACTGACGATGAAAATGCATGGTTCATAGATTCAGGAGCCTCAGCCCATGTCTTGAGGAGATAACAGATCTCATAATATTCAGGGTTATGGAATAATATGTGCGAATTTACCTAAAGGCCAAAATAGAGAGATTCATGATGTGTTGTATGTTCTAGACATCAAAAATAATTTGATTTATGTTTCCACAATAACTGATAAAAATCTAAAAGTGGAATTTATGTAGTATCATTGTCTTGTGAAGGATATTTAGAATCATTATAAAATAATAGCCACAGGGACAAGAGTTGGAACACTATATAAGCTTGATGTCACAAAGTCCAATCATCATGCTTTGACATATACTACTATGACAACTAAAGAGTTATGGCATTGCAGGTATGGACATCTTAACCAAAATGACTTAGTGATACTTCAAAAGAAACTAATGGTTGAAGGGATTCCAATTTTGAAACATTACCATATAGAATGTGAAGCTTGTGCACTAGGTAAGAAACACAGGGAAGAATTTCCAGTCCATACAGAGAAGAAACAGAGAGAGATCCTTGAATTGATACATATTGATGTCTATGGTCCCATGCAAACCATATAAATTTGTGGTACAAGGTATTTTCTGATTTTTGTTCATGACAAATCACGATTTACTTGGGTTTGTTTTATAAGGAAAAAGAGTGATGTATTTGAATACTTTAAAGAATTCAAAACTATGGTGGAAAAGCAGACAGGTAAATGCATAAAGATACTCAGATCTGATCAAGGTGGAGAATATACCTCAGGAGCTTTTGATAACTACTACAAGAATAATGGGATCATTCAGCAATTCACAGTACCTTCTACACCACAACAAAATGGTGTAGCTGAAAGGATGAACGGGACTTTCTTATTTTTGGGGTAGCAGGGCCCATCAAAATTATGTCGAGTGGGTACTCGTTGGATGCAAAATTTGATACCGCATCCAATGTTCTCTCTTGATCAAAATTTGAGTAAAAACACAGGGAGATATGTCAAATATACGAACAAAAAAGGTAGTTTTTTTTATGATACCTATCCCCAAATTTATATTAAAAAATTGTTTAAGAGGTGCTCTCTTTTTGAATTTTAAATCATTTTGATTTGCTAACACATGATGACATGGAATTTGTATTATTTTGGGAATGCCCATTTTAAATTGAAATTTCCTCTAATGAAACCATGAATAACATTTTTTATCCATTTCTAAGGAAGTTTGTACTAGTTTTCTTTGATGACATCCTTATATACAGTAAGACATGGAACAAACATCTCATACATCTAGAATAAGTTCTCTCTATTTTGAAAGAAAAACATTTCTACGTTAAGATGTCCAAATGCATGTTCAGTAAGGAAAAAGTGAGCTATCTTGGTCACATTGTTAGTTTTTCAACATTTAAGCTAGCATTATAATAAGATCTTTTCACTGAGAGAATAACAAGCACAACAATCACATAAGCACATCACAAGAGACAAGAGACACAAAGATTTTAGGAGGGGAAACCATAAATGGATAAAACCCCTCAACTTCCTCTAAGATAGTATCACCACAAGATGTGATCCCAAAACAGTAAGATGACCTCCCTTCACAACAGCAGCCTTCTGTCTTCTGTCAAGCCCAAGAATTTCCTTCTCCAAAAGTGAGCCACACTTGAGAGAGCAAGAGAGCTAAGTCACAAGTGATAAATAGAGAGACTCTCACTCTCTATTTATATTCTTCCGTTGACTTGAAGTGCACTCAACCTAATAATTACTACTCGAACCTACACCTTAATTAGTGTATAATAACTCAAGTGCCCCATAAACAGTGGGGACTTACCCAATGACTTGATATGACTTGTTTACATTATAATCCTCTCGATCGGAACATCGGGGCATGACCACATGACTCAAATACATAATAGAAACATCCCGGAATAAACATCGGGGTTACAATAATATAAAATACAAAGAAGAATACATTCCGAAGTTACATATACATCAACACTCCCTCTTAACTAGGAAGGTATTATTTCGACACAATTTTTCAGCACTGGTCTTCTTCTCTGCGTCAGCTGGATCATCTGAGTCATCTTCATCTTCAAGTCATCTTCGTCTTCAAGTCATCTGGATCTGGATCATCTCTTGATCTGGATCATCATAAAATGGCATCACTGGATCTAGATCATCACTCAATCTGGATCAACATCACTAGACTAGATCTGGATCATCACTCGATCTGGATCATCATCACTAGACTGGATCTGGATCATCACTCGATATGGATCATCTCTCTGGACAGGATCTGGATCATCTCTCGATCTGGATCATCACTGCTGGATCTGGATCATCTCTCGATCTGGATCTCTCAGAGTCATCATAACTGGATCTGGATCATCACTCGATCTGGATCTCCTCTAGTCATCATCAAGTGTGTACTATCTCGTCATAGGAAGTTCTACAGAGACAGCCCTTTTTCATGCTGGATGTAGGCCTACCCTCATGTAGGTCTTCGCCCAGCACTTACATCTGACCTGCTCGTCAGAAAGGCACACCCAGCACTTATATCTAATCATGTAGTAAACTACAATCCCATCAGAAAGGCCCAGCACTCACATTCACCAGCATGGTAGGCACAATCAACTGCCATCTGTGAAATGGCTCAGCACTTACATCTGACCTACTCGTCAGAAAGGCCCTTCCATCCAGACAAGAACACATCCTATCACAGTGATGGAAGACTCCCACCCAGACAAGAACCAATCCTATCATAGTGGTGGAAGATTTCTCCACTTTCATCCAGACAAGAACCAATCCTATCACAGTGATGAAAGACTCCCACCCAGACAAGAACCAATCCTATCACAGTGGTGGAAGATTTCATGCACTTACATCTGCCATGGAAGGAACTAAATCCTTTATCCATGCACAGAATGGCCCTGCCCTCACATCTGACCTACTCGTCAGAATGGCACAATCCCATCTAATGATGGAAGACTCTCAGCTCACGAAGAGGAGAGAGATTTCTGCACTTATATCTGCCATGGAAGGAACTAAATCCTTTAGCCATGCACAGAATGGCCCTGCCCTTACATCTGACCTACTCGTCAGAATGGCACAATCCCATCTAACGATGGAAGACTCTCAGCTCACCAAGAGGAGAGATATTTCTGCACTTACATCTGCCATGGAAGGAACTAAATCCTTTAGCCATGCACATAATGGCCCTGCCCTTACATCTTACCTACTCGTCAGAATGGCACAATCCCATCTAACGATGGAAGACTCTCAGCTCACCAAGAGGAGAGAGATTTCTACACTTACATCTGCCATGGAAGGAACTAAATCCTTTAGCCATGCACAGAATGGCCCTGCCCTTACCTCTGACCTACTCGTCAGAATGGCACAATCCCATCTAACGCTGGAAGACTCTCAGCTCACCAAGAGGAGAGAGATTTCTGCACTTACATCTGCCATGGAAGGAACTAAATCCTTTAGCCATGCACAGAATGGCCCTGCCCTTACC
>LPNX010135592.1:0-22703 GCA_001517045.1 Pseudotsuga menziesii | reverse complement strand
TCAAATACATAATAGAAACATCCCGGAATAAACATCGGGTTACAATAATATAAAATACAAAGAAGAATACATTCCGAAGTTACATATACATCAACACACATAATATCTAAAGAGGGAGTCAAGGTAGATCCAGAAAAAATCAAATCAATCACAGACGTCCCAAACCTACTAACATATCCAAGTTAAGGGGATTCCTTGGGCTAACTAGATACTACCGAAGATTCATTCGGATTTATGCGCACATAACCGCACCCGTATCCAACCTTTTAAATAAGAATTCCTTCCAGTGGAATGTAGAAGCAGAAAAACATTTTGAATCCTTTGAAGGAATTATGTCCTCCACACCTATACTAGCTACCCCAAAATTCCCCAAACCATTTGTAATAGAATTTGACGCTTTAGGTTATGGTTTGGGAGCATTAATAATGCAATATGAACACCCTATATCTTTTGAGAGAAGAAAATTAAACAATCGAGAACAATTTGAAGTCTACATACGATAAGGAAATGTTGGTAATTATGAAAGCATTGGTAAAATGGCGAAAATACCCCCTAGGGAGAAAATTCATGATCCGCATAGACTATAATAGTCTTCAATGCCCACTTCAATAGAAAACATTGTCAATAGAACAATAGAGGTTGATAGAAAAAATCAATGCCTTCGACGTGGAAATAATCCACAAAAAGGGGAAGGAAAATGTAGTCGCAGATGCTCTCTCCAGAAAAGATGAGGCTATTACCTCTTACTCCATCTCAGTCACAACTCTAGAGTGGCTAGATGAAATACGAAGTGAATACGTGAAGGAACCATAAACAAGCACTATAATTAACAATTCCAACCGTGACCCCATGTTTGAATGGAAAAAAGATATCCTTTCGTATAAGGGGACGATTTATTTAAACTGAATCTCTAAATTCAAGGTTAAAGAAATAAAGGAATCCCATGATTCACCAGCCGTAGGACATGTACGATTCTTCAAATATTATTATAATGGAAGAAGGTAATTTTTATGGAAGCTAATGCAAAAATATATATGTGGCAGAATGCAACAAATGCCATAGAACCAAAAGCGAAAATGTTTTAACCCTAGGGTTACTCCAACCCCTACACATTCCAAACCAGAAATGGGAAGCGATATCAATGGATTTCATCGATGGGTTACCTCTATTAGAAGGAAAGGACAAGATCCTTGTAGCAGTTTATCAATTAACAAAATTTGCTCACTTCACGGGAATAAAAAAAACAGACATGGCAAAACAAATTGCAGAGGTATTTTTAAAAAAATGTCTACAAATTGCATGGCTTCCCAAAAGTCATTGTCAGCGACAGAGATGCAAAATTTAATAAAACATTTTGGAGAGAATTTTTCAAACAAGTAGGTACATCACTCAATATGAGTTCATCTTACCACCCCTAAATAGATGGTCAGACTGAAGTCATCAATAAATATTAGAAGCATATATACGTTGTTTCGTAATAGATAAGCAAAACCATTGGTCTCAATGTTTACATTTAGTAGAATGGTGGTACAATGCAACGTACCAAACCTCCGCAAAAATGACCCCCTTTCAATCCTTATATGGGTATGAACCTCCAAATTCGAAGGATTTAGTTCTGAAAGACACTAATGTGCCAGAACTAAGAAACCAACTAGAAAATTCTCAAAAAACGATTCACTTACTCAAGGTTAACTTAGCCATGGAAAAAAACCGTATGAGGCAACAAGTAGATCAACGCAGAACCGAAAGAAAATTAGAAGTAGGAGACTGGGTGTTTGTAAGACTACAACCCTATAAATAGGTATCCCTTAAAAGGGGAGGAAAAAACAAGTTGGCTTCAAAGCTCTATGGCCCATACCATATTACCAAGAAGATTAGTCAAGTTGTGTATAAATTACAATTACCTAATAAAATTCATATCCATAATTTCTTCCATGTATCATGTCTCAAAAAAATGCCGGGGAAACATCAAACAGTACAGAAAATACTTCCTATGCTAGATGATGAAGGAAGGATCATTTGGGAACTAGAGGCAATCATTGCAACTAGAGAAAGAAGGCTTCGTTCTTGAATACTCAAGGACTATCTCATTAGATCGAAGAATTTCCCAGATGAAGATGCATCATGGGAGATAGAACAGTTTTGTCAACAATATCCGTCCTTACCCTTGCTTTAAGGACAAAGCGTTCGAAAAGACGACGACAATGTTATGTATCTAAGTATTATGAGCAATTATTTTAATATTAAATGTAAGGATTGTTATGTATCTTTCCACGTATCTCATTCAAGCTAGTAAGGATTGTGGTGAATTCCTATTTGATACCAATTGTTGGACAAAATGGCACACTAAGAGGGTGGGGGACGCGATGAATAAATGTGGTAGAAACTCTAACAAATTTTAATCCCAAAAACATATCCTAGATTTCAGTATGTGCATAACACTAATAAGTATATAATCATTCAAAAACTAATAAACCAATGTCATATGTTCACATAAGCATGCAATCAACGTATATCATAACTAGAGACACATCACAAGATAATTATAGAAACTTTTGTTGATAATTTTGTATGAAGTACAATGGAAGACTTCAATCATTGTGATTACATCAACTCCAACTGATCAAAGACCACCAACTCTAACAACATGGCCCAATCTAACTTTCTTAGCTCCAACTAAGATGGTTTGAGGTATCCAAACCTCAAGGTGCAAGACTCATCTTGCAGAGGAACATCAAACTACCTTCTTATTCTACTATGTTTTGCTCTTCTTAAATGTGTACTTTACTTCTCTTTCAAAATATTATTTTCTTCAATCAACCAAACAAGTATGTTTGCAATAACATCAAGATTTCCTAAACAAATTTACTTCCTCAATATATGCAGCACTCATTCCTTTACAACCTTACTTCACAACTAGTTCATAGTATTACTGCTTAAACTCCACATAAGTGTTGAGTTCTCAATCCTTGAACATACCCAAAACACTTTGGCCCTTCAATATCTGTAAATAATCCTTGGAACATTTTAGACCTACAATATTAGTGTCATTCTTTGAGTTTCAAGGCATTATGGACCTACAATATAGACATACAAATGCCCCTCGTAGTTATCCTTGGTTAATGCTTCCTATCAGCTAAAACACATCTTATTCTCGACCCTCTCTTTGCTTGTTAGACCTAAAACTTTTCTCCTCTTTTCAATTAATATCTCACATAATCACCATAGTCTGAAATTCTATAATTGCTTACTTTTGCCCCTAAAAAAAGGTTAAAAATGGGTAAATTGGAAAAAAATGTATAAAGTGTGGTTTGGTAAAAATATGGTGGAGTCTATAGAAATTGAACCCAGGATCTCCCTATAACCCAAAGTCTTCACGCAAAATCCCTAGACATACCACTTCCTTGAGTTCCTTATAAGTTTGAGACCCTTGTCTCGAACATAGCATTGTAGTATGATCCAAAAACCATTTTTCATTGCCACGTTAACCATATCCATATGACACGAACGATATGTTATATTGCGAAGTCATTTTCCAATGCCACGAATTTGTATCCATTGGAACCATATCAAACCATTCCAAACCATATCCTTTCTAAACAATATTAGATCATGCTACCATATAATAGCTTCCACCATTCAAACCGTTATAGCATGAACATGTGGGAAGTGGAGAGGGCTTCTTGTTTGACCCCAGAACCTTTGCCCTAGGATGGCAGTTCCTTTACCATTGGGACAAACACCCATTCATTAAATGGATAATGATAGTTTTGGATGAATATTTTGAGGGAATAATGTAGGGTGTGAAAATATCATGTGAACTTCCTTATCATGCCCCATAATGACGGTGAAACCACCACTTTTATCCTATTTAAAACGTGACAACCATGATTCGTGATGAAAGTACAGAGGTTATACATAGATCCTCAAACGTACATACATGTTTATGCATAGATCCGTAGGAATAGATTATGCACAAATTTTGAGGTGCCTACATGAATTAATAGGAGTTCTTCTCAAGGTGGTAATCCATACGGTTGGAGGGCATAGTTTTCTTGATTTGTGGGCTAAAGGAGGCCTTAGGAAAACCTGGTCAAGTTTATACTCATTTTCATCAAAATTTTGAGAGGATCACAATGGTGTTGTCTATTTTTTCTGGTGACTAATAGAAAACATAAATGGTTCCATAAACCCATTATTGTAAGCTTTGAAGATTTAATAAGACCATCCTTTCCATTAGAAGTGGCCTAAATACATAGCCCAAGAGGGTTGAATACCGTTATCAAATCTTGTCTATCAATTTTACGGTTTGATTTATGTTTATTTTCTTATGTGTGGATGTTTAAGTATTTAAATTTCAATTTTCAAATACTTTTTTATGAGTATTTAACAATAAATTTAACAATAAATTTCACAATCATTTTTTTGTTAAAAAGGATCCTGATATTTCAGATCACTTGTAGACAGTGGGGCATAAAAACATATGAAAATATACAAAGAATCATTCGCTAATCTATGTGAGCATGAGTCACCTCACGAGGTGAAACTTGGAGATGATTATCAATATCCCATAAAAACAAGTGGAGAAGCTTCCTACAACCTATATTCCAGGAAATCCTTGAAGATGAAAGATGTGTTATATGTTCCAATATTGAAGAATAATATTCTCTCCATCTATGCAATAGATGCAAAGGGAATGAGGGTTGCATTTGTTGATTGCAAAGTCCTAATGTAGAAAAAAGGAAAGACAATAGATGATGCAACAATAATTGGAGAGCAAGATCAAGGATTGTACAAGTTGAAGGGACAACCGGAACAAGCATTTTTTCATGACTCCATAGAGCCAAGTGAACTATTGAGTACTACCAATTGCATGCAAATAGATTTCATGAATAATATAAATCTAGACAAAAAATGAAGGAATTTGTAAGAGATGTGCGTAAGGAAAGAACGTAAATAAGACATTTCACAATAGTGAAAAGAAAACAAAAGGAACATTGGAGATAGGCCACTCAAATGCCTGTGAGCATATGTCATCCAACTTGCTAAGATGGTATGTATATTATGTTTCCTTTATAGATGATTTATCCCTTAATACTTGAATATATTTATTGAGACGGAAAAATTAAGTATTCAAAAATTTCAAAGAATTCAAAGCCTTGGTCGAAAATCAAACTAAAAGGAAGATCAAGAATTTCCAGTCAGATAATGGCAGATAATTCACCTAAGAAGAATTCAAAGAAATTTTAGAGAATCTAGGATTAAGTGGGAATTTAACACTCCATAAAATCATCAAGAAAATGGCATTGCATAATGAAAGGACATAATGATAATGGAAGAAACAAAAATAGTGCTACATGACGAGGTCTTCCAATGCACTTATGGATTGAAGCAGCAAGGATAACTGTGTATGTAAAAAAAATGTACTCCTAACTAAGTACTTGAAACAAATACTCCTAAGTAGGCTTATTTAAGAGAGAAAGAAGAAGTCATCCATCTCAAAATATTGGCTTCACATTGTACAGACACATCCCAAAGGATAATAGAACTAAGCTCAATCCATCAGGAAGGAAGGGAATATTCATGGGCTATAGTGAAACTTCAAAAGCATACTGAATATACTTTCCAACATTTAAGAATATCGACATCAACAAAGTCGTAACATTTGATGAAGAATCACCATACTCTAGATCTAGAAAACTACGTATTGAAGAGGTCGAAGAACCAGAAGCAATCATAATTCGAGACACGACAATAGAAGAAACAAATCCATAAGACCATGAATATCATGACATGGCAGAACCACAAGATACTGTATAACTACTTCACAAGAAGAACTCCCACAAGAGAAACCAACATGGGCATGGGAGCTAATACAAGATGAAGAAAGGTATGGTGCTCCAGAGGGGATGCATAGAGAAATGAAACAACCTATACCATACAACAACTATGTGTCCCTGCTATGTGACATCATTGATAAAGAACCTTCCAACTACAAAGAGGATGAAAAAAGAAAGAATATAAGGATTCCATGATCTAAGAATACTAGTCGAGTATGAAGAATGATTTCTAGGAGATAGGTCCAAGACCAGAAGGAATTTCGGTGGTAACTTCAAAGTCGATATAGAATATCAACCATGTTGTAGATGGTAGCATTGGAAAAAACAAGGTAAGGTTCATCGTTGATGGATTCTCCCATAAAAACGGAATATACTACGAGGAGACATTTTCACCCATAGAGAGATACACTTCCATAAGATCTATACTTGCAATGATTACAATAATGAAATGAAAGGTACACCAGATGGGCATCAAGGAAACATTATAGAATCATGTAGTTGAAGAGGAAGTGTACTAGAGAATCCATTGGGATTTGAGAAACATGAGAGGCACATTCATGTGTGGAAACTAAAGAAATCCTTGTACAAATTGATATAGGCACCCACTCCATAATATAGCATGATAAACAACATCCTCGTGATATTTAGGATTTACCAAGAGTAAAGTGGATTCCAACTTTTACTTCAATGTTGAAGGAGGAATATCGGTGATCCTCCTACTATATGTGGATGACATGTTTCTAACAGGAGAGGAAAAACTCATTGTAGATGCAAAGATGAAGCTTTCCACTGAGTTCGAGATGAAATACCTCAAGATGATGCACTACTTCTTAGGTTTGGAAGTGTGGCAAAGTGTGGATGGTATCTTCCTTGGTCAAGGAACGTATCCACTAGGGATTTTGAAGAGATTCAATATGCTAGACTACAAGGCAATGGCCACACATATGGTGTCGAACTTGAAGCTACTCCTTGACATTTCATTAGAGATAGTTGATGCCACGATGTATCATTGAATGATTGGTTCATTGATGTACCTAAAGAATAATATACCAAACATATGATTTGATGTGAATACCATGAGCCAATTCCTAACAGATCTGAGACATGTTCACATGTTGGATGAAAAACATGTATTCAGATACTTGAATGGTACAGTTGACTATGGGCTCAAGTATGATGCAAATTAGAAGATTAAATTGCATGGTTATGTTGATTCGGATTAGGAAGGTTGTGGCAACGATAGGAATAACACTTCAAGATGCTCCTTCAGTTTGGGATCTGGCATGATCTCTATGTTTAGTAGGAAGCAATCTTGCTTGGTTCTAAGTACAGTCAAGGTAGAGTATGTTGCATCATGTTCGGCTAGTTATGAGGTAGTATGTCTTCGAAATCTATTGTCTGATTTATTTGATCTGTAGTTAGAGGTGAATTGTATCTTTTGCATCAACCAAAGCTGTGGGAAGTTGTCGGTGAACCCAATGTTCCATGATAGGTCGAACCACATTGATATCAAGTATCACTATATCAGGGATATGCTGGAGAGAGGAGAACTAAAGCTCTAGTACATCGAAACATACAAGCAGATAACCAATGTGTTGACTAAGCTGCTAGCTAGAGTGAAGTTTGAATACTTCTTGGAAATAATTGTTGTCACCGAGATCGAGGTCCCTAGAAAGAGGGAGTGAGGAGATCTTGCCATTGTGGAAGACAAGACATAATTATTCCTCGCGTACTCCCCTGTCGGTGAATGAGAAGATCGAAAGAAACAAATGCACTTGAACGAGATCTCACATGGGAAGAAATATAGGTTGTCATGAGACATCATCAGTCCTAGAGTAGAACGCAGGTTGTCTTGGGAGATAATAAGTTGAGTTAGGTTTTCCTTTGATGTAATTAGTCATAGCATTGAACGCAGGTTATCCTTGGATGTAATAATACCTAGAACGTTCTCCTCAGATATAATTTGTCCTAGCATAGAATGCAGGTTGTTCCTAGATGTAATAAGTTATTGAGGTTGTCCTTGAATGTAATCATTACTAGCATCGAGTGCAGGTTGTCCCTAGAAATAATAAGTCTTTATTTGTTCCCGTGTTGGAGATGAGGAGAGTTCCATCGGCCACGAAGACACTTGTTGTGCTCCTAGGAAGTTCTTGCATAGTGGTAAACGTAGGTTGTCATTGAGACATAATGAGTCCTGGTGTGTTCGTATGTTGGTAGAACGTGGGATGACCGTGGAGAGATGTAATGCACTTGGTGTGCTCCTAGGCGATTCTTGCATAATAGTAAACACAGGTTGTCCTTGAGGCATAATGATTCCTCGCGTTCTCCTATTCTTGTAGAATGAAGGTGGTCCGTTGGACATGTGGTATGCATTTGGGATGCTCTTCGTGTGCAATGATGAGATGATCCAAATGCAAGAAGATGAAAGTAGGAGACACAGGTGATTGCAGTGGAAATGTAATATATGTCCCTAGGATGTACCTACACAATGGATTTCCTCGTGGATATGATAAATAATTAGATAAGGACTATGCCTACACCCAACATGAAACAAGGTTGGCTATGTAGAAATTTCCTATGACAAATAGATGTAAAAGATGTCATTATTCAATGATCGACAGAAGACTACAAAAGAAACAACGATGATCGTCCATCCATAATGATTTGACTAGAGTGTAGATTATTATGGAGAGAGAATACCTTCCTAGTTGAGAGGAAATTTTGTTGTAATTGTAACTTTAGAAGATATTCTAATATATATTATCATTGTATATTGTTGTAACCCTGTGAGAGATGTTTTCCCTACATTCGATATGTCATTACTATATATGGTCATTGAGGTAAACCCCCCGTTGTAATCCGAGGAAATAGTCCACAAAATTTATATAAAAAAATGAATTTTTGAGTTTCCCTAGATGATGTCAGCCCTGCTAAGTTAAGAGGTCCCAGTCATGTTTTAGTTCGGTTACTTGATGTGTTTAAATAGGTTGTTACAATCCATGAGTCTGTTTCCTCCTCAATATCCTCCAAGTATATTTCCTTATTCTTTGTTGCTTCATTCATTGGTCGAGTGAGTGTTTCTCCCTTAGCCTCCACTTCCTCATTGTCCATGGGCCCTACTTGACATGGATTGGAGAGCACAAGATGAGACACCTACGGTGGAGATGGGTAGTCTAGCTGAAAGTGAGAGGTATGCAAGCGAAAAAAGAGGATGATCCATGATGCCTCAAACCTACACAAAGATACAAGAACATGGAGGATGAAAATTTGGGCATAGAAAGAGAATCTCAATTCTCATAAACCAAAGCCACAAGTGTCAACGCACTGCCATTGTGGGCAAATATTCATATTGAAAGCCACCATAAGCCCTAATTCCATGCTTGCAACAATCATTAGAAAATCGACAAGGTTTAATGACATAATGCCTCTCACTCTAATGATGTTGCTTGGTAGCATGATTGATTGCATATCATCAAATTTGTAACCCTAAGATTTCATCAATCAATTATTGTCTACCACCTAATGGTCATTCACCTTTCCCATAGGGTTTTCCTTCTACAAGATTGTGCAACTAACCCCTCACATCCCTAACACCCTATCCAAAGCATCAAAATTAAACTTAAAAAAAAAACTAAAATTAGATATTTATATTTACTTTTACTTTTTTAACTATCTACAATTTAAAATTAGTTATATTACATTTACAATTTAAAAAATAATTATATAACATTAAATAAAATAAATATTTAAAATTTTATATAAAAAAAATTAGTAAAACACAAATTTAGCATGTAAATCACGTTACCTTATTCAAAACAAATAAAAACATTCCAGTATATTATAGATATTCAACACTCTTTAAAACTTGAAATGCAAGGTGCTTCTCGGAGAGATTCCGGACAACCTCTCTCCGTGAATTGAGAATTCGTAAATGTAAATGGTTCTTCCCAGATTTAGTGTCGGTTTATTGAGAATTCCTAAATTATTATATTTATAGGATATTGGCGTTTTTTCTACACGAAGAAACCAAAACCAACCATATGCTTTTTTTCTACATTCGTCGGTATTCGCACTGAGTTACTGGTGCGCACTGTAAGGGGTCTTGAATTCGGCGTGGTGTTTTATTTTTTTTTAAGTGTAAGGACTTTCATTTTCATCCGTGACTTTGTCGAAGAATCTCCAGAGGGAGAAGCCCAGAACTAGAAAAATCGCTAAAAAAATCAGTTGCAGTGAAAAATCTTGCTAGAGTCGAACCTGTCCTGTCCAGTGTAAGTATTATTTAGCCCAATTTATTTTCCATTTTACTTTGGGGTTTTGTAGAAAATATGGCTATTCATTACTTTTCTGTGAATTCCATAAATTTAGGGTTCACATGAAAGGATCAGAGTTGGCAGCTAATTAATGTAATGAGTTTTTCTTTCTCTTGATTATAGCGTGAGAGTTCTTTCCTGTAAAACTAGCCCTCATTTGTTCACTTTATTTGATCGAGTTCTCTCCTGTAAAACTAGCCCGGATATTCTTGCCGGGTTGATTGGCTCTTTACTTACTAACACAATTGTGGCTCTAGTGCAGGTTGCGACTCGTGAACTGCTGTACTGTTGTGGTGGCTACTCACTTCTTTCCACCTGTTCCCATCCGTTGTGTTGGGGGCATACTTGGTAAGTCTTTTCTTGCCCTTATTATACCAGGCTCATTGATATGCAAACAAATACTCTTGAAGTAATTACTGCTAAATAATACAATTTCAAAAAGCATTTTCATTCACCATGGAAAACATCTACAAACTGGATTATACATATTGAGAATGAGAAGATCCTGTAACACAAATTGAGAGCACTTTATTGAATCTTGTATCAGAGAATCATTCTTCATAAGAAATATGCCACAAAAATTCAGTGCACTTCTTTGTTGATCATTATGGCATTTACTTGTTCAACATATTTATCTCACTAGTGGTCCTATTTTAAGTAGTAGATTCATGTGGATAGAATGATATAACCATAAATCTGGTATCCTCTTACAAGATATTCATGTCCAGTCATAATGAAATATTTTATGGCTTTGTTGATTTGAACTTATTATTCAATAAGTTGGGATCTTGAGAACTACCACGTCATGTTAAATCTTGTAGTTGGTGAGAAATTTAATTTGTGTCTAGGACAAATATATATATAAGTATTTCAAGATTGAGAGGCTTATATTAAAGATATAATAATGATAACCTATATAAAAGCATGCCATTTATTTTAGTGGGATATTTATAAATTTACTTCCCAGTACATTATAGTATATGAATTGTTTCTTCCACTTTAGTTGCACATAAAAGGCTCTTTATCTAAAATGTGTTTTGAAATTAATTCAATCAAAATGATATTTGAATCACATTGATTGTAATTTCAAGTGTTTTAGTTGCAGTTTTATTTGGAGGAACCTTTGTTATTTTTGTGTGCTACCTTCCCTTACAACTTACAATGCTCAGGCAATTTGAAGTTATTTGTACATAAACCCAAACTTAATTAACCTAAATTCAAAGTTAGAAGTAGAGTATTGTATTATTTGATGAAGGTGCAAGTGTTATATAATTGGCTTATTAAAAAGAAACTAGTGAATGCAAAATAAATAAGTGACGATTGCATTTGATTTATCATGTGTGTAGAATATGTCCTTTGGTGAGTATGGTGTTAGCTTATAGCAACATGATTTACTCTATGGGATTGAATTTGATTTTTTTTACTTTGAAAAAAAGTAGTGAATGCAAAATAAATAAGTGACAATTGCCTTTGATTTATCATGTGTGTCTAATATGTCCTTTGATGAGTATGGTGTTAGCTTATAGCAACATGATTTACTTTATGAGATTGAATTTGAATTTTTTGACTTTGGTAATACTTGGAATGATAATTAATTCATTGTGAAATTTCTTGTGGCAGGTATTCGGGTTTAGAAACTTACACTTAAGTTATTTTATTATGGAGGAAGATAAGAGAGAGAATGTTGAAGCTAAACATGGAGAGTTTACAAATGATGAAATGAATGAAAAAGATGCACAGCCAGAAATAGGAACATCTGTGCTAGATTTGGCATTTGAGCAACCTTCAAGGAAACCATTCACTACCCTTAGTCAAGAAGATTCAGACTTGGCCCTCGCACGAGCTTTGCAAGAACAGGTCTTTGTGAAATTTTATTTCCCCTCTTCGGTTTCATACATATTATGTTATTACTTACTAGATTATTTTACTACTTATTAAAGCATATCTTATGTTGAAATACTTGGTACCTTAGTAATGTTTTGATAATGTATTGTGCTTAGGCCATGCTATTGCATAACATCTTTTAAGCTCTTAGATTATTTTTTTGCTTAAGATCTCTTAGCTTCTCAATGAATTTATAAATGCAACAATGATGCAAAATCAAGTATTTTAGAAAATTTGATCCATAGGGAAGACAAGTAGTCTTGGAAACCCATTTGTATTTCTTTGTAGTACAGTGGTTTGTTTACAAGAAGTATGGCCAGCAAGTCTTTTTCTTACATATTTTTTTTAATTTTCTTTTGGTGCATCAACACATTAATTTTTTGAGGCTATCCATATTGTTCAAATAACATAAAATCATAAACTAAATAGAACTAGTAAAACTAGCTTAGTAAAGAAGATCAATATGGTAATTAAGGTGAACAATAAAATCATAAACTAAATAGAACTAGTAAAACTAGACTAGTAAAGAAGATCAATATGGTAATTAAGGAAGATATCTATGCACATTTTATTTAGGTTATTCAACTTCTCCCATCGAACCTTGTATCCCCAAACTATCCTTCTACGTACACCATATCTAACATCCAAATTAGCTACAATGATGTTTGTCATGATTTTAGGAATGCCTCTCGGCCAGTTGTTTGGGTTTTCTCACTAGCTGCAAGTTCAAAGAAATCACCATTTCTCTTGGAAAGAACTTGGAGAATGTTTGCTAGGGAGGTTCAAATTGTCTCCCTGTTCCTTCTCTTGTCTTGCGAACGACTCCTTAACTTGTTGTTGTAGAGTTGGGCGTGGATTTATCTCACAACTTTCAAGCCATCTTCTGTGGCATCCTCCTTCTCTCTGTCTAAGCTTTATAGTGTTTCCATCCTCAACCCAACATTACCCCCACACGATCCAATTTTTCGTCTTTCACCTAGTGTATATTGATCAACGGAGTTTTTTGTCCTTGTGTTCGGGTAGGGTTCCTTGCTATACCAATTGCAGGTCCAATACACAGTCAAAAAATGTTGTACTTGATCACCGCTCAAAAGATTAGTCTTCTTTCAATGGTAATAGGTTTTGATTGCCCCTGCACAATGATTTGGATTGAATGTGATCCATGTTTGGTGATGTTGCTTGATGAGCTATTCAGAAACACGTTAATGAAATTGATCTCGTCATGAATGTGGCCGCTTTGGATAGTGGTTTTAGGCCATTTTGGATAGTGGTTTTACAGTATCAGGAGACCTCATGGATCTCAAATTTCATAACCTGCTAATGCTTACCCTAACAATGATTCTCATGTTTTTTGAAAAATTATTTATTTGGAGCTCAATATTTCCTCGTTCTTATTAACCAGTCTCTTTCCAACCCAATCTTGGCCGATGTGAAAAAAACAGAACAGTTGTCTTTTTTGGTTTGTCAAGGAAAGTTATTGTAAATTGTGAATTTCCTTATATTTCTTGATTCTTGATTGGGGATTCCATATTTTTAGCTCATTTTTATTTCTCGAGCATGGCCTTGATTTCTTCTTGGTTGATGTTGGTCGTAGTTTCTATTTCGTTACTTCATCACACATTACCTTTACCTAATTTTACATTGGGGTCGTCTACATTTAATGGGTTTATTATTGGACCTATCCGTCTGTCATTTAATAGAGGGTTAGTGGACATTACAATAAATCCATGTATTTTCTCAAGGTGGTCCGTATGAGTGAATTCATGTTGTATTTTTTTAAGAGAAGAAAAAAAGTTAAAACAAAATAGCTTTAATGTTTGAAAATATTTTTGTTTTATTATGTTCTTGTCAATTGTAGTTTAACATTCTGATATTTCAAATTTATGCGTACTCTATTTTTGTAAGAGAATTTTTTTCATATTTCTGTGTATATTCAAATGTGTTTATTTTAACATGACTTTTAGTTTTCTTTTATGTTTGTAAGTTATATTGACATTTGTAATGTACTAATGTTGTAAACATGGTGAATTTTTCAGGAAAGGGCATATATGTTCCTTAGAATGGATTTAGAATCTAGTTACTATGAGACTTCTGAGAGTGGCGATTATGGTCATGAATATTATACAGATGATAATGGAGAGAATGAAGATGTAGATCCTGACAATATGTTGTATGAGGTGTGCTACTTAACTCATTATTCTATTGGAAGTTTTTATTATTTCACATCATCTTTTTGAAGTTCTTTATTTATTTACAAAGAGTAAGTTTTATGATTGACAGGAACTGGTTGCCTTGACTGAAGTTGTTGGGACCGAGAGTAGAGGTCTTTATTCAGAATTGATTTCTTCTTTGCCTTTGTCTAAATATGTGCCAGAAAGTCCAAGTGCAAGCAATTCTGAGAAGTAAGAAACTTAGTATCTATGCTACATATTTCCATTTGTGTTTGCATGATTTTGGTGGAGAAATTGATAAAAACAAAAATATTTGTTCATTTTGATATTTTAAGCATAGAAAACTAAGACTTTTGTCCGAAGTAGATGGTTTGGGAAGTTTTTCTTTTGTTTTTTTGTTGAAATATATCTTAATTATGATTTAAGATAAAAAGTTTCTTAAATCTTAGATTAAGAATGAACATTTCTATTTGTGTCAAAGAATCAAGATCATTAAGTGCTAGTAAAATTAATTATATATTTCTTAACTCAGTGAAATATTCCACCTCATTTTCTAGGTGTGTCATCTGTCATTTCAAATATGAGGGAGGGAACATAATACTCACTCTTCCATGCAAGCATCAATACCATTCAGATTGTATAAAAAGTTGGCTTCATATAAATAAGGTGATTTAAGCACTTTTATTTTGTTAAATATTACTACTTGCATCTACTATGTTTTGAACAAAAAATATGGATGCTATTTTGTGTTTGGATTTTCCTTTGAAATATTTATATGAAATGTTTATATCATATTTAACTTATCTCTCTTATTTGTGTTTGGCGTGCAGGTATGCCCAGTTTGTAATGCAGAGGTATCACATAGAACAAATCATTGACATGGATAGCTACTTGGTTTAGCTATTAACTTTGAGGATACAAAATTGGCTATATTTACTAAGCAACTTGGATACAAAATTGGCTATATTTACTAAGCAACTTGTAGTTAAATTGGTAAAAACTTACAGTTTTGTTGGGATGTTAAGCCATGCCCTTGTGCATTGAACCATGCATATTTCTTTTTGATGCCTTTGACTTGTTTATTGTTTTCTAAAAAAAAGGAAGAAAAATGCATAGACCCGTGATTAAAATAGTGCAAATCATGAAGATAAATATTAGATGGCCTTGCTGCCCATTGAATTTAGTTGTACATATTCTTATGAATTGTCCATGTAAATGTATCAAGAACACTAGAAAATCAATTGGAAGAAAATATTTATGTGTAATTAATCTTGAAATATTTTGTACATTTTTTTTCGTGTTAAGCCTATTTCTCTATATTTTTGCATTTTCCATTTGATGCAGTCTATACATGCTTCATAATTGTGTGAACCAATAGGGTCTATAAAAGTAACTAATATTCATGTTGTTATGATAAATTAATTGAAGTTGAAAGGTACTATTCTCTTTCTTATTTCTTGGAAATTGTTATTGTTTTAGGAAGAAAAATTTACAAATAATAGTCGATTAAAATAGTGTAAATTGTGTCTGAAAAACTAGATTGATTGTGGTCTATATTATATTATATACTCATCACCTATACACTTACCTATACACTTATACATGGATCCAATATTTATAATTTGTAAATGTATATCATGGTTATTTAACATGGATAGTTCATCAAGCCTATTTTACAAGTTACTACCAAAAAATATTCTCACCCTCATAAGTCCAAGACCCGAGGGAATCGGTCAAACCAAATCTTGCCAAAATTCCAATTTCTACTTCTCAAATAGCAATTTAGCAATTTGGGCGATTTGGTAGATTTAAAATCGAGATTCTTTTCTAGAATCGACAATCATGATTGTTAGAATTGCAAAATTGTTGGAATAGCGATTTCGGGGAACAAGGTTTACAATATTTTTAAGTCGTTAGCCGTTCTTTCTCTCGGTTGGGTTTTAGAATCATTGTTTACTTTCATCGTGACTTGGACCTATGTTGTTGCAGTCCAGGTATTCCACGTGTTCACATCGACATGACCTCTGTTGTTGCAGTCCCTTGGTAGCATTGGCATTGAGGTGACATGTTTGTGATGATCATACATCTTCGCAAGGTAGATCACGTGTAGCAAGTGGACTTCCTTTCTTAATGCAAACCAATGCTATAATGGTACCTCACATGCACGCTCCCATCATATCATAGTTCACGTAGGAAAGTAATCTCCAAGACGACACTTTCCATGTCTCTCTCCATCCAGCGGATCCCCAAATCACAGATCTGTAACACAATGGCTCCCCACATGCTCGCACGTAGATAGACAAATCCCGGAAGCTCCTCTATTCACTGTGGCTCTTTGTATTATGTTCTCCACCCAATATGCACATGTATCTGTGTTTCTCATAGGTGATTTCCGCTCCGCGGAACCGCATAAACTTCGATACCTAAGGATAGAACAATAGATATCTCTTCACCAAGCTGACCTTCTAGTGCATCCTTCAACCAAAATTTGATTTTTAAAGAAATAAAAAACAACCATTGTAATATCCTAAATTTTGGACATAATACTTATAGACATGAGCTTATTAATTATAATGTTATTTTGATGTTTTATTTTGAACATGATGATTTGTTTTTCCAGAGGCAACTTTTCATTTCAACAACATCATTTGAAGTTGCTCGTGTCACAAATTCAATTCGTTGAATTTATGGCAAGATAGGTGCAACCTATTTTAAATTTGGAAGTTTTTTTTGGATTGAAACCGTTAAACTTTCTTTTGTATTAAGGATAAGGGAGTGGGCTTCTGGGAACTTTATACCACAGTGGCTATAGCTGCATTCTTGATAGACCACAGTGAAGTTGGGCCTCTTTTTGTCTATATTTTTTATGATGAAAGAAAACATTTTGTCAATTAATCTGCACTACACAGAAATCGATACTGTACGGACTGCATAGAAATCGATAATGTACGGAATCCATACAGTACGGTTTCAGCACGATTTTCAAGAAAAAAAACAGGCACAGATTTCAAGGAAGAAATATCGCACATTTCCCAAGAAAAACAGACAGGTTTGTGGCACAGAAATTGAGGCCGTATGGCTGCATTTAATGCAATCCGTACAGTACAGTCTTTGACTGTTTATTGGCATAGTTTTCGAGGGCAGCTTTGCACAGAAATCGAGACAGTTTGTTGGGTGATTTGCGTTGGTTGAGATAAGTTGTATTTGGACTGTAAAACACTGTCTGATTTTTTTTTTCTGAAGAAATATATATTTCTCTCTCTCTAACTGGTTTTCCCCGTGGGGGTTTTTCCAGGGCTTGATTTGGCCAAAAATCTGTGAGTCTATTTTTTATGGTCTGATTGTGAAAATGTGTTTTTCATCCTGTTAGTGAATTTTTATTGTGTGTTTAATTGTTCAAAAAATTTCTTAAGTAACTTACAGCCAATGCAAAACCGGTTGTAAGTGAAAAACATGAAATGTTAACATAAACCAGCAAACAGTAAAACTCAGAATTTCTACAGAGGGATCAAATCTCTTTGTATGTATCCATTGATTTGATTCAAATCAAAAGACACATATTTTTAGTTAAGGTCCACATATAATATTTTATTATTAATATTTAATATTATTTATGGCCCACATATAATATTTTTTATTATTTTTTATTTTGTTATGAACTAACATTACAATATTTCCTCATACATGGTTTTAAAACCATGCACATGGTTTGTTTAAAACCATGTGCAAGGCCAACTTTTTTATTATTTTGTTAAGTAAAACCGTTACAACATCTCCCCCATATTGTGTTTTTTTCTTCACCCATATTTTTTACGGATAATTAAATTTTTACTTTTTTATTGTTTTGTTAGTTAGGAAGATTACAACATCTCCCCCATATTAGGTTTTTTTTCTTGCCGACATTTATTACGTATGTGCATGGTTTTAAAACCATGTGCAAGGCCAACATTTTTTATTATTTTGTTAAGTAAAAACATTACAACATCTCCCCCATATTGTGTTTTATTTTATAGCCGACATAACATTATGTTCTATTTTTTTATAGCGGACATAACATTATGTAACATTACGTAACGTTACAACGTTACGTAACGTTATAAGATCTACCCCATACTGGGTTGTAGAGCGCCTCTCAGCGCAATTAGGTTTTATTGTCTATAGATTATCCCTTAAATTAATTATTACATGCAACTATTAGTTGTAAAAACCATATAGTGTTGTCGATATCTTGTATATTGGTGTTTATGCTATTGGGTTTTTATGTAAAATGGTTTGTGGAAATCCATGGGTTGGAAACCATGGTGGCCAACGCTTACAGTAGGTGTAAAATTTAATGGACTGTGTATTAAAAATGTTATTGTCTAAGGCCTTGCTGTAGCTAGGGTGTTACAACCTCACTGCTAGCGTATACATTGTTATTTAAATGGCGATTGATGGGTTTATAAAATACAGTCTGCATACTTAGTGTAAGTCATAGCTTATGTAGCTATATAAACAATGGATTTGTATAAAGGATTGATTCATATTCAATTCATTGTGATATGGATTTTATGATATGATTTACCGAATAAGATATATTATTTTAGTTTTGAAATTTAAATGTATAGATAGTTTTCAAATATGTTTATACCTTATGGCCTTATTTATATGTATATATGAGTATCTTAAAAAATAGTCCTAGTTGTAAGTAATACCCTAAGGTATCTATTTAGTATATTTAATCCTCTTAATCTTACTCTTATGATTAAATGTACTAAAATATGAAACATGTCTCTACTCACAAATGTAATATGTGAGTAAAGTTATAAATATTAGGTGAGCAACAAATAGTCTCGATTTATCTTGTTTATAGAATTAATTTTTGAATATGGAATGAATACATAAAACAAAATTTAGAGATGGAAACCTAGCTATATACAGCCTATGAAAATAATTACTACCCCAAGAAGTATTGAAGAGAATACAAACCCTAGCAGAGTCTAGGCAAAACATTAATTACATAGGGTTAGTAAATTTATTGTAAACATTCATCTAACATATTCATTATATAATCTAGAAGATAGCATAGAAAATCTAGGGTTTAATTTTAAGAAATGTAACCCTAGGAGATATGGACAAAACTAATCAATTCGAGGGTTAATAATATATACAAAATCTTTTACATAAAGCATCCAACATTTACCTTAGAAATGAACTTTGACATACTAAGAACTCATACGTGTAATTTATCTTCCTCAAGCTCATTTAATGGTTGAACCTGCACACTTTTTAAATAACCAACATTATCAATTTAAGACAGATATGACCTCTCATTTTGATGACCAAATCACTTGGGAACTACCACGTTCCTCCCAACCATGACCCATAACCATTCGTGGTTCTAATCCGGATCCCCCCGAGTTTGACTCCAACATGCAAATTGCGTAGAGCTCCTAAGGTAAGGTTTCCTAAGTGGTGTTTAGTTCTGAATGAGTTTTCTTTTCCTTGCAGGAAAATTTCTCCATGGAAACACTTGAGAGCAAAAAAAGGAACCCCCAATCCTTCACTTGGCTTGAGTCTTTATAGAAAGAATTTTCACTCAAAGGTGCAGTTAAATCAAGAAATACCCTTAATGGAATTATTTGTGCCTTAATGGAAATACCAAATCTTGAGTCTCCTCAATAACATATTTGTGCCTTATAGCTATTAAATAAGATATATGTCAAGGTTCTTAGTAAACATGTATGTGATAATAAATCATTGTTCTCTTCTTTCTTTTATTAGGACCTTTTGACTTTTTTTTATGATGGTGATGACAATGATGACGACAATGTTACCATATTGGTCTATCATATTTTGTTATATTGAATCCAAGCTCAAAAAGGGAACAAATAAGATTATAATGATTATAAAAGAATTGGGCCCTTTTTAATTTTGAAATTGATTTAAAAAGAAAATTGCCAAGCCATGCATGCTTTCAAAAGCATCATCCTCACCATCATTGTCATCGTCGTCATCAAAATCCTAATTATCATCATCGTTGTCATTTTCATCATCCTCACCATCCTCATATCATCATCAACAACATCATCATCATCTTCATCATCGTCTTCATCATCGTTTTCATCGTCAATGATGAAATATAATGAAAGGTAAATATTTTGATTAAAACTAATATTTTATATTATTTCATTTTAAAAAGAGTTACTAACATCACCATCATCACCATCATCATCATGTGGTTCATCATTGTCATCATCCTCACCATCCTCATCATCATCATCATCATCTTCAACATCGTCTTCATCATCATCATCACGATCATCTTCATGATCATCAACATCAACATCCATCAACATCATGATCATCGTCGTCGTCATCATCAACAACATCACCATCGCCATCGACAACATCATCAGTGTCATCATCATCATCATCATCAACATCGTTATCATTTTCATCATTTCATATGATATCAAGACGGTCATCACCACCACCACCACCATCATCATCATCTTCATCAATCAACATCATCATCTTCATTGTTGTCATCTTCATCATCATCATCTTCGTCATCATCATCATCATCATCACCTTCATCCTCATCATCAACATCCTCATCTTCATCATCATCATCATCATAATGATCGACATCATGGATAACATCATGATCATCATCGACATCATCAGCAGCAGCAACATTCTCATCCTCATCATCATATATTCCCTCCACACATAAAGACTCACATAGATACACCCCCCTCTTTGTATATAAAAAAAAATAAAACATAGTATATATATATAAATAAATGCAATAAAACATAAAACAATATATATAAATAATTATAAGACAATTATTTTAAATAGATATATATAAATAAATAAACAAAAACATAAAACAATAAAAAAATAACAGTTGCTATTTTCATTTCAGCTTCACGAGAAAGCATCTTCCTCTGTGCATCTCGTCGGGTGCTTGTCTTTCAGTGACAAGTGATGTTCTGAGCAACTTGGTCGAAGAGTAATATTAGTGGGAGCAACGATTTGGACAGTGGGAGCAACGATTTGGACCCATGAAGACTAAGGAGAGTGGATTGTGGTTTTGTAGCAGACAAGGAAGCCAATTGTTAGTTGAGACAATGCATCCCAAAATTGTGACTACCATGCCCTAATTCATGTCTATTTTAAAACTTTTAATATAGTTCTACAAATATCTAGGGTTTCTTAACCAATATAGGAAAGGGAGAGGCCATTAGAGCGGGTTACCCTCATTGATCAGCACCCAAAGTTTGACTCTCCTAATTGTTGTCATTCCACCCAAAATAGAGTTAGTAACGATAAAAATAGAGTTGCATTTGACAGTTTCATTTGACCAATATTGGCTGATATGGATTTTGATGTTTGGCTAGTTTGAGCATTAAAATTAGTAGATGAACACACCACATTTTGGTTCACATTCAAACTGGTTTTGTTGTTTTTATTTGAGTTATCTCAGCAACCGGTTCCCAGATAAACTATTAAGCCGACCCCACCAAAATGAGATGCTTAAGCAAGGTTTAGAGAAGGCACAGGGACTTCACTTAGTGAACCTCTTACATAGCATGTGCGATCATGGGATATTAAAGAATACCCTTAATTTCAAGAGATATTGACCCAAACTCATTTTGTTGAAAACCCCTCCCAATACTTAAAACCTCCTCCCCACCCCCATTAGAGGAAATTTCAATTCAAAATGGGGCTTTTAACTTTGATTCAAACTCCATGTCATCATGTGTTAGCCAATGAAATTGCTTTAAATTTGAAATACCGTATAGGTCCTAAACACTTTTTTAATATAAATTTGGGGATAGGTATCATAAAAAAAACTACTTTTTTTGTTTGTATTTTTGATATATCTCCCCGTGTTTTTACTCAAATTTTAATCAGGAGAGCTCGTTGGATGCAGAATTAAATTTTGCATCCAACGACTACCCACTTGGCATACTTTTGACAAACCCCGCTACCCAAAAAATAAGAAATACCAAAAAAAATGTGATGATGACGTTCGAGAGAGCTCGTTGGGTGCGGAATTAAATTCCGCATCCAACGAGTACCCACTCGGCATACTTTTGATGGACCCCGCTACCCAAAAAACAAGAAATACCTGAAAAAATGTGATCATGATGTCATCATCACGTTTTTTCAGGTATTTGTTGTTTTTTGGGTAGCGGGGTTCGTCAAAAGTATGCCGAGTGGGTACTCGTTGGATGCGGAATTTAATTCCGCATATAACAAGCTCTCCCGATCGAAATTTGAGTAAAAACACAGGGAGATATGTCAAGAATACAAACAAAAAAAATAGTTTTTTTCTTTTCTTCCTCCAAAATTAATAAATATAATTTTTTTATTTTAACTATTATTTTATTAATTCTTTTTAAGAGGCCCATTTTGAGTTGAAATTTCTCGTAATGTTTTTATACCTCAATCCTTATATGTTGGAGACATCTACCATCATACACACTCTTTCAGTCAAATTGGCC
>LPNX010135585.1:138136-168349 GCA_001517045.1 Pseudotsuga menziesii | reverse complement strand
TGCATCATACAACCATCATTCTACTGCCTATCACACAGAGAGGAAAAATAAAAACCCCAGGCTTAACCAGTCGACACTTCAGACCTACGGCCTATGGAACGCAAGCGACTAATCAGCGGAGCAAATATATTATGTTGATAACCTTCTTCACCCACCTCGACGGGAAACGAGCCTATCTCTAGACCAGGCATCTTGATCAAAACCGACTCACGCTACCCTTCCTTTTTACCCTATCAAGGCTTTCAGCATTCAATAGCGAAACTAGGTCGCGCCATCCCCAATTCCCACCGAGACGACGCACAACCCCGGACTGTAAACAGAGAGTCGGAAAAACCGCGGCGACTGTGGCTAGTGCAAACCCGACCCCCAGACAGAAAACAGCAACGCAGACTCTAGATAATTTAACCGCCCAACGAAACCTAGCGCAGAAAGGCGTAACGGCCTCCGGTGCCCCAAAACCTCCATCATAACCACCAGGTGCAGGCGGCATGACGGCCGCCTGCACCTCGCTTCCCCCCAAAGGACTGAAACGGCAGAAAAGGAAATGCGGGATTTTAAACATAAACGGCGAAAACCCTCTCCCTATAACCGTCCAAACAACTCAACTGGGAACCCTAACCGAACGGCGCGCAATGCCAGGTGGACGACTGAAGAAAAAAAAAACCCAACCAAGGGAGAAACTCCCCGCTGGCGCAACGGGACGACGGTTCCAAATCTTAAAACTCCCCACCGCGTAAAAGAAATCTTAAAAAAAACGATGATAAGAGTCAAGATCCTACCTGTCAATCCACCTAACGAGGTGAGAAGATGATGGCTGGACTTCTTCCCCTGCCACCTGGCCACAGGTACACCAACAGTTAGCTCTCACGCACTTCTAAACTCGCTAGTTCGTCTCACCGCGACAACGCCTTCGAAAACAACAAAAACCCCGCTTGTCGCCCAACACATATAAACAAAACCACACGTGCGAGAAGTCACATAAATCGGGGCGGCTCCGAAAGATAAGTCGGGTGGCACGAGCTTCATACCACCCGCAACGGCGGACCCTTCCTACCACTCTATCACCCGCAACGGCGAATGCAGCTCAAGACATACCTCGGGCGTCGGCGGAAATTATATCGGAGGTCTGGAGCTTGGAAACCTCCGCAACAGCGGACCGCTCCCATCACTCTATCACCCGCAACGGAGGCGACGATCAATTGCTTCATCATGCGACACGGTCCACAATGGCGGGGACGGATATAGAGATCGTCCGCTACGGAAAATAAAATCAAGGGTCGGAAACTCCCCGCAACGGCGGTAGTGATAAACCCACGTGGACTTGAGAGCCACCCGCAACGGCGGGCTTGACACATCCAACTACGAATCGAAAAGCCTCCGCTACAGCGGCGCGATAGACAGGTAGAAGGATCTGAAGGCCACCCGCAACGGCGGGGAGGGCAAGGGAAATAGAAACCGAAAGACGCCCGCAACGGTCGGGAAAACAAGGAGAAAAGCGTCCGACATGAAGACTTGGCAACGAAAATTCAAAACTTTTGCAAAATGACAGGGACTCAATTTCAATGGAAGTCTTTAAACATCCTAACTATGAAAAACCAGTCAATTTCTAGCATTCAAAAATCGGGAAGGAGCCATAAGTCCATAAGCAAAACTCAAGAGCATGAAACTAGGCAAGGAAAATGGATAACTCGAAGTAAAGGAGGGTCCCAAAAAATTTTAGAATTTTGGGAGAATGTTGCAGGCGCAACAAGGTGAACATCAAATAGCAGGTCTAGACTTACCTAGTTTATAGTATTAATTTCTGAATATTTAATGAATATAGAAAACAAAATTTAGAGATGAAAACCTAGCTACATAGAGCCTATGATAATATTTACCATCCTAGTTAGTCTTGAAGAGAATAAAAACCCTAGCAGAATCTAGGTAGAACATCAATTACATAGGGTTAGTAAATTCGTTGGAAACATTCATCTAAGATATTCATTATATAATTTAGAAGATAGCATGGATAGTCTAAGGGTTAAATTTTAAGAAATGTAACCCTAGGAGATATGGACAGAACCAATCACTTCCAGAGTTAATAATATATATATAATATTTTACATAAAGCAGCCAACATTTACCCTAGAAATGAACTTTGACATACTAAGAACTCATACCTATAATTTATCTTCGTGAAGCTCCTTTAATAGCTGAACCTATACACTTTTTAAATAACCAGCATTATCAATTTAAGACATATCTAACCTCTGAATTTGATGAACAAATCACTTGGTAACTACCACGTTCCACCCAACCATGACCCAGAACCGTTCCTGGTGCTAATCCAGATCCCCCCAAGCTGGAATCCAACATGTAAGTAGCTTAGGGGCTGATGCACAATCATGGACTCCTTTAAAGACACTTTAGATGCCACATAATACTGGAATAAACGGAAAACTCTGACTTTAGGTGACAATTAGGGGTACTTCCCTAACTTATTTGAAGATGAAGTAAAAAGAGAAAAGATAGGAAATTGAATTATCTTTCATAATATATAGCATTTATGCAGAGAAAATTTGTGTAAGTGATTATAAAATTATTTTCCGTTAAAGTGGGTTTTCAAATTTTCAGCACATCTTAACATATATGTTTGTGCGGGTGCAGCAATATATGAGGTAAATGATGTCAATTTGGGATAAAATATTGTAGACTTATAAAGGACATATGGGCCTAGTGCAACACTATTTTTTCAGAATTTTTCATGAATTGTTTTTTTATTATTAATTATTGAAGTCACAAAATCTTGAAATTGAAACCCTATGTGTGGGTGCAACACTTTAGGGGTAAAAATTAATGAAATCCTTGATTTCTAAATATAAGATTGTAGAGCTTGATCTAGTCTAGTGCACCATATAGTTTTATTAGGAAATGGTGATGGAAATCAAAATTTATATAAAAAATAATCGATGTATGTATTTTTTTAAACTGACGTGTGTCATTTAAAAAAATAATTATAAATAAATAAAACATATTTTTGAAGGAAAAAATTACATATTCAGAATCGTAATATCGTACTCTACAATATCCTAGATTTTCATAAAAAAATATTGTATATGTCATAGCAAAACACGCCATCTAAACTGAGCATATTGATAGAGTTCTAAAAGACAAGCAATAGCCCTGTTTTATTTGTCCTAGCCAATAGGTTCGGTAGTCCGAAGCTATTTCTCAACCTAATGCCAAACCTTATTCCCGCCAATTATTTTAATTTTAAAATAACACATATGCGTTATAACGTATATGCGTTATAGCTTATTCATATCGCATATACGATATGAATAAGCTATAACGCATATGCGTAATATCTTATTCATATTGCATATGCGATATGATAAAGCTATAACACATATGCGTTATAACACATATGCATTTTTTCTTAACTAATTTGGTACGAGAGTAAAAAAGAGTAATGGCATCCTTATCCCATTATAATACCATTTAGAAAACACTATGATGGACACAAATAATTCCTCTTTTTAATGATGAAGGAAGCCATGGGCTGTGCATCCAAGAAAATAGGGCGGTGAGTGAAACCATGGGCTGTGCATCCAAGAAAATAGGGTGATGAACGAAGCCATGGGCTATGCATCTAAGAAAATAGGGCAGTGAACAAATCCATGGGCTGTCCATCGAAGAAAATAGGGTGGTGAATGAAGCCATGGGCTGTGCATCCAAGAAAATAGGGTGGTGAATGAAGCCATGGGCTGTGCATCCAAGAAAATAATAATTCCTCCCGTCCTTCGATCTATTCAGCTTCAAGGGAAAATTTGCAACATTAACAGAGAGATTGAAGATTGATTTATTTCAACGCTCAAAGGACATTATAAAGTCATGAAAATGCTTGTTTGGTATCTCTTTTGGATGTAAAAAATCCAAAACGAGTACCGATGGATCAACGTATGCTCTCACTGCAAATCGCTAGTGATGATTCGCCGATAGGAAATAGGTAACTTTAATCAACATTTTTATAGTTATTGTGTTCTTTTAATAGTCATCCTCGTCATCATCATCACCATCATCATCATCACCCTCGTCCTCATCATCATCATCATAGTCATCATCCTCCTCATCATCACCATCATTGTTCATCATCATCTTCATTGTCACCCTCATTCTAATCATCATCATCACCCTCATCCTCATCATCATCATCATCACCCTCATCCTCATCATCATCATCATGGTAATCATTATCATCATCATCATCATCACCCTCATCCTCATCATCATCATCATCATCATCATTCTCATCCTCCTCCTCCTCCTCCTCATCATCACCCTCATCCTCATCAGCTTCATCATGGTCATCGTCATCATCATCATCATCATCACCCTCATCCTCATCATCATCATCATCATAGTCATCATCCTCCCCATCATCACCATCAGTGTTCATCATCATCACTCTCATCCTTATCATCATCATCATCACCCTCATCCTCATCATCATCATCATCATGATGGTCATCATCATCATCATCATCATCATCATCATCATCATCATCATCCTCCTCATCATCATCATCATCATAATCACCACCCTCATCCTCATCATCATCATCATAGTCATCATCCTCTTCATCATCACCATCATTGTTCATCATCATCTTCATCATCACCCTCATCCTCATCATCATCATCACCCTCATCCTCATCATCATCATCATCACCCTCATCCTCATCCTCATCATCATGGTTATCATCATCATCATCATTATCACCCTCATCCTCGTCATCATCATCATCATCACCCTCATCCTCATCATCATCATCATAGTCATCATGCTCTTCATCATCATGATCATTGTTCATCCTCATCATCACCCTCATCCTCATCATCATGGTCATCATCATGGTCATCATCATCATCATCGTCATCATCATCATCATCATCACCCTCCTCCTCCTCCTCCTCCTCATCATCATCATCATCCTCATCCTCATAATCATCATAGTCATCATCCTCGTCCTCATCATCATCACCATCATTGTTCATCATCATCATTATCATCATTAAGCTCATCATCATCATCATCATCATCATCATCATCATCATCACCATCATCCTCCATCATCATCATCATCATCATTGTCCATCGTTATCGTCGTCATCATCGTCGTCATCATCATCATCATCATCACCACCACCATCATCATCCTCACCGTCATCATTATCATCATCCTCATCATCATCACCATCCTCATCATCATCATCATCATCATCATCATCCTCCTCCTCATCCTCATCATCATCATCATCATCGTCAACGTCATCATCATCATCATCACCATCACCCTCATCCTCATCATCATCACCATCAGTTCTCTCATCCTCATCATCATCATCACCATCACCATCCTCCTCCTCATCATCATCATCCTCATCATCATCATCCTCATCCTCATCATCACGCTCATCCTCATCATCATCATCATCATGGTCATCATCATCATCACCCTCATCCTCATCAACATCATCATCATCATCACCCTCATCATCATCATCATCATCATCACCCTCATCCTCATCATCATAATCATCATCACCCTCATCCTCATCATCATCATCATAGTCATCATCCTCCTCATCATCACCATCATTGTTCATCGTCATCTTCATCATCACCCTCATCCTCATCATCATCACCATCCTCATCATCATCATCATCATCATCATCCTCATAATCCTCATCATCATCACCCTCATCCTCATCATCATCATCATCATGGTCATCACCATCATCATCATCTTCATCGTCAGCCTCATCCTCATCATCATCACCATCCTCATCATCATCATCACCCTCATCCTCATCATCTGAAGCATGGTCATCATCATCATCATCATCATCACCCTCATTCTCATCATCATCATCATAGTCATCATCCTCCTCCTCATCACCATCATTGTTCATCATCATCTTCATCGTCACCATCATCCTCATCGTCATCACCATCCTCATCATCATCATCATCATCATCTTCATCATCATCATCATCATCACCCTCATCCTCATCATCATCATCATGGGCATCATCATCACCCTCATCATCATCATCATAGTCATCATCCTCCTCATCATCACCATCATTGTTCATCATTATCTTCATAAGCATAGATAAATGTAAATTGCATATATTCAGTGAGCACTAAATCGCATATGCGATATATCCCATATGCACTAAATCGCATATGTGATATATCGCATATACGTTTTGGAGAACATGTAAAAAACCTGCCCATTATTAAAAAGCATTCTATCAATATCGCATATGCGATATATTGGAGGTGCGTTATATCGCATATGCGATATGTGTTGTATACAAAATGTTGGGTTCCATCCTGTGGGCCAAGTTTACTGTAGCAAAAGACATAATTCGTCTGAACCTGCGCACATAGAACTGTTCAATGTGCAATTTTTTATCATTACTTACATAATTCCATATTTTTGTATAGGTTTGGGTGGATTTCAATGGGGAATGTATGTAATAGAGGACGAAAGTTAGCAAGGAAGGTGCTTACACCGGAAGAAGCAGAAAATAAAAAAGAAAAAAAGAGGGAAGATTCAATAAATCGTCGGCATTCATTACATGAGCAAATAGTTCCCATTCCCCCTCAACGGATACCTGACATAGAGGTTGAGGAATATAATGCAACATTTAAGGAAGCTGGTTATACGGAAGTTGATATTATTGATCCATTAGTAAACGGACAATCTTGTGAAGAGTTCAATAATTATGTTACTCCCGATGCAAATGTGACTCATCAACAACCATGGTCGATGGTTCAATCTCCTAATCAAAGTTGTGAGCCTGCAGTGGATGTAAACGTCACTCCAGCATTTCAAACGACAACAAATTTTGCATCAAAATGAAAGAGAACTCCTAAACGAATACAAGTGGACAAGAGCGGATTGACTTCCATGGAAGGTAAGGTGTCTAAACGCACTATCCTTCATCATTGTTCTCAAATAATGAAACAATATTTTGATAACAAATCCGAAGCCGGTAAATGCCAATTGTCTTTAGCTTTGCTTAAATCTAGAAATATGGCAACTGTTAGAATAAATTTAGGCATAACGACAATGAATAATATCGAATCAAGTAATCACATTGTTAAATCTCTTGCTGCTGCATTCACATCGATTGGTAAAAAAATTCGTTCACAAGACTGTAATGTGGCTTGTCGTGTATTGGCTGAATAAATTGTATGTAGATCCACAAGACAACGTCATTTACTTAAATGCATATCACAAATTGTTCCTTTACATCCAAAGACACTTACAAAATATTTAGTAAGAAGAGACAACCTTGATGTAGAGGGACAAATGGAAACATTATGGACATTTAGCGGTAGATTTCCCCTCAAAGACATGAAGTTAGTCGAAGTAGTGAAGGGCCTAGTGGAAACGTTTTCGCATGATAACATTAGGCCTTATTATAACACGAAGGATGTGTTAAAACATTGTATGGGTTCTAGAAACACTGAACCTCATGTTAAACATTATCTTGACATGACAAAACTCAATTGTTCGAGATGTTTAAAGTTTCCCACGTAGAGCTAAGGCTCGGGCAAAGATCTTTTGAAAAATGCAAGCCTTGGTATGTTAGAATCAATGCCATATGGAACACTAGTTATTGTACATACCACATAGATTTTGACCTATATTACCATACATTTGCACATATACATTGTTTTTTGCATCCTAACCGTGTGCAGGAATGCTCAAGTACAGTACCGCAAATGTCATCCAGAGATTTCATCCATAGCATAATGTGTTTGAGGCAAGATGGGCAGACACATAAAACAATGTGTAGACAGTTCTTGCAACAATTGTGGTGGGCTATCATTATGGTCTATTGCATCCATGAAAGTGAAGATCAAGCATTCGAGAATGCAATTGTCGAGAAGCAGAACTGTCAGTATGAGAAATATCAGCTAAATGATGGGAAAGAAAGTAGGAAGATTAAATTGGTGAATTCACATGTAAATTGTTGAATATTGACATATTAATATTCATGTACACATTTTTTTATGTGGTTTATTGACATATTAATGTTCATGTACCAGGTGCAAGTATGTAATTTTATTCCAGAGTTTCGTGGAAAGATCCAATAGTACATTCAACATGTCAATATGGCACAGTGGCAAGATGAGCATTCAGAATATGCTGGGAAACCTTCCCTCTCGGAACAATACTATCAGTGGTTGAATTTGCGGAAAATTATACCATACAACCACAAAATGAAATTCAAATTCAATACTATCACTCAGAGCAGGTGAGCATAATGGTGCATATCAAGTATCGACATGGGCAAGATAGCAATGAAGAGAAACATGTGATACTGAAAGAAAGTCACTTCTACATAAGTGACGACTGGACCCATGACATCCATTACGTGAAACATTGATTTGAATTATTCTATGATCATGTGATAGCTATGGATATACCATTTTATCATCATTTCATTTGGTCATATGGTTGTGCTGGACAGTTCAAGAATGCACGTGTATTTGAATGGTTGTGTTTGTTGCACATAAAATACAAGGTGCCACATGTATGGAACTACTTTGAAATTGGTCATGGAAAAGGAGAGCACGATGGTGCTGGTGCATGCATTAAAACTGCCCTTTGAAGGGAAGAGATGAAGTTTATAGGTGCTCACCTTCGAGACGCTGCATATATAGTCGAATGGTGTGCATCTGTCGTGGGAGAACAAGCGACAAGGAAAAATTTAGTGCAAAGAATATTTTAGGAGGTGACAAATGTGGACCGATCACAAACACATTGGGTGAACACAGTGCATGGAACTTGACAGTTTCATTCAATTAGAAGCTCAGACAGCTCAGCCCTACAAATTTGGACAAGATTGAAGGCTTTCTTTTGCAGTTCCTGTAGCATCGATGAATGGGATTATTGTGAGGATACAGATACCGTTGATACATGGGATCGAGTGACACTTGGCACCAATTTCAACGGGGTTAATGAAATAGACCATTTGGAACATGATCAGACACATATTTCTATAGACTATGATCACATATCAGATCTCATACAAGCAGGTACATGAGTAGTACCTAAATAAGAAAATAGAAATGCAAGACCTTATTTACAAAATGTATTGTTAACTCGACCTATTTCCTCTCACAGGTCAGATATATGCAGCGGTTGCACCAAAAAATAATGAATGGGGTTCTGACTATTGGTTGGCAGGTTGCTTAGAGGGGAAGCAAACCATTGTCGAACCTATTACAGATGATGAAAATATTTAATTCACAACCAGTTCGATGGTTATAAAAGGGGAGTACTTGACACTTGCAGCACAATAGAAAAGGAAGGGTGGGTATGTATATCAGGATTATAGACGAGGAGCTATTGTATACCACTTCACCAACCTAGTAGTTGGGGTAAACATCAAGCTACGTACACTTGGTCACAAAAATAGGTCACATGTACGATACTTGTTACCTCATATAGAGCACGAAAGATTGATGGAAACCATCGGCACCAAAGATGATCCGGATGGCCTACTTGTATGAGTGCATTTTCAGGTGCGTTATTTAACCTTTAAAGTGAATTTTGAAGCACAATTTCAATTATTTACCTTACTTTATTTCAAATTTAATAAACCTGTGATTGACAGATACCATTCACAAACATAATATTATTCAGAGGATACTGGACACTATAAACAAGATTGTACAACCTCGGGTGAGCTATCTATAAATCATGTTTGCACATTTTCATTGGGTTCTCTTTTCTTTCTTATGATGTTACTAATGTCTATCCTTTCGTGTGCCTAGGATACAAACACCATCTACGACACATTGGAGGCTCCAAGAATGGTGTCTTTAGACACCACCAAATAGAATTTGGAAAATAACAAGCTCTCGAGTTGTTTAAATTTACATTTCTTGATGTTTTTAGTTTAATATACATTTAATTACATTGCCATGTACACATTGGAAACAAGCTGGGCTTACATGACCACCAATACTTTCATGCACCAACTAGGGTTGACAAGGTATGAGATGGAACTAGGGTTTAGTGAGCAATCATGCAAGTTAGCAGAGGGAACTAGAAACATATGATCACCAATACTTGCATGCACCAACTAGGCTTTCATGAACAACAATTTGCATGCTCCAACTAGGGTTGACAAGGTATAAGATGGAACTAGGTTTTAGTGAACAATTTGCAAGTTAGAGAGGGAACTAGAAACACATGATCGACAATACTTGCATGCACCAACTAGGCTTTCATGAACAACAATTCACATTCTCCAACTAGGGTTGACAAGGTATGAGATGGAACTAGGGTTTAGTGAGCAATTTACAAGTTAAGAGAGGGAACTAGAAACACATGATCACCAATACTTGCATGAACCAACTAGGATTTCATGAACACCAACTTGCATGCTCCAACTAGGGTTGACAAGGTATGAAATGGAACTAGGGTTTAGTGAGCAATCATGCAAGTTAGGAGAGGGAACTAGAAACACATGATCACCAATACTTGCATGCACCAACTAGGCTTTCATGAACACCACTTTGCATGCTCCAACTAGGGTTGACAAGGTATGAGATGGAACTAGGGTTTAGTGAGCAAATTGCAAGTTAGGAGAGGGAACTAGAAACACATGGCCATGTACAAATCGGAAACCAACTAGGCTTTCATGAACACCACTTTGCATGCTATCGCTAGGGTTGACAAATAATGAGATGGAACTAGGGTTTACTTCAACCAATTTAGGTTTTGTAGGGTATGATGTATGTTAGTATCATAGGGTATTGTAGGGTATGATATGGTATATATTACACATGCATGCATGACTTAGTGTTATGGTATATTGTTAGTATGTTATGTTATGGTATGTTATTATATGTTTGTATGGTATGATGTTAGTGTCATAGGGTAATGTAGGGTATGTTATTGTGTGTTAGTATGGTATGATGTTAGTATCATAGGGTATTGTAGGGTATGATATGGTATATTACACATGCATGCATGACTTATTGTTATGATGTTAGTGTATGGTATATTACAATGATATGGTAGGTTAGTATGGTATGATGTTAGTATGTTATGTTATGGTATGTTATGGTATGTTAGTATGGTATGATGTTAGTTTCATAGGGTATTGTAGGCTATGTTATTGTATGTTAGAATTGTATGATGTTAACTTATCATAGGGTATTGTAGGGTATGATATGGTATATATTACACATCGATGCATGACATAGTGTTATAATTGTTAGTGTATGTAATTTAGTTAGTGTATTGTATGGTTATGGTGTTAAAAAGTTGAGGATAGCCATATTGTTAAAAAGTTGATGAGTCGTAAATTCTTCCTTTAAGTATTGGAAATTCATAAGTTAGCACACATGTGAACCACACATATCGTTATATCACATAGGTGAACCACACATATCATGTTCCAAGATAAAGTCAACCATATCATGTTCCAAGATCAAGTCAACCATATATGTATAAATTTGAACGTTGCTTTATATTATATATGTATAGAAATAATGTTACAAAAATTGTCATGCCACATGGCAATAATACAAAATAGTGGATCAAAAAGTACATCTGTGTGTATATGAACAAAAATTTACATCTATGTATGCCCCCTATACATTTATTCTAGTTATTCCCCCTTTCGCTGCCACTGCCAATGTCTTCGGAGAAGTCTAGCTTTCTTTTCTGACTGCTCACTGGTGATCCCCATCGCTAAACAAGAGGGATAGGTCGCATTAGTGGAGACTTTAGAAAAACCAAATTTTGTAGGTTAATTTACCAACCTTTAAAAATTATATGTACATTTGTTCAAATTCCAAAACCAAAATAACATTTTTACTTACTGTATGTGAGTAAGTAATGGTGGGTCGTGGTGCCTCACTAACAGCGACCCTGATTGGGTGATTTTCAAGCACCACTTGCTCACTATCAAGATGCATAAAAATGTATATATATGCCAATGTCAACAAATATACATGTACCTTGGGGGGGAAGAGGAGGGTCACCAATTGGGTCTCTTCAAGCACCAAATCAAAGAAAGCGATACACAAACGTACAAAGAAAGAAATACATAAACATACCTGCTGGATTGTCAAAGGTGGGTCACCGATTTGGTGCTTTTCACGGACCGACGCCTCACCAGGGGCCTGCATAAAGTAACATATATGTCAATTTCAGATAAAATAGTGAATCAGAGACATATATACTACATGGATGGAAAATGATGTTACCGAAGAAAGCGAAACATACATGTACCTAGCTAGGGGGAAGAGGTGGGCTGACAACAACCTCACTTTGGTGCTCTTCAAGCACCACTGTATCAATAGGTTCCTGCATAAAGTGACATATGTCAAAGTGATACATAAACTTACAAAAACGTACAAAGAGAAAGCACCATATCAGGGAAAGCCATACATAAACGTACAATGAAAGCGATACATAAACTTACATGTTGCCTTGTAAGAGGAGGTGTGTAACCAGTGGATGGATTAACTAGGAATGAGAGAAAAGGAATTCTACTTGTACTAGCCAATAAGCTCACTTTTTGGACAAGTTCATCAAACTCACATTCCTACGTACAAAAGTATAAAGATACAATTAGTCAATTTCAAAAAATTAAAAAAGTACATGTTGAATCATTAAAATCACAATTAAAAGAAAGCGATAGACATATACATATGCCTCAATAAAATCCTACATAAAATAACATATGCCAAATTCAAATAATAAAAAGAATCTTAGACATATATACTACATGGACAAAAAATGATGTTTCCAAAGAAAGCGAAACATACATGTACCTGGCAGGGGGGAAGAGGTGGGTCAACAACAACCTCGCGTTGGTGCTCTTCAAGCACCAATGGCTCAATGGTTCCTTGCATAATGTAAGATATGTCAATGTCATATAATACAAAGAAAATTAGACATATACATGATGGACGAAAAATGTTTTTTCCAAAGAAACTGAAACATAGTTAAAAGCATATTTAAAATAATACCTGTGTTTGGGAATCTACCTCTGCATGAGAGGGAATAGGATAACATACAATGTACTCATCCTAATCACCCTGCATAAAACATGTTGTATCAAAATTAGGATGCATTGAATGTTACAATCTATACTATAAATATGTAAATAAAGTTGACAAATTAACAAGTATAGTTCTTAGCCCTATTGGTGAAGAACCAAACTCATATGCAATATTGACATCTGCATCAATGTTCTCAACATTGATTGGAGGACTACGTGACTCTGGTGTGCCATGGGACACCAGTTGTATATTTGTTCACATAATTTGTTAGATAATTAAATAGAAATAAATTTTGAAACAATTGAAAATTTTGATATGAAACAAAATATAATATGAAAATAATGAGTTTTACTTATAAAGCGAAGTAATACATCGTCTCGGAATTCTTAAGCAAGGCCATAGCATATGCCTCCACACAATTGTCAAGGGTGTGGAGTAACACGACGCTCTGCACACTCTACATCTCCTATCTGATCTGTAGATGGGCTTGCCTTAGAAGTGCCATCCCCTTGGTCTACATTGCCTTGGACATCAGTCCCATGTTGAAGCAATGTATCTGCCAAGTCAAATAATGCCTCCTTTGTATCCTCAATCATAGGACCCACAGGAGGATATAGCCAAGGGGGTTTTGGTGTGCGTGGAGGGTGTGGCACATGGTTAGGATCTGTCCTGGCCCCTTCCCTATCTTGGAGCATCCCATGGCCAACACCCTGGAAGCCTAAGAGATCGAAGTAGTTAACATGTTTCCCTAGGATGAATTCTGCATACAACTTCCTAAGGAAATAAAATGGGATGTCCCTATTCCCATGAGGGTCTTCATCGAAGACCATATACCAACGATCCATCCAATTGGCCTTTATATTTGGTTCAATGCACCAGTCTATGTAAATGTGTGCTCGACTAGTGGGTGGAACCAATCCGGTGCCAGGGTCCTAGAATAATGAAAATAATTGGTCTTTTGTAATTTTAAGGGCTTTGATGTCTTTATAACTCAATCCATCGGAGTAATATTGCCTCCTAGATTCTCTGTATGAGCTAATGTTGTATAGATCTCCTTGGGATTTGACAATTATGTTTGTTATTGTGTCCAATGCATCGACTAAAGACTCTCTCAAACAATCCACCCCTCTAATAGATGAGCTAAGGCACCTCAATGACGCCAAACGCGCAATAATCTGTGAGTTTCAATCTTGTTCCCCCTCCGGGTTTGGGTTAGGTTGTGGGTTAGGTTGTGGTGGGTTTTCCACATTGTCTTGTTCATTTCTATTATCTGTAAAAATTTAAACAAAAAAATACAAGTTGTTTTACTTAATCATTCTTTGATTTCATTCAATTCTTTTTATTAAATTTGTTTAAAATAATTATAAAAACTATGAAATTGTGGAAAACAATAAATAATTGAAGACTAATTGAAATGGACAAGACAATTTACCTGCCATTGGAGCCAATCCACCTCGAACTCGACCTCCAAAAGCTAAAACACAAATCGCCTCTGCGTTATTTCGCCCACACAGTTTTTCACTCTCCCGATCCTCGACTGTGCAAATGATAAATTTGAGGCCTGCGGCCTCTGTTTTGTTTTTTTTTTAGTTTTTGAATATCACATATGTGATACATTTTGTAAATGTTAAATATAGCGTATGCAATATTTAACATTTACAAAACGTATATGTGATTTATCGCATATGTGATACTTACTTATGAACCTTAGCCTTGTGTTTGGGCTCAGGTTATTCCGAACGTACCATCAATAATGCATATGCATTCTTGATTTGCACTTCGGAAGTGCGTTTCTAATTTCTTAAGTGACACTAAAAAGTGGAACCAACTTCGTGCGAGCGCCCTTAGAGCTCCTAAGGTAGGGTTTCCTAACTTGTGTTCAGTTCTGAATCACTCCTCTTTTCCTTGCAGGAAACATTCTCCAAGAAAACACTTGAGAGCAAAAACAGGCACAATAATCATTCTCCTAGAAAAAAATCAGAACCCCAAGCCTTTGCTTGGATTAAGTCTTTATAGGAAAACTTTTCAATCAAAGGGGTAGTTAAATAAAGAAATCCTTGATTTCTTGATTTAACCCTTTTTAATTTACTCGGGTAATTTTCAATTCTTAACCTAGGAACTTTTAGCTAGTTCCTAATTAGTCTTTCATAGATATTTCACTATTTATTAATCCTTTAATAATAAATAATAATTGCTAGAGCTTCTTGTCTTTCTTTATTCAATTATATAATTAATCATAATTAATTCTTTATACATACTATGTATAAAATACTTGTTAACATTTGTCTTCGGGCATCATGTGTCATGATCCCTAGACTTAACGACACTTCTTCATGAAGGTAAAGTAGATAGATGGCTCAAGTCTACTAGGCTAGGAAACTCTAAACATCCTTGCATGTTGGATTTCCCTCGTATAACGAGGTAGCTCTTTAGTACTTGATGAGAATACAGAAATTCAAAATTTCATTTAATCACTTATAAATAAGTATGATGAGATCAATATTTTTCTCGATTCGTTTTCACTCAAGAAGTTATTTAATTCTTTTCCGTAACCCCTAGCACTCACTAGAGCCCATACTCAATGCTTATAACAGGGAGTTACAAACATAGTGCAATTCTAGAGCTCTCGCTCAACACTAAATGCTAGGATGTACTTGTACGATACACCTAGGGTTACGATGGCCAAAGATTTGATGCTCTAGAGCTTATTCTTAACATCAAAATGGAATGCTCCAAAGATTATGCCCAACATTTCCAATTATATTTTCATGTGTTCCAGAGCTTTATGATCAACACAGATGTAAGTACTCATGTGCTCCAGGGCTTCTCGCTCAACACAAAACATCTCATCAATCATGTGCTTTAGGGTCCATGCCCAACACAAAAAATTTCATCAATCATGTGCTTCAGGGTCCACACTCAACACAACCAACATATATATGCATATGTATCATCAATAATTGGCTTACGCCAAATATACAAAAAAACAAATCATCATGTTCATATGCACTCGGGTCTTTGACCCAATATAAAATAAAACATCAATATAATCATCATGATCAATAGGCTCATGTCTATAAATGGTAGGTCCAAAATTTGGGATATTACAACTAAATGATTAGAATTCAATTAAAGATAGAGTTCAGTTCAATGTGAGTTAGCATATTGTTAAATCTATTCTTGCAAAGGTATGGAGCATGTCTTGTGCATGATGCCAAATCCAAGGACATTGACTTGGAATTAGTGCATGTAGGCTGCTAATGTTTGCATGGAGAGAATCCAATGCATCCGTTTTTATGCTCCCTATTTAATTTAAAGTTATGATGCTCCATGAGCATTCATTGATGAAGCCATTCATTATTATTAGCATGGGAGGTTGTTTCTACTTGTTATTAAAGTGTTGGGCACTTGGCAAGTTCATTATAGTTTATACATTAGATCTCCCTTGTCTATTGCTATGTGTTCTGTCTTATCATGAAATTTGCTTATGTTGTAAAAGTTATTCTCTGCAATCATTCTATTATGCTCTCACGAATTGGTGGGGTTTTTCATCCTCTTTGTTAAGAGGATTTTCCCTAGGGTACATATTGTCTTATGTGAATGAATGATTTGTGTGGATGATTTGTTTTTGAGATTCATATATTCATTGGTTCATTGATAAAAGTTTTCAAGTTCATAGATCTTCATTATTGGTCAAAATATTAGCATAGATAATTTATGCTCATTCTTCTAAATTAGAAGGATTAATGCTTGCAATGAGGTTCATACTAATTTGTTGAGACATCTAATTGTAGAGCATATAATTAAATTGGTATCATTATTTAAAGGTGGTATTATTCCACTTTCGACATCCTTGTTATGATTAAGACTATTGTAAAACAATGTTGCAATAATAAAATAAAAATGTCGTTTTTCTTTGTTCATTTTTTAAATGAATATGACATAGTTCCAAATAATTTGTTTCAAGTTAAGAGTTATTATAATAATATTGGATGAGAATGTTATCGCATACTTTAGGAATTCTAGGGGTTTGGGAAAAAAATAATTGTAATATATGAGTCAAGTAAGGTTTCTCCTTGTACTCTTTCCTTTTTGTATATGCATTGACAAGCTGCAATGTTCTTTGGAGAAATCAAGTCCTATCAACACAGCTCTAGCTAGTATAATCATCATCTTTCTTCCTTATGTTTATGGTATTGTTCTTATGGCAAGGAGTCCTTCTGATCTCAACAAGCAACTAACGCTTCCCAATATTTTTTTCTCTAGTACAGGTATCATTACTAACATTGAATAAAGAAAGGTTATGGCAATAAAAAAAAAGATATCGCTTATGCTAATTTCACATATATGACAACAACAACTTGGATGAAGTGACTTCATAAAAATATCTTGGAATTTGTTTTAATGACAAGATTAACTAAAAATATAGCAATGAGAAAATGATAAATGAACACTCGAAATCTTATTATGGAATTGAAAACAATTGTAAATTGATGAACCTTTGGCTTTGAGATAAGAATAAAATCATCTTTTAGGCTCTCATTACTCATGTTATCTTAATATATGGGTGTGAAATTTGGGGCTACAAAATCATGAAGAACCATAGAGAAAATCCAAAATTGTTTTAAATATTGTAATCTCAAAATTAAAAGAAATATACCATATTATATCATCCTCATAATATCGAGTCTCTCCCCACTAAGAGCATAGCTATGACTAGTTGTCTAATGTATAAGAACAAGATAAACAACATGGGAGATAGGATTCCTTCTAAGATTGTTTGAAACTCAATTCTAAATCACTAGTAACTTAAGGTTGGCATAGATATGCAAATTCATGGCTAAATCACTCGAGTTTTTATGATCAGACCACTCTTTAGGGTAGCGATAATATCATAATGTTATTACATATAAATTTAAGGAGAAGTTGTAGCACATTAAAGAATTAGATGATATGAGAAAAATAAGATAGTATAAGGAGGTGATCAACCATAATTTAGAAGACCAAAAGTATCTCTCTTATTTAATAATATGTGAAGAAGAAAGTGTACATTGCTAAAATAATAACCAGGGAAGTAGGTTTTTGGATAGTTCCTAAAATGTTATGAGACTAAAGAATTGTCATCCTTCGGACACTAAGAGGATTGAGGATAAAAATCATTGTCTTGTAAAATGCCTTGTATACGCCCACATTAAATAGCATTTTTGAAATATTTAATAGAGTGGTGACCTTCATAACCTTAAACATAAGTATGGTTATTTAGGAAGGCTTGAATTAAATATTTTCAAACACATAAATAAAATTTTAAAGAAAACAAAGTAAGTCCTTGCTTCTTTTAAAATTAATATATCAAAATTGTTTTAAGGTAATAAGAACCATCATCATTATTATCAACACCATAAATATATATTTTTATATATTTAAATAAAATTATCTCTTTATAAAAAAAAATATAAACTTTAATAGAAAACCATTATACATAAATAACCATTATATATAAATAAAAATAATAATAGAACATTTTAAAATAATAATAAAAATTTCATACATATATATAAAAGTACAGCTACCACATAAATATAACATATAAAATATATAATAAAAAGTGTTTGCTCTATTTACATTAATTGGATTATCAATCTACATTATTTTAAATGAATTTAAAACGTGTATCTTAATAAATTTGATTTTGGATCTAAAAATAATAATCAATCGATCTATGCTAGTTTTCCATATAAATTGAAAAGGGAAATATTTAAGAATGTAACAAAAGTGTCATGTTAGGTTGACTTACAGATATATTAATTGAATCAAACCCCCTGCCATTGCTACTACTGTCAATTGGATTATCAATCTACATTATTTTAAATGATTTTAAAACTTGTATCTTAATAAATTTGATTTTGGATCTAAAAATAACAATCAATCGATCTATGCTAGTTTTCCATATGAATTAGAAAGGGCAATATTTAAGAATGTAACTAAAGTGTTGGGTTAGGTTGACTTACAGAAATATTCATTGAATCAAATCCGCTACCATTGTTACTGGTGTCATTTCTAAAATGGCTACTTATAATCACAGCTTCAAGTGTGCCTCCGTTGATTCTTTATTTCCATTAACCTTTGATGCCAAATTTCTCGATCAGATGAGTATTTCTATAGTTTTGCCCATTTTTAATTGCAAGTGTCGGTTTTTTACTTGTATTGTTGATAAGAGTTAGTCTGCGCAATACAGTGTAATTAAGGATTTCTGATAAGGGAACTGCAGTAACAGTGAGATATTAGCATGATAGAGGCTGAATTCGTGCTAACCCTGGGGTATATTCTACCATAAAAGGTAGAAAATATTCCCAATGAATCATGTAAACAGCTGGTTGGCTTAGGATTTAAAAAACATCGAATTTAACTGTTGCCCTAGACATTTGATTTGTATCTGTTCTATTAGATAAGTCCAAAACATCAAGCAACTGTTGAATTTAACTGTTGCCCTAGACATTTGATTCGTATCTGTTCTATTAGATAACTCGAAAAAATCAAGCAACTGCTGATGAATGGGTTTTAATAACTGTTGGAATTTAATTCAAGAAGTTAAACAACCGCTACCTATTTTTAAAATCAATAAAATTTCTGGAATTTAAACAAGATTTATGGGTTATGTCATGTCGTTTCTTCCTTTCGGAGTTATGAAATCAAAACTACAGCAGTTTGTAAAATAAGCTGGTTCATTCACAGAAGAGGACAGTAAACTATATGGAATACTCATCTGACCAAGAAACCTGACATGGGAGGAACTCAGAAGCTTTGAACTCGGCCTTCATAACCCGAAAGCTTGAGCGAGATTCGTTGCTTGATTCCACAAACAGAGAGCAAACAAAGCAATTATTGAAAATGATATAATAAAGTAAATCAGAGATGAACCACAACGCAACAAGAAAAATAAATACCTGCGGGTACCAGTCACCCAAGATGGGGCTCTACATATGACTCAACACCTTTGACAGACTAATCAACATTATCAACTCTTTGATCAGCGCTTCGTTACAAATCAGTTGGAAGCGATTCGATATATGGATTGCCACAATTTAAAAGTAGTATTCTGCACAAAAACTGTTTTCCAGTATTGGGTTTCGATCATCCGCTGCCGCCTCTAAGTCTATCTCTGAACTCTGAAGTGTAAACACTGCAGGATGTGTGCATTTATAAATAAAGTCTGTAGAGAAATTGATACACAGAAGTCTGTAGAACAATTCATAAGCAGAAGACTATAAGCGTTATGAACCAGGGAAATGGAGATAGATGAAAGGTTGTTTTGAAGGGCAGGAAGTGAGGCAAGGCGGTGAGTTTGTGTAGCTAGTAGGGACCGATTATTGACTGATTAGTACGCATATCATGTACATCTCAAATCATATAAAGGAATCTTCGATGAATGTTTGGTTCGTTCTTTCGCGCCTTCGACAAATTACTGCCTAATTTGGACTTCCATGCGTGTTAAATTGAACTCTGCATAATATAAGGGACAGACTTTCTCTCCGGAGGCGTGTTAAATTGAGCTGTCTTTTTCGGAAGCATCGACGCCTTATATAATACAAGGGACAGACTTTTTCTCCGTAGGGGCCTGTTAAATGAGCACCATTGGATGAAAGATCCAAGAATACCTATTTGATAGGCTTCCCTCTCGAGAGAAAGTCTGTCCAGTAAATAAGGACTTTTTCTCCAAAGGGGAGCCTGTTAAATGAGCACCATTGGATGAAAGATCCAAGAGTACCCATTTGATAGGCTTCCCTCTCGAGAGAAAGTCTGTCCAGTAAATAAGGATTGCCATCCGATAATTAGAGCACCTTATATACTGTACAGACTTTCCCAAGCCTGTCAAATGAGCACCAAATGAAAGATCCAACAATACCCATTTGACAAGCTCCTCTCACAAGAAACTTGGGTGGATGGTAGCTTGAGTGCTGTCTTTTCTTAAGCACCTTTGTTTTAAATGTGTGTGGCCCTTCTCTTACTTAAGATCTCCATCAGCGATAACACGAGCTCTGTCTTTTCCCAAACATCTTTGTTGTACTTTAGACTTTAGGGTACGAATATTACCAACATTGTTTGGCTATGGTTATGGCCCTTCCATATAAATATCTGATTGAGGAGAACGTTGAAAAGTTTTAAATTACAATGAATTCCTTTTATTCTTTTTAAATAAAGAGATTTATACAAGATGCTTATAACATTTATATCAAAGCATTTGGGTTGGTAGTGTTGACTAGTTAGAGATTAATCATTATATTAGCAACAATTTTATTAATGTGTTTTAATATGTTAATAGGCATAAATTTAAGCACATACTATATAAAAAAACGTTATTATAAAAAGTACGTGCTTAAATTTACGTTTATTGGCTTATATAAAAGTATTAATGTGGTTGTTGCTAGTAAAACTCTCACCTTGACTATCGCTTAGCTCCTACATCACCCAACAAGTTGCATCAACCTTGTGGTGAAACCCTCTCTTCTTTTGTTCTTTGTTCTTTGTTGCAACTTAGGGATCAATTCATTTTCTTGTAGCATAATTAGAATGTTAATATGTATTAGAATAAGATTCAACAAGGAAAAAATAAGTAGCGAAAAATTTTAGTAAGGAAAAAAATATGGGAGTAGTTTGGTTATAAATTTTAAAACTATTGTTTCAAAGTTTATTGTTTTTTTAAATACATATAAACTATTAGTGTTGGAATTTTGAATTTGACTAGCAAAAGGCTCATTTTTCCTATCAAATACAATCTATATTTTATACTTTTCATCACAAAATAATCAAAGAAAACATCAAAACATCTATATATAGCCTCCAAGAGAGAAAAAATTTATCTAATAATATATTTATGAATTTAATTATAAAAATATTAAATAATTAAAATTTCAAAAATAATTTATAAAACAATAAAACCATTTTTTTTTAATATATTCCAAAAAATATTACCCTAACTGAAATCTAATATTGTAACTAGTTACTAAAACTTATATTTATATTACAAAATAAACCTAATATAAAACTAAAGTATAAAACAAAATATAAACTATAAATTTTAAAATTTTAAAATCTCAAACTATTCTAAATAGATTAAGGAAAAAATTAAAAATTAAAAATTTAAATTTAAATAATTTTAATTTTATAATATTTGTAAAAAATTAGTAAATTTATTGTATTTTTGTTATATCAAATATTCAGCTATTTTCAAAGTCTCTAAATTTTCATACATAAAAATTTAATAAAAAATAATTATACTACTCTATAATAAATGACACTTATTATATAAATATTTTAATTCTTTTAAGGTTTTTTGATCTCACATTGGTCAACGCCCCATTAAAAAGGAAATAACACCATAAATCCAACCGATATAAACGGGGAAAGGTCCCTGTTGGCCTTCTCCTCCTCTCATATCATATCATTGAGAGATGCTCCAACATCATCCATTGTGGTTGTACTCAATACCGTAAACTAAACATAAACATAATACTTGAAGTAGTTTCATTGGCTTATGGCAGGGGTGANATCATTGAGAGATGCTCCAACATCATCCATTGTGGTTGTACTCAATACCGTAAACTAAACATAAACATAATACTTGAAGTAGTTTCATTGGCTTATGGCAGGTGTGAAATGAATCCTCATAATTAAATTCAATGGTTTTCAGGATAGCGATTTTATCTTAAGTTTATCTTTTGGTTGTGAGGTAAAGATGGATTATACATTAATCCTGAAGCCTTAGATCTTATTTTTTTGAATATTTTTGGACTTGCTTTTTATTCATCTTCCAACACTTGCTTTTGAAGTAAAGTTGGACTATTATACATTAATCTTTAGTGTTGGTACTAGAATTTACTTCATCAAAATTTGTAATTCTTCATAATCTTTAGTGTTGGTACTAGAATTTATTTCATCAAAATTTGTAATTCTTCAGAAGTTTGCACACTATTCACTATTATGAGTCAAATTTGTTTTCACTTTCAAATTTTTTATCTAATTTTTCAAGCTTCCTATTTCGAAGACTTGATATCATGAATAAACTATCATTTTCTCAAATCCTTATCCAGATGACATTTTGTCATAAATTAATTTGAAAATTATGTTTTTCATAATAATTATTATTTTAAGTTAAAGATGTTTTTATCTTTTATTAAAATTAATAAATTTTATGAAAATATTAAAAAAAATATTTAAACAAATGGAAACTTCTTTTCATTTTATCCCCTCACCTTTACATTTATCCATAAGCTTCTCGTGGATACGTAGATTCAAAAGGAAATAAAAGTTGTTTATGTAAAAAATATATAAAGTCTTTGCTCTCATTTCAAGCCAACGTCAATCCCAGCTTTCATACTCATTACCTACAGTTATCCACGGAATGCCCAATCTCATAAATGGAACCTGTGTTAAACATTAAGATATTACGAGTCACATAAATCTTTATACACCTGGGTATATGTGTAGTCCAAACTCCATTTGGTTCATGTATGTTAGATATAGTCCTTCATATAGATTTAAAAGTTCCCAATGTCAAATGCTAAAGCATAGTTTCAAAAGCTAAAATCCAAGAGTACCCTTTTCATGTGCCATAAGGAAATAATATGAACTATTTCCTTTTGATAAGAAATAATGAGTAATGAGTTATATGTATGTTTACTCATTTATGAAGATTGCTCGGATGCCAAACTCGAGAATCTGCAATGGAGGCAATCAGTTTGCAATTTAACGAACAGAAGGGTTGGTAACATATATTTCACATCTATGAAGTATATTTGGTCTTGAGATAGATATTGATTGTGTTTAAATATACCAACAACTGAAGTTATCATCTTAGACGCTAAAATTCATATTTCGTGGGCAAGTGTCAAAGGTAAAGTTCGTCAAATCTTTACACTATCTAATGAGTTGCTCCATCCATCAAGTATTGATGGCTCGTAAACCAAGTGTTGAGTGCGCCTAGAGAGAGGTTTATGAAACCACAATGCAGCAGATGGGTAATGAAGAAGATATGGTCAAAGCACATAGAGTTTTGAGTTCATTTCTTAAATACTCTAAAGGTCCTTCACGGAAGCAAACAATTTGATCCAAAGGGGATGCGCGAAGGAGAATGGACTATAAAGTTGACAATTATCAGCGAATTTAGAAAGAAGATGTAGCTTCATTTGTGGAAACTGTATTTTCAGATCTGTGTGGACCAAGTGAATGGATAGCATTTAGAATTAGAAGGCAGACAAAGCAGAGTTTATAGGCTCGCTTACACAAGGAATGATCAAACCAATTCAATTGATTAATGTGAAGTAATTACAATATATAGATGTAACTTATCATAACAAACTAACACCTAGATCCATAAGAAGTGGATCTGAAACCTCTACATACTAAACATATAAAGTACACATCAACCCTAATCCTAGATACTTGACAAGCATTTCTATATTATTCCAACATACCCCCTTAATGTAGAAATTGTAGTACTTGACAAGCATTTCTATATTATTCCAACATACCCCCTTAATGTAGAAATTGATTTTCTACAACACTTAATTTCTGCCTAAGGATCTCAAAGTGAATCTTGCCAATAGGTTTGGTAAATATGTCAGTGACATTATCACTTGTGTTACAATAAATAAGTTTAATTTTCTTAGACTCAATCTTTTCTCTGATAAAATGATGTTGCAATTCAATGTGTTTTGTCCTTGCATGATAAATAGGGTTGTGTGCCAATTTGACTGCACTTTGATTATAACAATGTACTTTTGTGGGTTATGTTTGTTTTTCTCCAATGTCTTCAAGAATCCTCCACAACCAGACAACTTCACATGTTGCACTAGACATGACTTTGTATTCAGCTTCTGTGAATGATAGAGAAACAGTGGGTTGTTTCTTGCTGCTCCATGATACGACTCTGGATCCAATGTTGAATGTATATCCTGTAGTAGATCTTCTGTCATCTGGATTTCCTGCCCAATCAGAATCAAAAAAACCTGCCAATTGAACATCAAACTTATCATTGTATAAAAGACAAAAGTTCATTGTCCCTTTCAGATATCTAAGGACTTTCTTTGCTGCTATCCAAAGGCTATCATTTGGTTTAGCCATAAACTGGCTCAAAATGTTGACTGCATATGATATATATGGCCTTGTGGTAGTGAGATAATTCAGGCTTCCCACCAATTGTCGATACAAAGTACCATCTGCATCTTTGATCCATCTTGACTGCATAACTTCACATTCTATTCTAAAGGAATTGATGATACTTTACAATCACTCATATTAAATCTATTAAGTATTTCCTTCACATACTTACTTTGAGTGATCATTGTTTTGTCGGATTCTCTCCAAACTTCAAGTCCCAAACAATAATGTAATTCTCCAAGGTCTTTCATTTTCGAACTCTTGTGACAGATGATGTTTGATTTTTGTAATCAACTTACATGCATTTCCTGTAATGATTAGATCATCTACATATAAAGATATCAAACAGATATTTCCTTCCTTATCTTTCTTCATGTAAAGGTTAGGATCACTTTTGCTTTTAACTAAACCTTTCTGATTAAAGAAGGTATCAATATTTATGTACCATGACCTAGGAGCCTGTTTTAATCCATAAGTAGCTTTCTTTAGTTTACATACAATATGTTCCTGGCCTTTCTGTACAAATCCTTCAGGCTGAACTAAGTAGACTTCTTCTTTTAAATCACCATTTAGGAAAGCAGATTTTACATCTAATTGATGGATTTTCCATTTATGTGTTGTGGCTAATACAACCAGAATTCTAATTGTGTTTAGTTTTGCTACTAGTCTTGTTGTAAATATTCTATGCTACCATCTGATTTAAGCTTGTATTTAAACAGCCATTTACAACCTATGGGTGTCTTATCCTTTGGTAACTTAGTCAATTCCCAAGTCTGATTTTTCATAATTGAGTTATATTCTTCATTCATTGCTTCAACCCATTCTGCTTTATCTTTGGCTTATTTGTAATTCATCGTTTCACTGATATTCATTATATTAGACATTAGAGAATAATCATTGTACCTTGGAGGGGGTTGAATTTGTCTTGTTGACCTTCTTAGCATTAAATTACCTGCAGGGGTTCCATCCATAATCATTCTGCTTTCTGTTGTGGCTTCCTCTGAACTTGTAGAAGTACTCATTCTGCTTTTGCATGACTTTCACTACTGCTTCTGCTTCTTTCACTGTTGCTGTTGTTATTCGGTTCCTCCTGCTTCTCTTGTGGCTCTTCCACTTCCTGCTCCTGAACTATTGAGTTTAACTTGACATATTCATCATTGTTAGTCAGACTATGCCCTTGTTCTATTTTGTTACTTGCATTTGTATGTTCATGGAACACCACATATCTACTAGAAATTAATTTATGAGTGCTAGGGTGAAACCGATTATAGGTTTTGTGATCATTGCAATACCCAACAAAGACACATTCAAGTGATTTAGCATCTAGTTTCCTCCTATCATCTTTTGGTATGTGGGAAAATGCTTTACAACCTGTTAGAATATAATCCGTCAGGATTATATATTGTAAATAAATAAATAAATCTGAATAGTAGGAAGCCGAAAAGGCTGGGCAGAAGGTGAAACACAACCGCCATATGAATGTATAAATGTACATGCATTAGCAATGGAAGAATATTGAATCAGGAGTTATTACCTATCAGTGGTATCAGAGCTTGGCTATTTTCCATAACTCCTGCCTACTGCATTTCAGTCCTGGCATTCTGCTTGCCAATCCATTGCCAGACTGCCTGCTCCGTCAGTCTTCCAGTTGCATGCATTGTATGCGTTGTTCTCTTGGAGACCTTCCTAACCCTAATTTGTAACCACGCTCTCCATTCATCATTCTGTGTGTATGCTGCGAGCTGTGAGTTTGATTCCAGTGCTGCGATCTGTAAGTATTCTTCTGCGTGAAGACGTGATGAGTATTGCAGACATTCTCTTCTGCGTGAAGACATGATGAGTATATGCGTGAAGACATTCTCAGATGAGTGAAGACATTATTCTGCGTGAAGACATTCTCTGATGAGTATCTGAGTGAAGACGTGATGAAAGTATGATTGTATGAGCCCGCGGTCCTCTAGACTACTCTATGACCCTCTTTGCATTGTGGTATATTTCCTCCGTTTATTGTTGAGAAAAGTACTTCTCCAGCGAATTGGTGTACACGACCTCTCTTACTGGAAAAGGCATCCGCCTCTCTTTTCAACTGTGATCTACCTGTTGAATTCGATATGACCGACATTGTTGCTGAGGGTGTGAGTTTATATCTGCGTTGAGGTGTGGGCAGTTTGGCACTAAAAGACCTTTGATTTCTTGTTGCTTGGTCTTCATTCTTCAGCTACATGTTGTCATTACTTGTCCATGACATAGAAGATCCCATAAAGTTTAAGGCTATGTTGTTATTATTCCATGCCATGAAAGATCATATTGAAAAGAGGTTCAGACTGTGTAAAATTTAAATTTTCTTGCTGACTGCATGCTGTAAAATTTAAATTTAAATTTTACATTGAAGACTGCGTGCTACTAGTGCTCTCCCTGAATATTGCAATCGAGCTGGTGCTCTCCACCTGAATATTGTAATCAGAGCTGGTGCTCTCCCTGAATATTGCAATCGAGCTGGTGCTCTCCACCTGAATATTGTAATCGAGCTGGTGCTCTCCCTCAAGACTACTTGTGAAGTGCATGGAGGCCGAGTCTAAATACTGAAGCGTTGAAGACTGAACCCGTGAAGCTTAGCGTGAAGCTGTTGATTGAAACTGCGTGAAGGTAAAAAAGTTGCAGAGAGCATAAAACCTAATTTTTACCCCAATTTATGCCCTATCAGCTGCATGGAGACTCCATTTAGGAGATTGTTGCTGTTTCTTCTGAGCTACGTTTTGAGCTGTTTGGACCATTGCTGTGACTGAAGTTGAAGAGCTCCCTGCGTTGGTGGAAAGTGCTTCTTGAGTGGAGCTGCGTGGAGCTGAATGTGTTGATTGAAGCTACGTGGAGTGAGATGAGAGGTTGCTCAATCACATGGACATAATGCGTTTTGGAATACACAAACCCTAATCTCTACCCTAGCTATTTGCGTGGAAGTTTAACTGGAAAGTTTTTGAATGTTTTTCATATGCAGTAAAAGAGGTGATACGGCTAATGTATGAGCCTGAATAGAGTGAGTCTATTGTATGAGCCTGAGCTTGTTGTATGAGCTGCGATTTCCATGTGAAGATTATTGCTGCGATCTCAAGAGTTCCAGACAATTGTTGTTGATAATTGCTGCTGCTAATCACTTGATTTTGCAGAAGCATATAGTTTGGTGCTTGATTTTTTGTGCACTTATATCCTTTGCACACTAATATATTATCTTATGGTGCCTCCACGCATAACATATTCTATAGAGTATATATTGTATAAAAAGGAATGCTGATGTGTATTTGAAGCTCGTATATTTTGTATATTGAAGAAGCTTGTGTATGCTCACCTGAAGCTTGCATTGTATTCACCTTGATAGAGATTGTAGACCTGCAAGGTTATTTTTCTATTTCTCTTTGTCATATTAAGTTCATTATTGTAAATTAAGCTAATAGTTGCAAAAGATGCAATCTATAGCATCTACAGTTGATGTCACTCTCTATGGCAAAGAGAGAGGTAGATGAAGAATAAAATTCAGAGGCAGAGGGGGCAGAAACAACTTCAACAAAAGATCAGATTTGTAGTGCAAGCGTTGTGGAAAGACTGGGCACACATCAGATCAGTGTTGGGATTCGTGGGACTCCATCAAAGACACGCATAACAAGAAGAAAGATGACAATAAAAATCAAGATGCTAGTAAATCTTCTGATTCTGCTCATTGTATTATTGCACATTGTAATCTTGGAATTAATGAAATGACTTCACTTTCATCTTAAAAATATTGTTGGCTGTTGATACTGGTGCAACATCAAACATGACATTTAGAAAAGACTGTTTTGAAGAACTTAATGAAACAATAGATGGCATAATTTACTTTGTAGATAAGTCAAGTCTTAAACCAAAGGGAATGGGCACCATTTGACTGAAGATGCCTGGATTCATTGATTTCTTGTTGAAGAATGTTCTTTATCTTCCAGAGTTGCAGAGAATCCTGCTGTCCTTGGTGGAGATTCGACAGCGAGGCCATTCCATCCACATGTTTTATGGAATCATAGAAATAAGAAAGTCCTCTGACAACCAAGTCATCATGACTGGATACGAAGATGGGAAGTTTCTGAAGCTAAAGGGTTCATCTGCAAGAGTTCAGAACTATGCCTACCTCTCTCAGCATGGAGAAGGTAATTTGTCATCTAGTTCATTGTGGCATGCAATATTTGGTTATCTAAATTATAACAGTCTTCATTTGTTGAGAAAAAATGGTGTATTTGGTTTGCCCACCATTTCCAAAGAGAAGAACAAATGTGATGTATGTATATTAGGGAAACATAGTAAGCTGCCATTCCATGAATCTAATTTCAGAGCAAGTAGGAAATTAGAATTAGTGCATTCTGATTTATGTGGCCCAATGCCAACTCCTTCTGCAAATGGGAATAAGTATTTTATGACATTTGTTGATGACTACTCAAGAATGTGTTGGATTTACTGTTTAAAGACAAAATCAGAAGCATTTCAAACATTCAAAGACTTTCATGGATTGATAGAAAAACAAGCATAATAAAAAATTGGTACACTTCGTACTGATAATGGGAAAGAATACACTTCAAATGATTTTGAAGATTATCTTTGCCAACATGGAATTGCACATCAGACTACAGTTCCCTACAATCCTCAACAAAACGGTGTAGCAGAAAGAATGAATAGAACCATAATGAATATGGTTCGCTCAATGATGTTTTTCAAGAATGTAAAACTAATGTTTTGGGGTGATGCAGTAAAATGTGCAGCCTATTTGAGAAATAGAAGTCCCTCAAATGCTCTTGATAACAAGACTCCACATGAAATGTGGTTTGGCCATCTCCCTTCAGTCAGGCATCTCAGATTTTTTGGTTCCACCTGTTATGCATTGATTCCAAAGGAGCAAAGAAACAAGCTTGGTGCTCGAAGCTGAAAATGTATTTTCCTAGGGT
>LPNX010135585.1:0-137870 GCA_001517045.1 Pseudotsuga menziesii | reverse complement strand
ATGTCTTCATGTCTCAGCCAGAAGGCTTTGTTGTGAAAGGAAAAGAACAAAAGGTATGCAAGCTTGTCAAATCCTTGTATGGCCTAAAACAAGGACCTCACGCATGGTATGAAAAGTTAACCGAGCATCTTTTGAAGTTGAATTTCGAACATTTTGATCTTGATGATGCAACACTGTTTATAAAGAAAGTTGGAAGATCTATTGTGTATCTTGTGGTGTATGTAGATGATCTTTTGATGACATGGAACAATTAGAGCTATATATCATCCATAAAAAAAGATTTGAAAAAGATATTTGAAATGACAAATATGGGACATCTCCACTATTACTTAAGAATTGAAGTCACTCAACATCCTAAGTACATATTCCTATCTCAGAAAAAATATGTTGGAGAACTACTAAACAAATTTTGCATGACAAAATGCAACCCTATATCTACTCCAATGGAATAGAAAATGAAGCTCACATCAAGCGAAGGAAAAGAATTTGAGGATGCGACCAAGTATCGACAACTTGTAGGAAGTCTTATCTACCTTACAACAACTAGACCGGATATTTCTTATGTTGTTGGCATACTTTCAAGGTTCACGCATAAAACTTGTGAAGGACACTGGTGAGCTGCAAAAAGAGTTCTAAGATACTTGAAGGGGACTCAAGACGTTGGACTCAAGTACTCTAAAGTGGATGACTTCAAACTTATTGGGTACTCAGACTCAGATTTTGATGGCGATAAGGAGATAGGAGTATCAAATTCTGGATACACTATGAGTCTTGGATCAGTAGCTCTCTCATGGAGATCACGCAAACAGTCAGTTCCGGCAGATTCAACAACAAAAGCAAAATATGTGGCTGCAGCTAAAGCAACGAAAGAAATAGTATGGCTCAGGAAGATACTTGAAGATTTCCAAGAAAAACAAGAAAATTCTACTCCATTATTGGTCGACAATACTTCTACAATCAAGCTGGCTAAGAATCTTAGATTCCATGATCTAACCAAACACATCAACACAAAGTATCATTTGATTCAACATCATGTAGAGGCCAAGACCGTCCATCTTCGACATTGTTCCACAAATGATCAAGTTGCAGACATCTTCACCAAAGCACTTGGACAAGAAAAGTTTGAAAGATTCAGAAACCTACTCGGACTTACAAACACCCCTTCGGATTAAGAGGGGGATTGTTAGATTATAATCTGTCGGGATTATATATTGTAAATAAATAAATAAATCTGAATAGTAGGAAGCCGAAAAGGCTGGGCGGAAGGTGAAACACAACCTTCATATGAATGTATAAATGTACATGCATTAGCAATGGAAGAATATTGAATCGGGAGTTATTACCTATCACAACCAAACATTCGTAGATGCTTAACTTGTGGTTTATATCCATTGAAAACCTCAAATGGTGTTTGAAATTATAATTTCTTTGTCAAACTGATATTTTTCAAATATGTAGCAGTATTCACAACTTCTGCCCAAAAACCATTCGAAATTTGCTTACCTTGTAGCATGATGTGTGGACATTCAACTAGTGTTCCATTCTTTCGCTTTGCTATCCCATTTTGCTGAGTGTGTGATACTATAAACGGTTGTTGGATACCATTCTCCTTACAGTATTTCTTGAAATCTCCAAACATGTACTCACCACCATTGTCAGATCTGAGAATTTTAATGCATTTTTCTGTCTCCTTTTCAATGATGGTTCTGAACCCCTTGAAGTATTCAAATGCATCTCCTTTCCTCCTTATGAAGTACACCCATGTGTATCTATATCTATCATCAATAAATGTCAAAAAATATGATGCACCTCCTAAAGATCTAGTTTGCATAGGTCCACATAGGTGTGTATGAATTAATTCAAGCAGACCAGTTTGCCTCTTTTCTTGATGTACTGGGAATTCATTTCGATGTTGTTTTCCAAGTGCACATGCACTACATTATAAATGTTCATTTTTTATTACAGGCAGACCTTCAACCATAGATTTCTTTTGAATTAATACAAGATCATGGTGGTTAATATGACCATACCTCTGGTGCCAAAGTTCCTTTGTGGTGATTAAGGTGGATGTAAGTGCCTAATGACCGTATTTGCTCACATCCAGCTTGTACAGTCCTCCACATATTGAACCTATAGCAACGATCTTGAAGTGGTTTCAAATGTCTTTGATATGGCACTGGTACTTGCCAAACTATACCTTCAGGTTATTCTCGGTTATGGTTGAAACAGATATTAAATGTTTCTTAATGCCAAGCACATACATGACATTATGAATCTGTCTCAATTGACCATTAGATAATTTTACTTTTATTATTCCATAACCCTGCACTTGGTGTGACCTATTATCTCCTAAATAGATATGAGTGACATCATGTTTCTCATTGTATTCATAGAACCATTATCTCTTATAAGACATATGTGTAGATGCACCTGAATCTATGAACCATGAATTCTCATCGTCTATCTCAACAAACAGAGCATCTTCAGAAATAAATAATCTCATATTTTTAAAATCATTAATTTCAGAGGTGTCTATATTTGCAAAATTCCCATTGTGACTTCCATTGTAGTTTCTATTTCTATAGAATTTCTTCTGATAATGATTTCTATTGAGGTGTCTTGGTTTGGCACAATGATGACCATCTACATTATTTCTATCAGAATCAGTTTGAGCCATACCTTTCTGTTTTTGATGAAATCTACCTCTGTCTCCATTCCATTGTTTGCCTCTATCTCCATTCCATTGTCTGCTCCATGGTTTGCCTCTGTGTGAATATCAACCTCTTGCCATCAGTGCCAAGTCTGAACCTCCAGCATCCAGATCATAGTTCTTCATTATTTCTTCTTCTTGGATTAGAATCTCTATAAGTTCTTCAAAATTTGGGGGTTTTTCTCTTGCTGCAAGTGCTAAAATAAATACTTTGTAATGTGGAAGTAAGCCTTTTAGAGTGATTGTTACTAAATCAGAACTTTCAACAACTTCACCTATGTCACCCAATTTATCACTAAGTTCTTTAATGCAAGAAATAAATTTGTTTACCCCTTCATTAGCCTCCATCTTGATTGACAACAATTTGTTTTTGAGAAACAAAACTCGATTTGCATCAGTTGTTTGGTATAAGCCTTTGAGCGTGTCCCATGTTGCATTGGATGTCATACAGTTTCTAATATGCGGAATGATGTTATCTTTGATAGACATCCTCATTGTCAGTTTTGCTTTTAGCTCCCGCTTATTCCAGTCCAGAAGCAATGCAGCAGTTGCAGGCCTCGGCTCGTCACCGGTCACAATCGACCACGCATTACTAAATTCAAGCACAGTCATCATCTTAAATTTCCAATTTACATAATTTTCACCGTTTAATTTGGATGCTTCATTGATATATGTATCAGCAAGAGGTGGATTTTCCATTTTACCTTCTTTCAGTTGATCTCAAGAGCTGATCTATAATCAATAGGAGAAAAAAAATGCAGAACCACACATTTTCTTTTTGTTAAAGGAGTTTCTGGGGCAGTACCTAAAATCGGTGCAAGGGAAGCCTTGAGCACCACTCTTCTTCTTCACTGTTTTAGTGGTGCCCCTGCTCCTCCTCTTTGGTTGAAAAGCGGTGCCACTGCTCTCCCTTTGCAAATTTGGTGGAGGCACCGCTCTTCCTCTTCAGCCTATAAGTGGTGCCACAAATAGAGAAAAAAAAATTACGGGAGAAGGAAAAAATAACAACCTTTCAGCTCACCTCCATGCTGATCGAGCTTCTCCACGGAACCGACAATCTTCTCCACGCTCACCGCGCCGGCTTCTAGACATGGCCCTTGTGTGGACAACGAGTTGCGATTTATGTAGCGTTCACTACTACACCAGCGATCTGGTTCAGCTACAACCGAGAATTCTCCTAAGAATTCTGGTAGATTAAGAATTCTCCTTTGCACAGCGCTCGTGACGGCTGGGTGGCTCTCCTGCACGGTTAAGTTGACTCAATCTAGTATTTATCAGCGATCTTATGCAGTCTTCTCATGCAACAATCAATCTAAACTTTCACACTTGCGATCTCCTTCAAGTGCGATATCCTTCAACACTTGTGCCCAACACCTAGTGCAACTGATCGATGGTGGACTATCTTCATGCAAAAAATTCAACGAGCAAGCTTTCCACGCTCCAGCTTCAACACTTACTGTGACTTGTAAATCGTTGGGAGAAAATCATAGCAATCGCTGCTCCACTGACTCGGGATTGTCATGGCAGAGGAAATGGTTCATGCAACCAAATACGGTTTTTGAAAAAAAAATAAATTTTCTCCTCAACGCTTGCACTCACCTGCACTCACCTGGAGCTCTGATACCAACTTAAAATTAGAAGGGAAACAGAGCAGAGCTCATAGGCTTGCTTACACAAGGAATGGTCAAACCAATTCAATTGATTAATGTGAAGTAATTACAATATATAGATGTAGCTTACCATAACAAACCAACACCTAGATATATAAGAAGTGGTTCTGAAACCCATACATACTAAACATAGAAAGTACACATCAACCCTAATCCTAGATACTTGGCAAGCATTTCTACATTATTCCAACCATAGCGATGTCAACACTTCATTCTGAGCATTTTGGGCATTATATATGCCATTTGGCATCGAAAAAGAATAATATTTCAGGATACTCTCCTTGCTTCTATGATAAGGGTATTACTCAACACTTCATTATGAGCATTTTGGGCATTATAGTGCCATTTGGCATCGAAATAGAATAATATTTCAGGATACTCTCCTTGCTTCTATGATAAGGACCGTATTACTTGGTATTCGAGATAATTCAGGGATCCACACTTATTCAACTATATTAGATAGTAGTTCAACATTTCAAAGCTGAGAAATCAGAAATCAAAGAATCAACTGGAGAACTGGGAACTTGGCAATAGAAGATCATAAATTAAAAATCAAACTCCAGATTTAAAGCAGAGAAATCAACATCAGTCTCAGATTTCCAGTTTAATGAGCATCCTAGGGTAGTATTCAAACTTCCAAAAGCTCTAGTGGCAAAGTATAAATCAAGTATCAAATCAAGCCCCTAGATTTTGGCAAAGAGAAAGGCGCCATTATCTTCTAGAAGTTGAGATCGAAATTGTGCAACGAAATGCTCATGAAAGATAGAAGATTGGGCTGCTCATTTTCGATTTGCTATTGTAAACATAGATTTTGAAAAATCTACGAGAATCAGAACTTTGGACAAGTTGATTCCAGATCCAAATTTTTAGTCTCAAAAACAACAATCACGAGTTATCTTCAGATTTTATGGCAGAGGATTGATTGAACAATTCAAACTCTCTTGTGTTTAACACCATATTTTCTCGATTTAGTTTGTAATATTTCAGATTTTATGGCAGAGGATCGATTGAACAATTCCAACTCTCTTGTGTTTAACACCATATTTTCTCGATTTAGTTTTTAATATTATTTTATGATTGTAATTTCTATAAATTGGAGAGTTGAAAATGTAAAATGGCGGGGGTTGTTCGGCTAGGGTGAGAGTGTTGTAGGAAGGGTGAAGAGCCCAGGAACCATGTCCAAGAAGGTGTGATACTTTTGCTCTGTAATTTATAGTTGAATAACTATAACCTGAGATGGGATTCTGTTCATTTTGAGCTTGTTTTAAATTGTTTTTAAATCTGAATATTATGTAGTTATGTTTTAACTGGTAATCACAATGTTTTTGTTGTGATTATTCATGGTGGGATTTAGTATTTCAAATTCCATGTTTGAAATGTCTTTCTAAATATAGTTCTTTATGTTGAAAATGATGAACGGTTTGTTCTCTATTTTAGCAATGATATAATTCTTCTTTTAGTCCAGTTACCCAATGTCTTTCACAAAGTTTAATGTTTTCAGTTAGGGTATGCTTTCTTTATCTATAATAATCTCATTAACCATTTGCACCTACCATCCAAACCACTTCATAAAATCATTCTTTTTATCCTTGAGCATTAAGATGTGCTAGTCATGCCCTCTCTCTAGTTGGGGTGCATCTTTTAGCACAAACACCTAGATACCAACTATTGATCCATTTTTGAAATAACTATCCCTAGCAGTCTAGCCTCTGGATTTGGGTTAAAGATGGACTATAGATTAAGTTCTAGATCCACACTTTGATCCACTTGCTTTCCTCCATCCTTGCATGAATAAGGCTGTCCAATCTTATATTCAAGGAAAATGTTAGGGGCCAATTTTAGTTCAAGGGATATTTTTATAACTCTTTTTTCCAAAAAAATTGGCTAGTTTTCCTTTTTTTTTGAAAGATGATTAGTCCAAATTCCATGGGATAATTTTTTTTTCTGTCAAAATTGCCATAGTTATTCAAAAACTAACTACAATTCTTTAAGTTTGAATATTTTTTTTTAAAATTGCCAAACATTTTATGGTTGCAAATTTAAGAATTAGTAAGATTAAGGTTGTAAGATATTGAAACTTGGACATAAATTTTGATAAGGTAAATTTGAGTATTACCAATGACTCCATCCAGGAATAGTGACCTCCATATGAGGAACTAATAACAACAGACCAAAGTGCCTTCAACCATTTCATCTTGATTCCTTCAAAGTTCCATCTGGAAATAGTGACCTCCATATGAGAAACTAAGAACAACAGACCAAAGTCCCTTCAACCATTCCATCTTGATTCCTTCAACGTTCCATCCATGCTCATCATTTTAAACTAATTACACTCTGCAAACCAAGCTGCAAAACAAGTCATATGTGAAAATGAAACTAAAATTGTAATGCCCTGTGTTTGTGTCTCCATTGGGAAATGGAGTCCTCGTTACTGATTTATTACACACCAAACCGAACTGCAAACCTAGACTACTGAAAATAATCTATAATCAGATGCTCGAATACCGAGCTTATTTACGCACAACATCTACTATAACAAGATCAAGTGCTTATCAGGTAATATGATATTTCCAATGCAACCAGCTAAGCAAAATAATTGCAATCCAAATGCTATCCAAATGCTATGACAGTTGAGAGCCCTGAAGAAATTCAATCCATGTAGACAACCACTAGATCATAAAAAGCATCAACAATCTTCTCGTTGTTCAAAATGAAAAATCTTTTTGTGAGTACTCAACTTTGATTCCTTCATCGTTGTTGTCTTCTATTCTTGGTTCAACAATAATATCAAGAGGCTCGCTGAGTTCTCCAAACTACTGCTCATCACTTGGTGGGGAAGAAAACTGAGCAAAATGTTCGAGTAATTCATCAGTATCCTTCTCAGTGCCTTTTGACAATTCTGTAACGTAACTGTCATACATGAGCTGGCTATTATAAGCATCTATACATGGTGATGTAGTAAGTGCAAACAAAGCTATTTTATATTGCCTTGACTCTTCTCCTACAATACTTCAATACATTCAACAAAAATCTCATTTATAATCCTTTCTTTCAATTACAAGATCCTCCACGCACGTTAGAAAGCTTTCCTCTTCCATGCACATTTTTTTAATATTAATTTTTACTTACTACAATTGTTTTCCTTATAGTGAGGTTATATTATCCATTTTCCCAATGTTTTCTAATATATTCAAAGACAAAACTATGAATCAATTTATCTCAAATCTATAACTATGAAACTATGTATCATGTTATTTCAAAAGTTGTTAGCATTTCTATATGTTTAGAACATTATGTATAACTATTACAAATAAAAAGGGAAATTTTTAATTTTTATTCTATTTATTATAGAATAAAAATCACATTTAAATGTGTATTAAACATTATTCATAAAAAATAAAATTGTATAGACAAATTTTTATTTTTACTAATTTAATGCAAATGAAACATGGAAATGTGCTACAAAGATAACACAATTCAACATAACTCTAAAATTATGGATGCATTTATCTCGAAAATTGATGACATTGCCATAAGTTGGGAGCATTATTTATATATATTATAATTAGTTGGGAAATTATTCACAATTCATATCATGATTTCTTTTTTATCAATTATCGTAGTGTTTTATATATTCACATCGATACGGAATAAAATTGCTTTAAAACATTGCTTTGAATTAACGATCACATTTCAATCTTATCAAACATTACCCATAACAACTTAAACTTAAAAATGTAGAGATAAAGTTCTATTTCTAATGATTAAATGTGTATGAAACAAAAATATGTGCCTAGAAAACATTATAAATAACATGAGTTTTAATCAAACTATTTTCACAAAAAAGGAAACTTGTACTCTCCATAATACAATTCAATAACATTATCAATTCAGTTTTAATGGATTAAACCATCTCCCTTCTACATAGTAATGTCACAATGCGATGTTAAGAAGATGTTATGTTTTATTGCAAAATTCCTTCATGCTTTAAATATGAGATTATAAGATTTAACTTTGAAATGTTCTTCAACAGATTTAATGGATTGTAATATAAATTGTGTTCTCAAAATAATTTCATAATAGCAATCGAAAATATATCCATGGATGTCACAATGCGACATAAAACATTTTGCAAACTATTATAAACTTGCATATTTTCAAATTTTATGATATTGCAATAAATATAATGATACTCAAAAAAAAAATGTACTCTTTGCAATACATTTCAATAACAATATGAATTTAGTTTTAATGGCTTAAATCATCCTCCTTCTACATAGTAATGTCGCAAGGCTTTTGTCGGATTGCAACGTTTAGGAGACGTTATGTTTTATTGCAATATTCCTCCATGCTTTAAATCTCAGATAATAAGATTCAACTCTGCAATGTTCCTCAAAATATTTAATGGATTTTTATATAAACTATGTCCTAAAGATATTCCCATAATAATGATCGAAACATCTATCCATGGTTGTCACAATGCAACATTTACCCATGTTTACGTCACATAATTGCATTCATCGAGAAAATGCATTACTTTAATGGTCTCATATGTGTCATAATCCTTCATGGACATCCTACATACAATTGGAATGATTGCATCCCCCAATACCTATATTATAATCTTATTTTATAATAACTCAATTAAATAACTTGTTCTTATACTGTCACATTGTAATAACTATTTTAACTATGCAACAAAATGTATTGAACAAATATCATAATGCTACATCTTTAGATATAAAATACAAATATTATTAAAATTAAAAACCATAGGGCAACATTAACATAATAACCATTATGTAACATTAACCATAGTTATCATAAACCCATTGATAATTTCAATATTAAACATCTATATATGTCATTAATATAACAATATTGTAATTAAATAATAATATTTTTAACTATATTTTTTATATTATTATTTAAAACAACTTTAATATTTGCAAACATTATGTACCATGAAAATAACACTTATTATAATTGTTATACAATTATTGTTTTAAATGTATTTACTTTATCATTATAATAATTTTAATTATTAACTTAAAAAATAACGTTTTCAAATATGATAATATTTTGTATTTCCTTTTTTATATAATTTTATACCCACAACCCAAAGAAACAGATCCTTATATAATTTTACCTCATTATAGTATGGATATAATAAATTTGTTTTTAATAATGAGTTGGAAAATTATTTAAATTATTTTATATAAATTATTTATATATTAAATTATTTTAATTAAATAATACATTTTCAAATATACAATTTAATTTTGTTTTTTATATATTATTTTAAGTCTTTCTCATATTTAAGTATTATTAATGATTCTTTTAAATATATATAATTTTATTTTAGTATCACTTTGATAGTATAATTTTAGAAAAATATGATATTATAACTATTTAATCAAATCAAAATATTTAACTATCTAATTTATCAACAATATTATGATTTTCTAAATAAATATTATTATCTTATTATTACTTTATTTATAAAATAAAAGTTAATAAAAACTTTAATATTATAATAATATAAATTAATATTACTCAATTATATTATTATTTAATTATATATTAAATTAATCAATTGTTAGTTAAAAACTAAATTAAAAAACTTTTATTCTTATAATATATATAATTTTATTTTAATATTACTTCTATCATATGATTTTAGATAAATATAATTTATTGTTTGTATTTATTTATAGAAAGTATTCAGTTTAATTAAAATATAATATGGTTTAATATCCTAAAAAATAAAAATAAAATTATTTATGTATTTTTTAAATAAATAATATTATTTTTTTATTTTTTTATTATAAAATAAAAATTATTTATTATAATATTATCATAATAAAATTCAATATTTAAATATTATAGAGTATTACTATTTACTTATCATTAAAATTCAATTAATTAATTAATTAATTATCATTTAAAAATCAAATTAAATAATATTAATTTTTTTAAATTGTTTTTTCTAAATTATTTGATCTAAATATTTTTATATTAATTTTAATTAATTCAAAATAAAACATTAAGTTATAATGATTTATATTTATATTATTTTCGTTAGCATTTGTTTTAATAATTATATTGTCATTATTAATTTTTGTATTCATAGTTTTTTTTAATTATTATTTTTAAATATTATATTTAAACTTAAGGAATTAATAATATTTAATTAAATATTATATTTAATACTATGATATTAATGATATTTTTTAAATAAAGAATTAAAATATAACATTAAAATTGAATCAGATTATTTATAATATTATTTAAAAAATAATTATATTTATTTAATTAATAATATTTAAAATTAAGTAACTAATATTAATTAATGTGTCGTAATAGATTGATAGTTGTATTTTAGTCAAGGACTATAGAGAAAAAAATAATTTTATGTTTATGGACATATTCAAACACATTAAGTAATATTAATGTGGTTGTTGCTAGTATGAGAAGAATTTTAGGGAGCAATTTTAGTAGGCCTCTTGAGGTAGAGTAGTCGTTCACTTTACCACAACTCAGTTATAATAATTATTGACAAAAACCTTCATAGCCTTGTATCTCTTTAAATACGCTTTGAATATCCAAAACTTTAACTACTAGCCTCCTACCTTAACCCTCTTTCTATCAAAAATTACTTATGAATTGTATATGATGAGCCCTTGGACACAACAAGCTACTCAAAATCCATACATTTATAACTTCCATATTGAATTTGTCATATAAATTATGTTCTAATACATAATTCAAACTTTCCATAGTTTCACTATATAAACAAATTTAACAATGAAATCACACAGTAACTTTGATATTAAATTACGTTCTAACACATAATTCAAAATTTTAAGAATTTGACTATGTAAACAAATTTGACAATAAAATCACACAATAATTAGATATATCCAATTTCTAAATCATTAATATAATACTTACCATAAATACATCTTTATCATAACTATTAAATTATACACAAAAAATTAATAAATATATATCATAAATTAGATATATCCATCTTAAAACAATAATATAATTTTTACCATAAATACATCTTTATCTTAAGCATTAAAATATACACGACAAATTAAGAGAATACATATCAAAAATTAAAGAGAATAAGAAAGTAAGTCCAAAAGATTATCAAAAGTTGGTATCTAGGGATTAATGTATAGTCCATCTTTAAAGCAAAACCAAGCCCTAGAATTAAGGATAAGATCGGTGTCGTCGTCAACATTTAATTTAAGAATAAAGAATCATTTCACATAATGATAATGTGAAAATCCATGAACCAAGATGGGTAAACTTTGCATACAAGTCAAGGAATCTACACATTGTCCCATTCTCATTACTTATTGTGTTTATGGCATTAAGTGAGGTCGAAGGCTTTATGTAAAGTTCATCTTTTACTTCAAAACCAAGTGAAATTTAATTGAAGTTTTTATCTATCTTTGTGTAAAAATATTTTTCATGTTCGAATACATTGGTGATGAAATCCATGAAACACCAATGAATCTACACATTATCCCATTACGTATTATGCTTATGGCATTAAGTGGGAGTTCTCGGGCTTTATGTAGAGTCCATTTTTACATAAAAACTAAGTGAATAGATATAATCCTTATCTTCATCATTGTATTCAATCAGGAAGAATTTTTTTACACAAAGATAGATAAAGACTTCAACAAGATGTGGAGATCAATGAACTTTGGCTTTAAGGCAGTGAATTTACATATAATTTCATTACTTCTAAATACTATGTTTACATATTATTTTATTATTTCTAAATTTTACGTTTATGTTTGGTTTGGTTTATGATATTGATTACCCTACCATGTGGGGTATGTGGAAATCAATGAAACAAGATCCATGAACTTTGGCCTTAAACTAATAAATCTACATATAATCTCATTACTTCTAAATACTAAATATTTTGTTTAGATATTATTTTATTACTTCTAAATTTTTTGTTTACGTTTGGTTTATGGCATTGACTACCATTCTCGGATGTGGTTGGAGCCTCTATCAAAGCCAAGGAGGACCTTTGCTAGACGCCATTTATGTAGATTTGGCTTTGAGGCACGTTCTTTCCCTTCGTTGAAGAAACCATCCATGTGGGTTTGGCTCATTCATGTAGATTTGGATTTGGCTTTAAAGTGTTCTTTCCCTTAGTTGAAAAAACCGTAAATGAACTAAAGGATTTGTAATAGGCATCCTTTCTAAGAAGCCACCATGGAGGAGAAGGATGAGCAGGGAAAGAGCCAAATATAAGAGAGCAGGGAAAGAGCCAAATATAAGAGATTCCAAGTTTCTCAATCAAATTCTTCGATGGAAAGCCCTACTCATAGCAAAAACAAAAAAATTATGGCAATATTCAAACTTGTACATTAAGGAAAGCCACACACTTTATAAAGTGTAGATTGCATTAAATATGTTTCGGAAAAGACACAGTTGACCTACCACCCAGGGAGGTCTTAATTAGCCGAATGGCAGCCACAACCATAGCCACACACTTTATATTCAATCTACCACGCACGAATTAGCTGAATGGCGCTAAGGACAAAACGAATAAAATAAATATTTGATGTTTTTGAGTGGGTAATATCTAGACGCGAAAGAACGAGGAAGATACTTATGATGTTTTGAGATGTAGTACGTATATTGCGTACTAACCAGTCAATAATCTGTCGCTACACAAACTGACCGCCTAGTCTCACTAATTCCTGCCCTTCAGTGCAACCTTTCATCTACCCCCATTTCCCTTCCCTGGTTCGCAACGCTTATAGTCTTCTTCTGTTTATGAGTTGCTCTACACATCTTGCAGTGCTCTCGGTTCAGAGATAATCTAAACCCAATACTGCAAACGGTGTTTGTAGAGATTACTAGATTTCAATGCATGGGTGGCAATTCATATCTGGAATCGCTTCCGACAGATTCACAACGAAGCGCTGATCAAAGCTGAATTCGTAATATTGAGAAGTCTGTCTGCAAAAGTGTTGAGTCGTATGCGAAGTCCCCTATTCGGTGTATTCTGCCTTCAGGTATTTTATTTTCTTATTACCTTTGAGTTCAGCTCTGATTTACTTTATTATATCCGTTTCAATAATTGTTTTGTATACTCTCTGTTTGCCGGATCAAGTAACGAATTAATTCACTGAAGCTTTCGTGTTATGAAGGCCGATTTCAAATCTTGCGAGTTCTACACAAATTAATTCCTCGCGTGTCAGGTTTCTTGCTCAGATGAGTATTCCACGTAGTTTATTGTCCTTCTCTGTGAACCAACCAGCTTATTTTACAAACCGCTTTAGTTTTGATTTTACAAACCGGCTTATACCCAAAAATCTAGTATACTATGTTTTTTTAACTGGTAAGCCATAAAACTATTTATATGGTTTATTAGGAATATTTTCAACCTTTTACCCTATGGTTGCACAGATTCAGCTTCTACCATTCTAATATGTCATTGCTGCTTTAGCCACTTATCAGAAATCATTCCACTGTGTTGTGTTGTCCATCTTTAGAATAACTTTTATTAACAGTAAAAGTAAAACCCGGAGACTTATAATTAAAAATGGGTTGGGCAAAACTATAGAAATACTCATCTGATCGAGAAATTTGGCATCAGAGGTTGGCAGATTTGAAGATGTCAAACCATTTCAGCAATGACCAGCAGTAACAATGGCAGCAAGTTTGATTCAGCGAATGTTTCTGTACGTCAACGTAACACTTTAGTTAACATTTTTAAATATTATCTCTTTTAATTTATATGGAAAACTAGCGCTGGTCGATGTATTGTTATTTATAAAAAAATATGAATTACTAAAGTACAAGTTTTTTAATCATTTGAAATAATGTATATTGATAATCACACTAATGTAAATAGAGTAAACAGTTTTTATTATATTGTAAATAATGTACATTTATAATGAAACTAGTGTAAATAGAGTAAACAGTTTTTATTGTAGCTTTTATGTTTATAAATTTATATAGCAACAGTACTTTTATCTATATTTATTAAATTAATAAATGTTGTATTTTTGTTTTTGTTTTTATATAATGACTTTTTATATTAAAGTTTATTTTCGTGTTTTTATTTTTTAAATGTGGTATTTCTAGTTTTGTTTTTTATATAATGGCTTTTATATTAGGATTTTATAATAAAGTTTATTTAAGTGTTTTTTTATTATAAAAAGGTACTGTTATCTAAATATGATAATAAATTTATTAAATTTATCATATTAAATCAAATAGATTTTGATTTATTAATTTTGAAAAGATAATAAATTTATTAAATTTATCATATTAAATCAAATCAATTTTGATTTATTAATTTTGAAAAGAGTAAGGATTTATATGTTTGAAAAGCTTTAAGTGAATTATTCTTAGACCACTGTAATTATGTCTAGCAAAGAAGTTATGAATGTCATTACTCTATGAAATATTTTAAAATTATTATTTAAAGTGGGTTTGTACAAGACATTTTACAAGAAAGTGATTTTCATCTTCAACCTTTTTAGAGTCACAAAGATTAGTCTCATAACATTTTAGGAGCTGTCCAAAAACCCACTTCCCTTTAATGATAGTGACAGCTTCTTATTATTTTAGTAATGTCCACTATTTTCCGTACATTTAATTAAATAGTAAAGATACATTTTATATTCTAAATTATGGTTCATCACTTATTTATAGTATCTTATTTTTTTCTTATCATATAATTCTTTAATGCACCACAAGTTTTCTTTAAATTACAAGTGATTTTAACTAGAGTTTGAAGAAAGCTTAGAAAGCTGTTAATATATATAATTACATTAACTACTATATTATAATTAATTTCTTTTAACAACCCTTAAAATTCATAAAGTTTACAATAACATTCATATTGTTACAATAGCTCATAACTTATTTATATTGTTATAATAGAAACAAATTATGAACTATCAAATTATTTTAAAAAAAATTATAAACTATCAAACTATTTTCAAAAATTAACCGAGTAACACTAACTTATTGATTTCACAACATATTGATTTTATTATTGCAACACTCTCTAGGAATTGTTGTTGCGGCAAAAAGACCTATAACCAAGCAAAAATAGACATTCCTCGCTCGTGAAACGCTTTCATGCGTTCGATTGCGAAACGTTTGCTGTCACCCAGAGAAGCTCGGCTCTGCTTTGACATCTTCGGTAATCATGAAAATCAATATTTTGCAATGTGATACTATTCAATTTTCATCCAACTGTTAGAGGGAACAAACATAGCACAGCCTAGGTACTTGTATTTTTAGGAAGTTTCCCCGTTTTTCTCACAATTGGGACGGTCTTACATTTCGGTATTTGGAAGTTCATCCGAGTTCTCCATTATTGAACTTCCGGCTTAAAACTTTGAAGAACTTCTGGTAGATACGTTCATGGCTTTTCAATATAGCTGAGAAGGTGATGATCACGTATAGATATGTAAGAGGTTTAAGGAAGGTTTAAAATTGATGGATGCATTTATTGTAAAACTCTGACCTAACTTGGAGCATATAGATTGCTGAAACACCACCCCTTAGATATATTCGATCTACCAGTCTATACGGTGCACATTCGCTGAGTTTACTGAAGACAATAGCCACTGTGTGAGCCACCATACTTTAGACTTATTTTTTATGTTGTGTGTGATGAAACCCTTCTCCTCTGTGAGCCGCATCATGCACAGTGAATTGAAGTTTACTCGAACGTACAATAGAGTTAACATCGGGTGCCCTTTAGGTAATATGAAGTTAAACTCGAGTAAAAAGAATCGCAGTCTTGCTAATCTTTTGTGTGAACTCCACTCTTTCTATTACATTTTCTAATTTAACCATAAAATTAATATTATTTAATTGAAAATGATTGTTGTTATCTTTTTCTTTAACCACCTTTTATTTAAAGGTTATTTAAATTTTGACCAAGATGTATTTTAGCATAGCATCTTAATTCTAAGGTTCTTAGACTCTAGTTAATCTATAAAAACACTAAAAATATGAAATAATTAAATCTATAAACGTTTTATTTCATGCTTTTAATTACATTTTACTTCATTAAGCTGCACAGTATGGATTAAATTTTATTTGTTCAATTTTACCGCTCGAAAGCTGCACTCTGTCGTGTTAGTTTTCCATGCATCTCCACTTGGTTGTCGTTTCGGTTTTCACCATCATCTCCTCTATATCTGGCGGTTTCAATCCATATAAAGGACGGAGCTTATGTAAGGAGACATGCAGAAGTTATTTCAATGTCAGGCATCAATAAGGCGTTTCAACCAAATTTCACCTAGATTGAATGGGAAGCGCCATTCTTTCGAATGATGTCTATATATATTAATGGGATACTCCATTTCACTCAGAAATCTATGCTGAGACTTGTCGTCTATTTAAGTCACCATGTCTGTGTGTTAAACCCACTCTATATTCAACATCGTCTTGGTCTATATTCTTGCAGAAGCGTTGTAGTTTCCATAGCATTGCACTGTGTAGGGTCTGACCCTATATACCAAGTTTGAGTGTATGCTTTTTAAGATCGTGAAGGCAAGCACCGCATTGGACAACCAGTAAGAAAAACCATTAAAAATGTGGAAGCCATATTCATTGTAACATCTCTTTGTTTTTCTTCCTTGCGCAAACTCCTCATCTTTGATATATTAGGCAATTGTCTTTCTTAATAGAAGGTGGTTGATCTAAGGTTAAGTTATTTTATTACTTTGTAGTATTAATTGCTTTTATTACTTTGATGCCAGTCAATGGTCAAAGGTCTCAAGGAATCAAGAAACAAGGAAACAACGAGAGGGCAAAGGCTCGCATACAAACAAGAGAGGTATATATACCAAATTTATTGTATTACTCGAATGAAACTTATATAAATAGGTTAACATTAAACAAACTAGATCTTGTAAGGTGAGGATGAAATCTTACATCTTAGGAATGGTCAAACAACTTAACATTGAATACATTTCTGCATTGTCAATAAGAGCCTTTCTTAATGGAGAAATGGATACTTTACAACACCAAGTTTATTTCTAAGATGGTCAAAGTGTTGGCAATATGGAATGTGGTTGTCATTGGTGTTAAAAAGATCTCAGTAATGACAAAGGAATAACCAAGGACATGATATGGCAAGATATGATGACATGGCATGAATAATGATGTGGCATGATTGGTAAATGATGACATGGCATATATGGTGATGTGACATGTGTGATGAAGTTTAAAAAATACATGATGGTGTTCTAGAAGCTATCAGAAAGTCATTATAGTAGTCTGAAATGGTTTTGAAAAATATGGCAATTTGGTGAAAAACAAAAAAATGACTAAATATGGGAATTTAGTCAAAAATTTGTTTAGGAAAATGCCCACCATAATTTCTAGCAGAATGTAAATGCCCGCACCATAGGGGGGTCTTGTAGATTGTCATTTTACCTACCTTACCATGTCTTCAGTTTGTCCTGAAAGTGCCTGAGGCTCAAAAGTTATGAGCCTGCCAAAATAGGTGTTTAGCAAGCAAAAATGAATAAAACACCTCAGAACGATGCCCACCATAATTTATGGGTGAGAAAATTCCCACAGCGTATGGGGGTCTTATAGCTTGTTAATTGGCCTACCTGACCATGTATTCAGTTTGCATTGGAAGTCAGTAAGAAAGAAAATATGAATCTCCCAAAAAGGGGTTTCAGAATAAGTTTTAGAGGAAATCCTGAAATCAACTGTGTTATATTTGGTAATTAAAAGGTCAGTTAGAAATGCTCGCCATGCCTCACAGGTTGATGATAAAAATCAAATGAAAGCATAAAGATGTATCTTGTTCATAGGTGCACATGACCATGGTCTCAGTTTTATTTAAAAGTCTTTGAGGAGAAAAATAGAGAATTTCCAAAACAAGGTTTTAGTGAGTTTTACTGCTTTAATGTTTGAAAAATTAATAAAATTGGCTTCAGTAAAATGCCCGCCATGTGTCACGTTTTGCTGTTCATCCACGTGCATAAGCGGAGCTGTTCACCCTCACACAGGAGTGGAAGTCTTGTGCATCCTCACGCACAGGAAATTGTCCTGCTGGATCCCACGCAGCCAGGAGGGGAGCCGCTTATCAGTGGTCATTCACATTTTTCCACAGAGTGGAATTGGGTATGTTTTTCCTTTGATTTGTGGCCCGTGCATATATTCTCCTCTGTGTTTTGGGGTCTGGTGCAAGTGTCCCTCACGCACAGACCATTGGAGTCATTTTCCCATGTTGTGAGCCGTGCTCACTAGTTACGTTGTGGAGTTGTCACCTTCCCCACATTTTTGTTGGCTGTGGTGTCCAATTGTGTTTTGGGCCACTGTGTATTGTAGTGAGTCGTTTTCTGCTATGGTCTACGTTTGAGTTTCCATGGCTATGCTAGGAGTGTTGTTTACTATCCATTGTGGGCTGTGGACTGTTGCCATCTTTCCTTGTGATTTTGGTTTGTTGATGTACCCTGGTCTGGGTTGTTGTTGAGTTGTTTTGGCCACGCTAAGGCCAAGAACAACTCTGATTTGTCTTGTGGCTTGAGTTGTGTTTCATATTTGGTTTGGGACTGTCCCCGGTTGTCTTTGCCTTCATCATAGAGCTGTGAGTGGGTTGTTTTGCTACGGTATGTAGTGGGTGGTCTTCGAACTGTTGTGAGTAGGATTAGAGGCTGGAGATGCATGAGAAGACTGGTGTTGAGGACACCAGCTTGGAATTTAGCCTATCCTAGCTCCTTGACAACCTGGTGAACCCTATGGTGTGGGTTTGGTTGTGTGTTGGCAAACCTCGGCTATGTGTAAGCCTGCATTGACCCTTATTCCTTGAGGAATAATGCCCAGCTGGGGGGTGGCAGTGTTGCTAAGAGATTGATGAGCACGCTGGCCTATGGTTGGGTGGAACGATGCAGTGACGTAGCTGGTTGCAGGGCGAGTTCTTCATCGAAAGATAAGTTACCTTGACTATTCCATCTCTGCAATTATATTGATGTCAAATAAATTATGATGAACATGTTGAATGCTGGAATTGTATGTGTGTTTGCTTTCGCTGTACGTTGATGAATTATGAATCCTTGTATGATGGATTGTGCATCTGGTTATGCATCCTTGTATGCATTATGATAAGTTTTCATTAGAGGAAATTTGGGGTCTAAAATGGGCCTTATAAGAAAACGTGCCAAAATAAGTTTTTGTGAGTTGGAATTCAAGAACCAATAGAATTTCAATAAAATAAGTCAACCATAATGGTTGAATTGATATATTTGTCATTAAAAAAAACTACTTTTTTTGTTCGTATTTTCGACATATCTCATTGTGTTTTTACTCAAATTTTGATCGGGAGAGCTCGTTGGATGCGGAATTTGATTCTGCATCCAACGAGTACCCACACTGCTCACTTTTGATGGACCCCGCTACCCCAAAAACAAGAAATGCCTGAAAAAATGTGATGATGACATCATCATTACATTTTTTCATGTATTTCTTGTTTTTAGGGTAGCGAGGTCCATCAAAAGTGAGCAGTGTGGGTACTCGTTGGATGCAGAATCAAATTCCGCATCCAACGAGCTCTCCCGATCAAAATTTGAGTAAAAACACATGGAGATATGTCGAAAATACGAACACAAAAAGTAGTTTTTTTCTTTCTTCCTCCAAAATTAATCAATATAATTTTATTATTTTAATTATTATTTTATTATTTTAACTATTATTTTATTATTTTCCTTAGGAGGCCCATTTTAGACCCCAAAATTCCTCTAATGTAAATTCAGTATTTATTTATCCTTGTTCATGTTCATGGGGCTGTTTTCCCGGGTGTATGTGGTGTTAGTCGCGTCCTCTTCGCCGGTCGGAGGGTCGGGGACATGACAGCATAACACTTTTGATGTCAATAAATTCCCACTAGAATCCTTTCGTTTGGAACGTGAAGCTATTTAATGGTTCTTTTGGTACATCAATGCTCATGCCACTAGTACAAAATGAGGAATTAACTACTAGGTGACTAAAAAATCTAGTCACCACAGGTTTTTCAAGTGATTTACTACTAAAATGAGCAATTTTGATTGACCCAACTATAAACGACTAAAATTAACGACTAATTTAGTCACCAGTTAACAAATATGACTAGATAATAAGTGAGAGAGTTAAAAATGACTAATTTAGTCACGGCAGAAAAAATGACTAGCTAGAAGAATATGAGTTAGTCATTTTTAATTGTGTTCTGGAAAATTGCAAATTTGACAATGAAGTGTAAATCTTGTAAATTTTCTGTCTTTTATTAGTAATATTTGTGCTATGCACGTTGATATTCAGAGATCCAACAAAGGAATTGCACAAATTTTCTATTGACCATCTGTATCCATGTTGCACCATTGAAGCAAACCTGGTTAAACATGTGCCAAAGGAAAATTAGGTTCCTACGTCCATTACGAATTAGGTAATAGAACGAGTACCATATCGATACCTAGCTAGAAGCATCATAGCTAGTTGTTGATCCTTCGACAATGTAAGAGTCCCTGCAAGTCCCATATGTCTGAAGTGATTTTATAACTTCAATATAACATTTTTCATGATTTGTGACCATCGAATGTCTAGCTGCACCAGTACGTCGACGTAGCTTCACCAAGATGAGTTCCTTTAAATTAAGTATCCCTGCTAGCAAGAATGAAATTCACAACTACATTTTGTAGGAATGTATCCAAATAGTCCTTTCTATCGTCATCCTTCTTCTTTTTAAGCCTTGAAAACAAATGATCACCTAGTGACCCATGGGTATCTTTGAAGTCGATGATATTTTCCATGAACTAATCCTTACAATAAAAATATTCTTCCAATAAAAATCAGTCAAGTCTTTTGGCCACAACAACATTTGCCACCCGCCTGTTACGTTAGGTAGGAGCCAAGGGGCTCAGTTCAATATCAACCAACTTGTTATTTGTAATGTATTGTTGAAACCAAGGGGCCATCTGTTTAGTCCTAGATTTGGAGCCCCATGATTGCTTAAGTAGTGGTGGTAAATTTGAGGTCCCCCGCTAGAATTTCGAGGGAAGAACAACCAAGGACTAGACCACGCCTTTCAATAGCCTCCCAGAAGTCCAGTTGATCAACATAAATCCCACAATAGTTAATAATGTGTAGGGGTATATCCAAAACCCTACAAAAACATTTCAATAAGATACCCCCACAAATATGAAATGTATTAAGTCTAATACGAGCAAGGTTCCAAGAAAAAAGGACTCCTAAAAGGCATGTAGCATCAACCAAACAACAATCCCATATGGGGAGAATAATCTAGAGAAAATCCCTTGCTTTCAAACCAGAGACCATCATTTCCTAAAATAATAGGACATCCAAACAAACCAAATGTAATAATCTCTTGAGGGCCACAATCTTCGGGGTACCCGCCCACCCCTCTAACATTTAAGGACAATATCATCATTAGGTACCAACCTTTATGGCCGAATCTACTCTAAAAGGTCCGAAAACATCTAATAGTGTATCCTATGAATCCAAAATCTCATTAACAATTTCCTTGATTGTTGTCGACTCGTTTCCCCACATTGGCTGATTCGAGTGGACTTTTCTCCTTCTCTTTCCATTGTTCTTCCTGATGGTTAAATTTAGATTATTGGAGACTGATGGGCACTCTAGATTAGTATCCGACTTGGAGAAAACTAGGATTGGATCCTACAAGAAACTCCCCTAGGAAAATGGGAGGGAAGAATCAAATAATTGGAAGCCATGCCCACCACCACCACCACCACCACATAAAAAAAATGTAAGTATGACCCTCCTCACCTTAAAAATTGGTTTCAAATAAGCATGGGGTGACCTTGGGGAGTTGATATCTCTTATTCGAACCGATATAAATTACACTTTTTGTCCTTACCCACCAAGGATATGTCTTCCAACCCTATTTTTTTTATAAATAATTTTCAATCAACATAAATATAAATAAGCATGGGGTGACCTTGGGAAGTTGATATCTCTTATTCGAACCGATATAAATTACACTTTTTGTCCTTACCCACCAAGGATATGTCTTCCAACCCTATTTTTTTTATAAATAATTTTCAATCAACATAAATATAAATAAGCATGGGGTGACCTTGGGAAGTTGATATCTCTTATTCGAACCGATATAAATTACACTTTTTGTCCTTACCCACCAAGGATATGTCTTCCAACCCTATTTTTTTTATAAATAATTTTCAATCAACATAAATATAAATAAGCATGGGGTGACCTTGGGAAGTTGATATCTCTTATTCGAACCGATATAAATTACACTTTTTGTCCTTACCCACCAAGGATATGTCTTCCAACCCTATTTTTTTTATAAATAATTTTCAATCAACATAAATATAAATAAGCATGGGGTGACCTTGGGAAGTTGATATCTCTTATTCGAACCGATATAAATTACACTTTTTGTCCTTACCCACCAAGGATATGTCTTCCAACCCTATTTTTTTTATAAATAATTTTCAATCAACATAAATATAAATAAGCATGGGGTGACCTTGGGAAGTTGATATCTCTTATTCGAACCGATATAAATTACACTTTTTGTCCTTACCCACCAAGGATATGTCTTCCAACCCTATTTTTTTTATAAATAATTTTCAATCAAAATAAGTATAACATCTTGTGCACGAATGATACAATGAAACCATAAGGCCATCTTGGCATCAAGTTCATTTTCCTTCCATAGGCTGCAAAGGATAAGAAATTTGGTATTGTCCTTCACCTAAAGAGGAAAAATGGTAGAGGAACAACAAAACAGGGCACGAGAACGGAACCGCAAGGCCATCTTGGCTTCAAGTTCATTTTCCTTCCACAAGCTGCAAAGGCTAAGAAATTTAGTATTTTCTTTCACGTGAAGAGGAAAAATGGCAGAGGAACAACAACAACAACAACAGGGCATGAGTACGAACAACAACAACGATGGGCCAACGATGCAGGGACCTATTGTTGTAAGCTTCCCAAGGGCTCATCCCCAACTCCCACCTCTCAAATTAGAGGTCAAAGATGCTCGGGAAGGAATGGAACCTCGTAATATGTCGTAGGTGGGTTATTTATATTCTCATACAATAATAAAATGTTTTGTAATAGTTTTCTGCTTGCAAACTAATTTTTATCAATGGTTGCTTGCAGAATGGTTAAATTCAATTTTAATCAAGTGCTTATGTTCACTAGGATTGGTGGATAGGTATGATGATTTACATTGTTATCATTGAAGGTCTAGTTTATTAAGAGAGTAAGAGAAATTTATATAAGTCATTCAACTATGTGTTTCAGAGGGTTAGTATTTGAATCATTTGGAACATTTCCCTGAATGCTTTCAGTGCTAGGATTCTTATTGTAGCAATGGTTGGTGCTAAAATCTGTGTCAAATCGTGATATCTGTTTCTAGATTGCACCATGTAGAAATTAGAATACCCAATGTTTTCAAATGGACACTCCACCCATCTTCAGGGATGCTAACTTGAAAACTAATTTTAGTGGCTTGTGTGGATTCATACATGTGCAATCACTGCTAACTTAGAATTATATAATACTTCATGTGAATGTGATAGTCTTAGAACAAGTTAAGAGTTGTTTTATTTATTGTTGCATATTTTTATAGTAATTTGCTCGGGTGTGTAGAGCTCTAGGAGTTACAGTTGTTGGAAAGGTGTGCATAATCGAAGATAAGTCTACTTCTGTAAGTCGATGTCCATACCTCTGTATTTATGAAAATACTAGCGAGTCTTCGAAACATATAAAGTGAACCGATGATCTTATACTATTCATGCCCCTCTTTTGAGTGACTTTGTTGCATCCTTTTCGGGAGGGTAATTTGGAGAGTGACATGGGTCACTGGCTTGATGGGACTGTTATGAACAAAATCATAAATGAATAAAATGTGGTGATTGAAAAATATTTAGAGTCTGGTGTGGACCTCTCTAATATCAATGTGAAAGTGGGTGTCTAATAAGCATTGAGTTATGTTGGAGCACTGAACTTCACCTGTTCACTATTAAATAAATTTTCATTAAACAAAGACACCTGATCCAAACTATTCTCTTAAAGTCACTAAAGGCTAATTTAGATTATTAACAAAAATAGAAGATTCTGACCATGTCGTTTGAAAGCCTAATTACAAAATAATAAAAAACAAGATTGACAACTCGTAACCTTGATAGGAATTTTAAAAAGATCAAAATCCCAACCATCAACCAAATCAATTACTGAAATGGGGAACATGTGGCATCAAATTAACCAAATAAAAAGGGGATTACATGATAGAGCCCAAAGGAAGCTATGCAATCAAGTACTATCACAGGAAGCTCTAAGGAACATCCCCCAAGACTTCTTGGCCAGGGAGGCTAACTTTTAACTCTAATTTTCTCCAAGATCACACCTAATAAGATATTAAGTTTAGATGAATGTTTTGGGTGTCGATACAATCTTTTATCGATGTTTTATAGTAAATTGTTGATTTACCTGATATTGGAATACCTCATCGTGTTTGGTAAAAATACTTGACATAATAGGCAATCAATAACTGGTTTATGTTACTAAGAAATTGATAACGTTTATCTTTGAACTGACTATGTTTAGGATTTTCTTTCCTTGTTGAATCAATCTTTGTTATACAATGATATCTTCTTTGTAAATCACTCTACTTGTTTCACTGCTTATTAGCTTACCCAACATTTGGAAAGCAGTACAACCTACAAGGTATTGTAGATTACTCCCCTGTGAATCCTCAAATTCATTAAAAAATATAAAGGTTTTGTCAATTGGAAGTGAAGGAAAACATTTACTGTCCATATTTTTGTTCAAACTTTCAATTCATGGTAAGCAGAAGTGTAAACTAAAACCTTAGATGGCTATAAACTTAAAGATCTCTCAAAATCACTCTGGGTATGCTAGAGGCCCAGATCTACAAACAGATAGGTAACTGAAAACTTTAATAGTGAGTAAAATAAGAATCTACTACACCCAAACCATTTGTTTTTCTTTATTGACTGTAAATAAAACTATACAATAGCAATCACTACAAACTCTTGTTTTGTATGTCCTATGATAGACGCTTCCTACTTATATAGAGAAGTAGGATAGGGTTTATATTTATAATGCACAAGATCTCAACCCTAGGTGCTTAGAATGGAGCTCTCAGCCTGCATGCATGCATGCATTGGGTTTCTTAGAATCTGCACCCTAACTGGAGAAGGTCAAACCGTTCAAAGTGTCTGCCTTATGTCTTTGGGATCAAATCTCCCTTATAAAACTAGAAATACACTTAATTAAAGAACTTTTCCTAAAACTGGAAAAGAAAACTCAAAACAGAAAAGCAACTTCTAAATCTAAACTGAACGTAATCTACTAATTCTAGACAACAACCTAAAATGTAAAATACTGAGTTTGGGCATGCATGTGCCCTATAAATCCAATAATTTCTTCGCCATTATCTAATCATTGTTGTACCCTCACTGCTATGTTGAGTGTGCACCATAAATATTGGAAGGTTGTTGCAGAACCTTCTCATCACACTGCGCCACAATAGTGTCATGACTCATCACTATTGTACCTCCTCCACTCTCATCATGATTGTACAGATATGTTGAAGTGTTACATGATGAAGGAGAAACATCTTCAGAACATGTAAAGAAATTTTTGGTTTCATGAACTATAATGAATTTGGGTCCAATTTTATTATTGTCAATATTGTGTAAACAAATTCTTATTTATCAACACTCGACCTTTTAGACAAAATTTGGGCTCATTTGTAGTGAAGTTGAATATAGGAAGATATTAGCTAGGGATTCTTTGTGGTTTATCTCTGTCAAGGTAATGTGGATTGGTTCACTTTCCATAGTAGATATAACCTCTAGTGTGGTTATCTTTGTCATGATTCATGCCATAGTTGGGTAGAGCCTCTATTGATAACATGGTTGTTAGGGTGCCCCTCACTTTTAAAATTTTGATGTCCCATGTGACTTTGGATATCTATCATTTTACAATTGCCTCATTGAAATTGGAAACGATCCAAGTGTCTCATGTCTAGTCCATTAAGATTTTATATATCTGCATCTATAAATATGAATAATTACTTCAATGTTCTCTTGTAGGAAAATGTCTACATCTTGGATAAAACCTTACTTTTAAGTTTTTTCTTTTAATTCCCATGATTCATTTAGTAGGTAGGGGTTGTTAATGCTATTCTAGCCTTGAGAATCAATGCTTGCAAATTTGTATATTTTGAGAATATTTGGAAAAGATAAATTTAAGTGTTTATCACTACTGAGTTACATTTACCTTGTATGGTCTTTGACTATTGGATCTCTAAATTTTAAAAATCTCTAGAAATTCGTTTAAATTTCTTAATGAGATGAAAGGTTTACTATATTCCCGTATCTCTAGGTTCAATGCAAAGTGTTGAACCAAGGCCCATTCAAGAAGGAATAATTTGTCTTTTATATCAATAAATCAAAATGTATAGTCTAAGGTTATTGAAAGTTGAAACCAAGGTACTGGTTTACCTACCTTATTAGTTATAGTGTGCCTTCCTTGGAAAAGGTAGTACCTAGTGCAAGATAGGAAAATAACTCATTCAACCTTTCAAAGACTAGTATGCTAGATCAACTCAGAAAAGTAGGACAAATGAACTGTTCATACACTATTTCAACTAGAGTTGAATAGTAGAAGAGATTCACTTTGCAAATTTTTCATGCAGAAGGGAAGGGACCTATTTCATTTCAAAGAAAAAAATGCATGTTTTATTCCATTCAGAATGAAATGCGCATGCTTCACATACTATCAGCACATGCTATATTCGTGCCGTACTTGTGATAACAAGTCTCCAAGCTCAAACCAATCTAGAAACTGTATTTATTATCATCGACTAACTGATCATCCCTAATTATTTCACCTATTATTGATTACTGAATTTCAGTTTTTATATGAAAAACAAATATTACAATCTTCTTGTATATTCAAATAAACATGACAGTACCATATTCTACCCCAAACATTAGTAGTGTATTTGTAGTACATAAATGCAAAAAGGTAATATGTATATATATTCAGATTGTTCCTCTTATCTCAAGAAGTTTCCCAACCACCGATTCCACAAGTATCATAACCCATGCAGCCATATGTAAGCCTTCTTTTGAGAGTGAATCCACCAGTGAGTTCAATTCCCTATACACATGTGCAAATGTAATTTTTGTGCCTTGTGGAAGTTTGTGAAATCCCCTTCCACTGACTAGCTATTGCATGAACTACAATATCATGAATACTCTTTTCATTATTATTCCACTTGATTACGAGCAAAGAATCCCCAAATATATGAACTTGCTGAAGATTTTTAGCCAATGCCAATTTCATAATGATTGAGTCCCATAAATTAAACTATATTGTTTGTGCTGTCACCTAGATTGGCTTTGAAGTTTGAGCTTGATAAAATGGTCATCCAACAAATAGAGTACATTCCCTATGCCACTTTTCTCAGGATATTGGAAGGTGCCTTGAGCAAACCCGCACGCGAGGTTCTTATCAACCAACAGATTTCCATCTTGCCTTGGAGTCCTCACTTTGGTATGTGTCCTGTAGAGTTTAAAGATAGCACAAATTTGTGAATAAACTTGAAAACAAATTCTGTTTATAAGAGAGATTTCGTGCCTAGTGATCTATCATCAACAGTTGTGTTGTAGTATGAAGTTGGATAACCAAGCACCCCTCTTCTAATTGGCAACAATCAAATGTAAGAAATGTCTATGAGCATTGTGCAGTCCATTCACCTTTTCATTCAAATAATAGTCTCATGCTAACTCATTATGGGCAGAGTGCAGCCCAACATGCTCACTCATTAAAACACAAAATCTATACTTTTATAAATGTTATCCTTAATATTTGATTCCAAGAGAAATGTTGTGTGTTCTTTTCCTATGGTGTTGACATTTAAATAGCACCATCAAACAGTAGATGGATGTTGAAGATATATCCTAGAATCTATACTTTTATAAATGTTATCCTTAATATTTTACAAGCTGACCTTAAGGATTGCACTATACTTGGATGTTACAGTTTTCCCAACTATATCAGTTATGATTTAAGTAGTAAATACTTAAATCATAACTGATATTGAATAGAATAACTACCATAATAGAAAAGGAACATAGAACTTGAAAAAGCACAACAAAATCCTCATTGCATTCCCCCCACAAAGTAAATATAAAATTAACCACAGAAAGAATTCATGAGTAGACACACAAACCTCCCTCTAAGTTGGGGTGGAATCAAAAGACCTACCGAAGTATTAGGGGGATCCTTGAAGGTGGCAAGTTCCCTCTTGGAAGTTTCTTGTGTGGTGAAAACGATGAAAATCCATTTGTCTCTGGCCTTTTCATCGATGCACTTGTAGCCATAGCTATAGCAACCCTAGAAGAATGGTCACGGTCTATTTGGTTTGCAGGTGCATCTAGTGACTTGATCAATTATGAAGCATCTAGAAGTTCTATCATTGGTTCTATAGAGTTGTCTCCTGCTTCTGATTTTTGCAGATGTAATGAACTTGTCTGGCTTCTATACATACCAACACCATTTGTCAGTTTCCAAATAGCAAAATAGTCATACCAAAAACTAGATGTCAGTTACTCAGTATTCATTGTATAGAGATGGAAGGCTTACATGTGGTATTTCTCTTTGTATTTTCTCAGTTAAATTTCAAAAGACAGCACTACCAAAATATGAGTTAAGAATTCAAAGGGAAAAGGAAAAAGCTTGCAACATTGTTGTGTCCCTAAAGACAACATTGGAAAGGCTCACGTGACTGTCTTGTACCTAACCATAACATCCTTAGTAGGTATTAAACTCTATGTACAAGAATTATTGTGTGTATATTCATGATTTTGTAATCATATTATATTTCCACATGCCACTTAATATAATAGGGAGCTAGAGACTCTTATTCCCGATTTCTGCATTTTGTTAGGGTTTTCACCACTCTATTGGCATAAATAGGGTCCCCACTTCTCATATGTATCTCTTGCCATTTTATCAATATAAATCAACCAATTGCTGGTGCTTGGATAGACTCTGTTTAATAGCTTGTGCTTGAACTAATTTTCTCTAAAGGTAAATAGCTCAACAAACCCAATCTCACCTCCCAGCTAATCTTCCACCAACCCTTCAATTAGACACACATAGTGGCACTTCATGAAAATATACATGGAAGGAAAATATATAGAGCTTAAGATAACCAATTAGATAGTTGTTTGCAAGCTGCAAGGCTTTGATAGATTCTTAATGTCCCAAAGCCAATAAAAGGAAACAAACTCTGTTTATAAGAGAGATTTCGTGCCCAATGCTCTATCATCAACAATTGTGTTGTAGTATGAAGTTGGATAACCAAGCACCCATCTTCTAACTCACAACAATCAAATGTAAGGAATGTCCATGAGCATTGTGCAGTCCATTCACCTTTTCATTCAAATAACAGTCTCATGCTAAGTCATTATGGGTAGAGTGCATCCCAACATGCTCACTCATTAAAACTCAGAATCTATACTTTTATAAATGTTATCCTTAATATTTGATTCCAAGAGAAATTTTGTGTGTTCTTTTCCTGTGGTGTTGACATTTAAATAGCACCATCAAACACTAGATGGACGTTGAAGATATATCCTAGAATCTATACTTTTATAAATGTTATCCTTAATATTTTACAAGCTGACCTTGAGGCTTGCACTATACTTGGATGTTACAGTTTTCCCAACTATATCAGTTATGATTTAAGTAGTAAATACTTAAATCATAACTGATATTGAATAAAATAACTACCATAATAGAAAAGGAACATAGAACTTGAAAAAGAACAACAAAATCCTCACTGCATTCCACCCACAAAGTAAATATAAAATTAACCATAGAAAGAATTCATGAGTAGACACACAAACCTCCCACTAAGTTGGGGTGGAATCAAAATACCTCCCAAAGTATCAGGGGGGATCCTTGAAGGTGGCAAGTTCCCTCTTGGAAGATTCCTGTGTGGTGAAAATGATGAAAATCCATTTGTCTTTGGCCTTTTCCTTGCTGCACTTGTAGCAACCCTAGAAGAATGGTCACGGCTTGTTTGGTTTGCCAGTGCATCTAGTGACTTGAGCAATTCTAAAGCATCTGGAAGTTCTATCATTTGTTCTATAGAGTTCTCTCCTGCTTCTGATTTTTGTAGATGTAATGAACTTGTCTGGCTTCTATACATACCAACACCATTTGTCAGTTGCCAAATAGCAAAATGGTCATACCAAAAACTAGATGTCAGTTACTCATTATTCATTATATAGAGATGGAAGGCTTACATGTGGTATTTCTCTTTGTATTTTCTCAATTAAATTTCAAAATACAACACTACCAAAATATGAGTTAAGAACTCAAAGGGAAAAGGAAAAAGCTCGCATCATTGTTGTGTCCCTAAACAAAACATTGGAAAGGCTCACGTGACTGTCTTGTACCTAACCATAATATCCTTAGTAGGTATTAAACTCTACATACAAGAATTATTGTGTGTATATTCATGATTTTGTAATCATATTATATTTCCACATGCCACTTAATATAATAGGGAGCTAGAGACTCTTATTCTTGATTTCGGCATTTTGTTAGGGTTTTCACCACTCTATAGGCATAAATAGGGTCCTCGCTTATCATATGAATCTCTTGTCATTTTACCAATATAAATCAACCAATTGTTGGTGCTTAGATAGACTCTATTTAATAGCTTGTGCTTGAACTAATTTCCCTAAAGGTAAATAGCTCAACAAACACAATCTTACCTCCCAGCTAATCTTCCACCAACCCTTCAATTAGACACACATAGTGGCACTTCATGAATATATACATGGAAGGAAAATATATAGAGCTTAAGATAACCAATTAGATAGTTGTTCGCAAGCTGCAAGGATTTGATAGAATCTTAATGTCCCAAAGCCAATAAAAGGAAACAAACTATGTTTATAAGAGAGATTTCATGCCCAGTGATCTACCATCAACAGTTGTGCTGTAGTATGAAGTTGGATGACCAAGCACCCCTCTTCTAATTCACAACAATCAAATGTAAGGAATGTCTGTGAGCATTGTGCAGTCCATTCACCTTTTCACTCAAATAACAGTCTCATGCTAACTCGTTATGGGCAGGGTGCAACCCAACATGCTCACTCATTAAAACCCAGACTCTATACTTTTATAAATGTTATCCTTAATATTTGATTCCAAGAGAAATGTTGTGTGTTCTTTTCCTATGGTGTTGACATTTGAAGAGCACCATCAAACAGTAGATCGATGTTGAATATATATCCTAGAATCTATACTTTTATAAATGTTATCCTTAATATTTTACAAGCTGACCTTGAGGATTGCACTATACTTGGATGCTACAGTTTGCCCAACTATATCAGTTATGATTTAAGTAGTAAATACTTAAAACATAACTGATATTGAATAGAATAACTACCATAACAGAAAAGGAACATAGAACTTGAAAAAACACAACAAAATCCTCATTGTATTCCACCCACAAAGTAAATATAAAATTAACCACAGAAAGAATTCATGAGTAGAAACACAAACCTCCCTCTAAGTTGGAGTGGAATCAAAAGACCTCCCAAAGTATCAGGGGGGATCCTTGAAGGTGGCAAGTTCCCTCTTGGAAGTTTCCTGTGTGGTGAAAACGATGAAAATCCATTTGTCTCTGCCCTTTTCCTCGATGCACTTGTAGCCATAGCTGTAGCAACCCTAGAAGAATGGTCACAGCCTGTTTGGTTTGCTGGTGCATCTAGTGACTTAAGCAATTATGAAGCATCTGGAAGTTCTATCATTGGTTCTATAGAGTTCTCTCCTGCTTCTGATTTTTGCAGATGTAATGAACTTGTCTGGCTTCTATACATACCAACACCATTTGTTAGTTTCCAAATAGAAAAATAGTCATACCAAAAACTAGATGTTAGTTACTCAGTATTCATTATATAGAGATGGAAGGCTTACACGTGGTATTTCTCTTTGTATTTTCTCAGTTAAATTTCAAAGCACAGCACTACCAAAATATGAGTTAAGAACTCAAAGGGAAAAGGAAAAAGCTCACATCATTGTTGTGTCCCTAAACACAACATTGGAAAGGCTCACGTGACTGTCTTGTACCTAACCATAACATCCTTAGTAGGTATTAAACTCTATGTACAAGAATTATTGTGTGTATATTCACGATTTTGTAATCATATTATATTTCCACATGCCACTTAATATAATAGGGAGCTAGAGACTCTTATTCCTGATTTCTGCATTTTGTTAGGGTTTTCACCACTCTATTGGAATAAATAGGGTCCCCGCTTCTCATATGTATCTCTTGTCATTTTATCAATATAAATCAACCAATTGCTGGTGCTAATTGGAGATGCCTTCCTCCACTAGTCAGATTTGTAGTGCAATTCAACCCTGGGTAAATAAACCAATTGCTGGTGCTTATTGGAGATACCTTCCTCCACTACTCAGATTTTCCGTGCAATTCACCCCTGGGTGTGCAGGTGCCACCATTGTTTATTTTCTTATTTTATGTTACCATTGTTTCTTTGCTTATTTTATGTTACTATAGTTACTCTGAGCTATAAGGAACTTAAGTCGAGGCATGTCCATGCTGAATACAATCAACCAAGGAATGGAATGGATACAAATTTGATTTGGAAAATGATCATCAGGTCAACTACCACCAAAACTCCAGATGCCATTGTCCTCAGCCAAGAATTAGATTCCAGTCAACAATTAAAACACTCTGCAATAGTAAAAATGCCTAGGGGTGTGAGAAAATAAGCAAAAAGAAGAAAATTTTCCCAGCTAATGATAAAAATGCCCCGAAAGAAGAAAAATCACCCAGGCAATGATAAAAACACCCAGGAAAGATGAAATGTCTGATGGAAATTGTCATCAATACCTCTCAGGTACCTTGGAAATTAAGTTGGGCCAAATGGTATATACACAGGGTAAACAACATTCCACCTCTTAATAGGAGGTGGATGCTCATCACTTCAGTAAAATTTTGAATAATCTTCAATACTTCTTAACTAAATGAGCTATAAAAGTAGAAAGGATGCAAATTGTACTCCTATTGAATTGTTGGAATCTTTCCTATTAGAATATAGATGGAATTTGGAAGACCATGAAGTGTTAAAGTCTCATCCTAACTGGTTTTATCTTAGTTTTCCTTTTCCATTTCAGAGAGTTCAATGACCTCTCCACTATTTGCTTTTACCTCACTAAAATGATTCATATTTTTTTTAGATGTTCCTTAGTTGGATGTCATGTACTATGGCAAATATTTTTTGTATGAATCTGTCAATGGAAAGCTATTCTTTTATCAATATAATTTGCTCTAGTTCAAAAAAATACCTGTTGGAACACCCCTTTAAGGAATTTTAAATTTTAGCCGCGAGCCGATAGCATAAAACTCATTCAGTCTATATTAAAATTTCATCATATCTATTTGGCATCCTATCGAATTATTAGATATATGAATCCAATGTCACACATAAGTCGATCCAAGCATTTATTTTTCTTTGTCATTTTAATAGAAAATTGAACTCAAAACAACCGTTCGTTTGGGGTTTTTAGGCTTTGGACAAAAGTAACCTTGGACAAGTTGTGTGCTCTAGTAAAGAGAAGCTTGATACATTAGATCAGTTTTTATGTGCTTTAATTTTATCATTTATGTATGGATGTGTACTTAACCATTTTTTTAACAAGTGGTGTTCAATTCAGTGACAGAAAATGGAGAAAATTGGAGTGTGGGCCAATGCCAGCTTCTTTGTTTAGGACATGCCTTATTGAAGCATAGTAACATCTTAGTAATGGATGAGGCCACAACCTCAGATGATATTGCAACTAACACCATTATCCAACAAATAATACAATCAGAAACTCATGAATGTACAACGATCACTATATCTCACATAATTCCCACAGTAATAAACAGTGATAAGGTGTTGGTACTTAGTGATGGTACCTTTGTTTGTTATGTCTCTGGAATCTTTTTTTAAATTTTGTCTGATTCATGGGTTGTTTCTGCTGGTCTCAGTAAGGAAAGATTTGATAAAATATTGTGTTTTCAGGAAAAATTGTCAAGTACAACTCTCCGACTAAGATTTGAAGATGAATCTTCTTCTTTATCAAATCTCGTATCATAATTCCTGTGCTTTTATTTTTTTATGTAGATTTTGTAGAGGTTGTGCTGACAATTAGTGATATAGATTTTGCATTGTGATGACAATCATTGTTGGCATGTGGAACCAATTCAACACCCCCTTGCACACTTTATCCCATGCTTTGAATCCTATATTTATGTGACGATGACCTCATTTCTTGAAGCAATGGGAAGAGGAAGGCCCCACGTGGATGGGGTTGGCTGTTGTAGTGAAGAAATCTTTCAAGAGATCACTTGGGGGAAAATTTTTTAAAATTTGTTGGAGGAAATTGGAATGAACAAATTTTCAGCCATCAACCTTGGCTACTTTGTATATTTGTACACTAGTTTTGGGATGTAATATTTACTGTATTGTTGCCCCACTTATCTCTTTTAGTTCATTTTGAAAAATCCGACACAATATTCTTATTAGTATATTTATATTAATTTAGAAAGTTTTCTTTATTGGGCTAAATTGTTTTAAAAAATATTTCACATGTAGCTTTTATGATTTTTTATTTTCTATGTCCTATTTTTCTAGCAGCAAAACTTAGAAGTTCTATGATGTTACAAATCCTTCACAACAACACTGGGGACTTTGTTTACCTCCACCAGTGGCAGAGGTTTCCTTGCTTGGATCAGCTTCTTCAAGTAAATTGAGCAAATCACTGGCTCCTATAAGTGACTTTAGGATTTTAGTATATTGTACTTCCGTCCAATTATCTTTAGAATTTTCTATTGATATCTATGTAGACAGCTTTTTCTATGCTTCCATATTAGATTATTTAATAGCTTTTGATTCAGTCCTAAATAATCATTAGTATAGAAGTTAATGTGTATTTTATTTAGACAGCTTATGTTTTACTTTAGTGATTGTCTTCTAGATTCTTTATACATGGCTTCATTTTCATTTCTTAATAATATATACCTGTTCATATTTCCATGTGAAACTTGAACACAGGAGGTAATGTTGAGACTTCCCTTGCGAGTGGAGCTGCTGGAAGATCAGTTGTATTTCCAGCTAGTGCATCTTGGTATGAAATCTGTTTCTTGTCATGGAATATTTGTTTAGTTTTCCAGCACCCCTCTAGATTGGTGCAGAGTAACATTACACATTAAGTTTAGTGAACATAAGCTTCCATATGATTTAGGAGTTTGTGGTGGAATATTACATATCTTACTGAATTTTGAGACATTAATGGTTGTTGCAACGGCTCCCATGCTGCACAAGAAAAATCATTTAGTATGAGGATCCCAGCTATTCAGGGCTCCTCTAATCCTAAAACAAGTTCATCTCATTCACTTTCAATGTCTCCAACATTAAATCTCCCTGCCTTAGTGGTGGAAGCTGCGGAATCAGGGTTGAGTTCTGATCATGGCAAGATGTTGGTCAATAAGGGTGGGCAGTTATCAACATTTATATCTAAAAAACATATTGATTCCAAACCTAATGCAATGACTGGAACATATATAAAATTAAATTCACGTGTAAATACCACTGGGGAAGCTTTCCATGGAAAGAATGCCACTTTAGTTGATCCTACTATGAAATGTAGGAGTCATGAAGGTTTTTAAAAGTCTCTTGAAGAATTTGTCCTCTGACACACACAAGGGTTCATCTGACCTGGGTAGTGGGCACATTGAAATAACAAGAAGTGAAAGAATAGATGCAGCTTCAGTGTCATCTGGTATTGTCTGTGTTGGACTTTCTAAATATAGCTTTTCAATCTCTGTCCCTCAAAGCAACTCTGTTGTTCAAAGAAACAGTGAAGTGAATGTTGTTGCTCTAAATAAAAGCAGTAGAATGCTTTCAGGAAACCATGTTGAGAATTGTCTACAAAGGTATCCATTTGATGATAGGTATCAAAACAATTATGAAGAACACTTTGTAGAACCATATGGTGAAGGTTGCTCTAAAGCTATTTCTCCAGAAGCAAAGGTGCCTCCCTTTATGGAAAAAGTCCAATTTTCAGTGGATGATTATAGTTCTAAAGATTGTTCTCTTCATCAAAAGTATGTAAATACTTGCACCCTTAATGGTGACGGTGACAGATTTGGAGTTACTGATCATAAAGCAGAGGAAAGATTAGTTTCAACTACTAAAAAGACTAGTGCAAGTTCTATCCAAAATTGTGAAAATGAGCCTATGTTAGAGGAAAGATCAGTTTCAGAAGATGGAAATACTAGTACAAGCTCTATCCAAAATTTTGAAAATGAGTCTATGTTAGATGCAACCGATAGAAGTGCAAGTATTGGTTTTCAAATTCCCAAGAAAGTAGAAATTGCTAGAGATTCTAATGCTAGTTCTGGAAAGCTAGAATGCTTGGAGAATCTGGCATGTAATATCCTTCCAGAACTTTATATGAATGGCTCATATGTTGGAGAAAACAATATAATTTCAAACATATTGTCTTTGAATTTTGATTCAGATGATAGTGTATTAAATAGTCCTCACAATTTAGCAAATTTGCTCCTTGTTGAGACTGATAAATGTAATGGGATGTAAAGGAAATATCAAGTTCATGGAAGTCTCAGAATAGCAAGCAGTCAAGATTTTTATTTACAAGGTTAGAAGGTTCTATAGAAAGATCAAGCCATTATTCCACTCCCAATTTGGCATCGTCTAGGAAATTGCAGAGGGAGTGGGAAAATGGACAAGATGTTTTAGAAAGCACAAATGGACATGAACTATTGAATATTAATGGAATATCTAATAATGCTTATGGCCCAAAGGTGCAAGGATTTCAGAGTAATTTAGAGGGAAGCACATTTTTGGTTCCTTTAGAGGCCAAGGGTGAGTTTTGTCTTCTTCTTTTGTTGGGTATTAGTAATTTTCTTTTAATAGTTGTGTTTTACCTCTTGCTAATATGGCATTTACAACTTTTGTTTCCTTTTATCTAGCCATTTTAAGCCTTTGTATTTTTCCAAGTTTGTTATCTATGGATATAGACTTATTTTTATGGATCTAAATACAAGAGATAACCATTTTCAGATGAGCCTATCTTTTAAGATCTAACACTGCACTGTTAGGATATTTAGAAACTTAGGGGTTAGTTAAGATCAACTTGTGTAATATATCCGTTAGGTAAAAGTGTGTTTCTTTAGTATGCATTAGTATGCATTTGTAAATATTCTAATCCGACGATCACGATATGTTCTAGACATAGAGTGATCTGACGATTCAACTTCTCTTAGATCATACCTACCATTGATCTGTGGCTTAACACCCGATTGGTATATGATCTCTATTTAAAGAGAATATAGGGTCCTTGTCTAGTTGATCGATTATGAGAAGCTCATGTAACTTTTTTTTTTGCATAATAAATTGTTCCAAGTAGCTATTTGGCTCGGGCCGTGGACTGTTTCCCTCTCGAGGGTTTTAACCACGTGACAAACATCGGTGTGTTGATCTGTGATCTATTTGTGTGAAGCATTTTATGAAGGTGTTCAGTATTTTGGGAGTACCCTTTGTACCCGAACATGGTATCAGAGCTTTTATGAAGAGCCGCTTTCAGTTTTGATTAAGATCTGGAACTGGTGTTACCGAAACTTTGAAAGGGTTTCTGGTTCTAGATTTTTTGTGCATTTTTAGCCTATGGAAATTGTTTCATTGCGTCCAAAGCACCATTTCCATTGGGAAATAGTTTTCGTTTCACCGAAAACCGTTTCCGTTTGCTCCAGAAACACCCATTTCGACAAATCTGAAGGTATAATGTTACAGTGACGGATTTGTTTTTTGTAAATATCTCAAATTTTATCAGTTTATTATTAGATATTTTTTTTTTAGTCTCAGACTGTTGCCTTCCTTGTCTGCGTATGCTCTTTGTCGTGCACCTTACGTAATTGTGGCGAATTAGAAACAGTAAGGGAAATTTTTTTTTCTTGTCTTCTCGGCTATGTATGCTCTTTGCTACGTACGTTGTGCGATCACAGCAAATCAAAAACAATGAGAAAACTTGAAAATGTAGATTTTCTGGGTAAGCTAACAGATCTAACCCCATTGTGTGGAAAAGTTTTATTTTGTTTATGTTTTTCGTTTTTTTTTGTGATTTGCAGGAAAAGAAAGCAAGCACGGAGAATGAAAGAAAAGTTATTAAAAAAAAAAACCCTTTCTCTTTTCATTATTTTACGTACCTTTTAAACTTAGCTCACTTGGTCCAAGGTTGCTTTATTACCTAATAGGTTTTGAGTTGGAGTCTTATTAAGCTACTTTTTAGTGCATGCAATTTCTATTTTCAAGTTACTTTATTGTAAAAGTGCATCTCACATAAATAAAATAAAATAAAAAGTGAGTCACTTAAGTCCTTTAATTTATTGCCGCACTATCTAAAAGTAACATTATTGTAAAAGTGAACCTAACTTATTCTACAAAAGTGATTCACTTCAAAGCAACTTTATTGTAAAGTGATTGTCAAAGATTGATCTTGGGAAGAGGGGGATTCTTTTTTTTAGTTGGTCGAGTTAATATCTGCCATGTCACTATTGGGGACATCTTCAACATTTTATTTGATCAAGCATAACTTCATCGTCTAGAATCAATTTTCAGTGCCGTTTTTTTTAAAACCACATATTTTTTTGAGCTCTTTGCAACCAGATAGTTAGTTTCTGTTTTTTCAACCATAATTTTATAGTATGGCTGCCCCTTATGATATTATACTTACAAGTTCTAACTATTTCTCATGGAAATCTCATATGGAGGATGTTCTACGAAGTAGGAGACTTTTCAGGATAACCTCGGGGAAAGAAACAGAAGCCACTAATGATGATAAGAAAATTAAATGGGCAAATAGATGTGATGAAGCTCGTGGATTGATTGTGATGTCAATCTCTACTGATTTGCGATTCCACATATCTGGAATTGATGAACCTGATAAAGCTTGGAAAAAGTTGGAATCTATGTTTGGTAAACATAATGAAATTCAGGGTCATCAACTTGAGAATGGGTTGCTTTCCTTGAATCCAAATTATTTTTCATGCATTCAAGACTATTTATCTAAGTATAAAACTCTTACTCTTATGTGTCAAATGCAAGATTAAGAAAGAAGACAAACAATGTATTTATCATATTCTTTCTAAACTTGGACCTGCATATTCTATTTTTGTATCTACATTCTACTCCATGAAAGAATCCTTGAGTGCAGCTAGCCATCAAGAGCCTAGTCTTGAATCATTTTTTGATTCCTTAATTAGAGAGCAAGATAAGCTCATTCATCTTAGAATAATTAACAATGCAGATACATCTGGAAAAGCCTTATTGTCCCAACAGAAAGAAAAGTCCAAGCCTCCCAATAAATAGAATTTTTTCAATAATAAGCCAAACATCAAGAGTCCCAAACTCTCTCAGTCAGCTCCTTCTTTAAAAAATGACAAAGGATCCAAGCAAAAAGGAAAGAAGACTGAGCGTCATTGCAATTTTTGTGGGAAAGATAATCATGATGAGTCTAAGTGTTTCAAGAAGATGGTAGCCTTGGAAGCAGCAATGAAGAAACACCACATCAACATAGATTCGTCTTCAGAATATAACTCTCATGGACATGCACTTTGTGCTTCTGGTTACTCTTTAACTGCATCTTCTTTTTCTACTTCAAATGAATGGCTTATTGATTATGGAGCATCATATCATATGGAGAAGGATCAAGCCATATTTTTTACTATGCATGAATGTAACACCAAACAAATATTTGTTGGTGATGATAGATCTCTAAGTGTTGTAGGATATGGAACAGTTCCAGTAGAAAATGGTCATTTCAATGATGTACTATGTGTTCCAAAAATTTCCTGCAATTTGTTATCAGTTTATCAAATTACTCATTCAGGTGAAGGTAAAACTGTGACTTTTACACCTCACCAAGTTGTAATCAAGGATTTTAAAAATTCTCAAAATGTCCTTGCTACTGGAACTGTTGATGATATTACCAGGTTATACAAATTTAACAACTTTGGGTCATCACCTTTTTCTTCAGTTTTTGTTGCTCATAGTGATAACTTGAGAAAACTTTGGCATGAGCGATTTGTTCACTTAAATTATCACTCATTGCAACAACTATGTAAAGACAATATGGTGACTGGTCTTCCAATGGTATCTTGCAAGGATGGTGTTTGTTCCAGTTGTATACTTGAAAAACATCATCGAGACAGTTTTGACAAACATGCCTCTTGGCACGCCTCGGTTTCCTTGGAGCTTGTGCATAGTGACTTGTGTGGCCCTCTTCCATCTGCTTCTTTTTCTGGTTTCAAATATTTCTTAACTTTAATTGATGACTACTCCAGACGCATTTGGGTTTACTTCCTAAAACTTAAGAGTGAAGTATTTAACATGTTCTTGGCCTACAAGGACCTTGTTGAAAAAAAATCTGGTCATCAAATTATTAAGTTAAGATCTGACAATGGAGGATAATATGTTAGCAACAAGTTCACTAATTTCTGCATTGAACAAGGAATCTAACAACAGCACACTAGTCCATATACACCACAACAAAATGGTGTAGCTGAACGGAAGAACCGCACTTTAAAAGAAATGGCTAATTGTATGATCCAATCTAAGGGACTAAGTCTTCAATATTTGGCTGAGGCCATAAATTGTGCAAATTACATAGTTAATCGCACACCCATTAAATTTTTACAAGGCATAACATCGGAAGAAGCATGGAGTAAAATCAAACCAGATGTAAGTCACTTTTGTGTGTTTGGTTGTGAAGCATGGGCTCACATTCTGGATGAAAAACGGAAAGCATTGCAGCCTAAAAGTTAAAATTGCATATCTGTTGGATATTCTGAAGATGTAAAAGGTTATAGACTTCTTCAGCCCCATTCACATGATATAATCATTAGTAGAGATGTTAAATTTGATGAAAATCTCTTGGCCTGTGAGCCTAACTTGGCGGGTGCACCATCTTTGGCCTGCGAGCTTGGTTCAACGATTGTGCCTTCTTCTTCTTCTTCTTCTAGCTTCCTTGACAGGTTTCCAACTCCAATTTCTGATGATGACAATGAGGATGAAAATCCACCTCCGCCTGCTCATGTTCCTCCAATTGCACCAGCACCAATACTTCCTTGATGGGTCCATTCAACATGTGAAGCAGCTGGTGATCTTATCGGTGATCCTAGAGATCAATGATGAACACATTCTTAGTTTCAGCGAGCCTCTTCTTTTTTGGCTCAAATTTCTGAGAATCATGATCCAGAAATTTTTGCAAAAGCTTCAGGAAATCTAGATTGGGATGTAGCTATGGATGAAGAATATCGTTCCTTATTGGCAAACGATACTTGGGATCTTGTTCCTCTTCCAAAAGGAAGAAAACTTATCAGATGTAAATGGGCCTACAGAACTAAGTATGCATTAGATGGAAGTGTTGAAAGACTTAAGGCAAGGTTAGTTGCCAAAGGTTTTTCCCAAGATGAAGGGATTGACTACAATGAAACATTTTCCCCTGTAGCAAAAATGAACTCCATCCGCCTTGTTCTTTCCCTTTCATCCTTATGTAACTGGGAATTCCATCAAATGGATGTCAAGTCTATCTTCTTACATGGTGATTTACATGGGGAAATTTACATGGAACAACCTCCTAGATATGTTCAGAATAACTCTAGCATTGTTTGTCTCCTTAAGAACTCCATATATGGCCTTAAGCAAGTTCCTAGAGCTTGGTATGCCAAAATGAATAGCTTTCTCCTTGACACTAGTTTTTCTAGATGCCATTCTGACCCCAATATCTATACCAAGAAAGTAGGAAACCATCTCATCATACTTGTTCTTTATGTTGATGATCTTATCCTTACTGGTAGTGACCTTGAACTTATAACCCATGTGAACTCCAGTCTTAAGCAAAATTTTGAAATGTCAAACTTAAGACATTTGCATTATTTTCTTGGTCTCCAAGTCTTGCAAACCAAATAAGGAATCTTTCTTTCCCAATCTAAGTATGCTTGTGACCTTCTTCATCGCTTCCACATGGAATATTATAAACCAGCCCCTTCTCCCTTCAAGTCTAGAGTCAAACTTTATGCCACTTGTACTTCCCCTAAAGTAGATACCACCTTGTATCGTCAGCTTGTTGGTAGTCTTTTATACTTGACTCATTCCCATCCTGACCTTTCCTTTGCCGTTGGTCGTGTTTCCCTTTATATGCAAACTCCTCATGAAAGTCACTGGAAAGTAGCAAAAATAATACTTCAATATATTCGAGGTACAATTCAGTTTGGGATTCATTACAGTACAGGGGGGAAACCTTTGTCGGTTGGTTTCACTGATTTAGATTGGGCCGGTGATCCTGATGATCGAAAGTCTACTGCAAGTTATGTTTTTAGTCTGGGATCTGGACCTGTCACTTGGGCTTGTAAGAAACAACAATCTCTTGCTCTTTCTTCAATAGAAGCATAATATCGAGCTGTAGTTAATGCCAGTCAGGAAGCTTTATGGCTTCAACAAATCCTTTCAGAGTTTGGATTCGAGCAGCAGCAGCCTACTCCACTTTGGTGCGATAATCAAAGTGCCATCAAGCTTGCCAAAGATCTAGTTCTACATCAGTGCAACAAACACATTGAGCTACACATGCACTTCATCAGAAATCTTGTTCATGATAGTGTTATTGAAGTTCTCTATTGCCCTACAGATGATCAAGTTGCAGACATCTTCACCAAGTCTCTTACAGAAGTGAAGTTTTCTAAACTTCGGTCTATGTTAGGAGTTCAGGAATGTGTCCTTAAGAGGGGATAGGCTCTAATGCCTCCTTCCTTCTCCTAATAGTGTCACTTTTGTAAATCCTTCAATCCTATCCCAAGTTGTTCTTAAGGGGGGATGTTAGGATATTTAGACACTTAGGAGTTAGTTAAGATCAACTTGTGTAATATATCTGTTAAGTAAAAGTGTGTTTCTTTAGTATGCATTTGTAAATATTCTAATCCAACAGTCACGATATGTTCTAGACATAGAGTGATCCGACGGTTCAACTTTTCTTAGATCATACCTACCATTGATCCATGGCTTAACACCCGATTGGTCTATGATCTCTATTTAAAGAGAATAGAGGGTCCTTGGCTAGTTGATCGATTATGAGAAGCTCATGTACCTTTATTTCTTTTGCATAATAAATTTCTCCAAGTAGCTATTTGGCTAGGGCAGTGGATTGTTTCCCTCTCGAGGGTTTTAACCACGTGACAGACATCAATGTGTTGATCTATGACCTATTTGTGTAAAGCGGTTTCTGAAGGTGTTTGGTCTTTTGGAAGTACCCTGTGTACTCGAACATGCACAGGGGATGTCCCTAAGTTGCACCGGGACATTACCAATGTCATGTAGGATTGTCAGATATCGCTTAGCCATCTTGGGGACTCCTTAGCATCACTTTCCAAAATCGGTGCCTAAGAGAAAAGAAATATAAGGCAATAGCGATACACTCACTCACCAAAACATTACCCCTTACTAAGAGACTATTCAACCTCTAATTCAGCCAAGATTTAGATTATTTTTCTTTAAATTAGCTAGGTCAAACCCTCTCTTACTCTTACCGTCTGCTCTGCCCTGCCTCTATCCTCCCACAGAAACACACCCTATGTTATAATGTTGTACTAATGGTAGGTTTTGAACAATTCTTCATGAACCTTGAACTTTGTACTTATAAATATAACTCCACACCAAAATACGGGACCCAGATCTTAGTGAGGCTCTTATATTCCATTGAAGAAGCAATGCATCCCACATGGGGAGTCAGAGTGGAAGGCATAAACATGCCATAGGGACTAAAGGGAATTGGAACTTAAAACTAATTCATAATCAGATAATCAGGGCAGGGCACTTTCACATTCCACTCAAGCAGGATGGAGACATGCTTTATTACCCTTACGAAGAAATAGTTTCTTGTAGGAAGTTCAAATGGGGAATATGAACCTCGTCATGATTTTCTCTATCCTTTGCTTCATCATAAATGTGCATTTCATGGTCAAGTAAATTTCTTCATTTTGAAAGTCATAAATCTTGATAAGAATATGCCTTTATGCAATAGTGCATTATAAGAACACTGTAAAATCCCAGCCTCTCCAACCTTTTTGATAGGTTTAGTCAATCTCAAAAGCTTACTAGAATCTAAATTTTAGTGTAGTCTTATTTTAGGTGACCATACATTCTAAGGAAAGTTCAGTTCTTATCAATGGTTATTTCTCTCTGTGAACTGTTGTCCAATCATCATGGAAGCTATTTTAGATCTTGTACATCTCAACACAGAGCTGATATATATTTTGTTATACCTAATAGTTTGCAAGTTTTTCAAGTTTAATTCATGCTTAACCAGTGGTCCTTCCTTTCAAATAACTGGTATCATCACCTAAAAGCCAAATATACAACCCTTTAAAGGTTTCTCTAAAGACACAATGTTGTAGGAGGAGGGTATTTCTCTTTATATTTGCAACATGACTCTTTAATTATTGAATCCACTATTAAGTGCCCTTATAGCCAAGGAATAATGATTCAAAAAGCATAACTCCTTCATACAAAATGGTACCTTTGAAACAGTAAATGATTCAATACTAAATACTTGCAATTCCCCAAGTCAAATTACTTGCAATTCTTTGAATTCTAGGTCTAGAGATCATTTTTGCAAGACATTACGGTGCATAGGAAGTCAAGTCTCTAATTTTGCAAATGATAATCGTCGAGTCTCCATTAGCAATAAGTTTCTGAATCTTCGTGGTTCTTAGAATGTTTATCACTTGATTTAAAGTTAAAATAGGCTTCACAATAAGAGAAGAAACCTTTTGCAGTTTGATCACAACCATAGCCCTGCTTATTATGGAACCTTCTCAAAGAAAAGGTGAATATACTTTGCATAATTTTAAGTTTATTAATTATCAAACCAACAGGTTGTGTTTTAATTTTGATAGCCCATGATGAGGAACATCTGAAACACCTTGAAGCTCATGGATTCTTAATATTGCAGTAGACAACAGGGAAAGTTTTGTTTCTGGCTCTTTGTTTTTTATGCAGTGATGGCATTGGGCTTCGAAATCATTTCAGGAAGGACTCTTCTTTGGAGTATGAGAATGATAGTGATGAAGAATGGGAAGATGTACTCATCACTAAATCTCTTTGGTAAGAGTATTTGTAGTATTTTTATTAGCATTAGTTACAGGGAAAATTGTACATAGCTCTCAGGAATTAGTTTATCATAGATACTAGTTATTGGTAAGTTGTAATAGTAATAATTATATAGTTTGTAGATTGATATCTATCATAAATTTGTTTGAATATCATCATTGTCAATCAATAACAACTTCTTAAAGGGTGCTAGCTCAATGGTAGAGCACCTGCCTAATTATAGGCAGGAGGTTGGTGGTTCGATTCCTCTGTGCCCTATCATAAATTTGTGACTACAAAAACAACTAAATTCGCATATATATGACTATTAGTAGCTAATTTCCGGTATATTAGTCGTATTTAGCTTAGTCATTAATATGTTAACATATAGTAGTTTATTTAGTCATATATTTGGTCGTTAATGGTTGCAATCGGTGACTAAATTAGTGACTAAATCAGTGACTAAATCAATGACTAGCTCAGTGACTAAATCAATGACTAAATCCATGACTAAATCATTAAATATCAATGACTAAATCATTGACTATCAATGAATAAATCATTGTCTATCAATGACTAAATCAATGACTATTAAGTCAAGCTATTAATGACTAGTGAAATATGAATAGCTATAAGATAGTGGAAATTTTCTACTATTAGTCACTGACTCAAAAATAGTCGTTTATAGCCTGATTTTAGTTATTTTTTTAGTCATTAATTTCTCATTTTCTACTAGTGTGCAAAGCCAAGCTGGACATATTTTGTCCAACTCCTTTTGCAACAATTTGTCCCTAGTGATTTTGATGACTTCATAGGAGCACTCACCAAACTTCGCCAAACTAGAACTGTGAGGGAGTATCAAATAGAATTTGAAAAACTAGCCAATCACACAGAATGATTTCTTGATGCATTTTGCTCGAGTTGTTTTATCAGTGGTCTAAAGGATGCAATCCGTTCTGAGGTTCAAATTTGATGTCCCAACACAATGATGGAAGCCCTAGTGTTGGCTATGTTACTGGAGGACAACGTTTCGAATCTACTTTTTTTTCCATTCAGAAATATGGTTCCCCAAAGACCTCAAATTGCGCCACTTCCTAGAACCACTCCTATAAGCATTTGTTTGAATTTGAGATGCAGAAACATAGGGGAAAAGGGATTTGCTATAATTGTGACAAGAAATTACCTGGGGACATCGATGTGTTGAGCAAAAGATCTATCTCTTGGATGTGGATTTTGCTCTTGCCCCTGAAATTTATGTTGATACTTAGGATCCAACAGATGATGAGGGTAACATTCAACAACTTCTTGTTGAACCTCCTACTCAGGACGATGAGTCAGAGATATCTCTCCATGCATTAGCTAGAGTCACCACCCCAAAAATCATGCGGGTTAGTGGTTTCTTCAAAAATATACCTCTTACAATACTCATTGATTCAGGTAGCACGTGTAAATTCATTGACCCCAGGATCACCAAACAACCTGATTGTTTTTTCCATCCTTGCTCCAACTTTGAAGTGATGATTTCCAATGGGGGAATCTTACCTTGCAAATGGAAGTGTCGCAATGTATGGATCTCTATTAGGGATTATAACTTGCGCTTTGGCATGTTTTCCTTTCCCTTACGTGGAGCGATGTGGTTTTTTGAGATCAATAGTTACGCACACTTGGACCCATTTTATGGGATTTTGCTGAAGTGTGGATGCATTTTTCAGTCAATGTGAAAAAAAACACATTGAAGGAATTACAACCAGCGTCTCTTAGCTTCATCAGTTCACATCCCATGGAAAATATTCTTAAGAATAATTCATATGGTGTCACTGCTCAGTTCCATTTCATTCAGATGCAACCTTCAGTGATCTCAACTACTCCCTTGGATATACAACAAATTTTGGATCGATATGCATGTGTTTTTACTAAGCCAGTTGGATTTCCACCTTCAATACCAGAGGACCATCGTATTCCTCTCCTTCTTGGAAGTGTCCCTCCCAACATTTGGCCCTATCTCTACCCATTTCACCACAAGACAGAGATTGATATGCTTGTTCGAGACTTACTGAAGAAAGGTATTATTCTCCCTCGTACCAGTTCATTCTCTTCACCCGTTCTCCTTGTCCGAAAAAAATATGGGTCATGGAGCCTCTGCATTGACTTTTGGTCACTTAACGACATCACGGTCAAGGATAAGTTTCCAATTCATGTTGTTGATGAGCTTCTGGATGAGATTCATGGTGCTCATTTTTTCTCCAAGTTTGATGTTTGTTCGAGGTATCACCAAATTCGGGTTCATGAGGATGACATCCCTAAAACAGTTTTCCACACACATGATGGCCACAATGAATTTTTTGTCATGCCATTTGGTCTCATGAATTGTCCTTCCACATTCCAGGAATTGATGAATAAAATATTTCCTCCCTACTTGAGAAACTTGATTCTGGTCTTCTTTGATGATATCCTCATCTATAGTAAGACATGGACTAAGCATCTTCAACATTTGGATCTTGTACTACAACTTTTTTGTGATCAGGATCTCCGTGCCAAATAATGTAAATGTGTTTTTGGGATGAAGGAAGTAGAGTATATAGGGCATGTTGTTTCAACATGAGGGGTTTGCATAGATCCTGCTGAAATAGATGCCATGGAAAATTGGCTGCATCCTCATACCTTGAAGATCCTTCATGGTTTTTTGGGACTGACTGGATACTACCGTAAGTTTGTCAAGGATTATGGGAAGATTGCGGCTCCATTAATATCTCTACTAAAAAAGTATTATTTTACATGGACACATGCTACTGAGTGTGCATTTGACAAACTAAAACATGCTATGTGTACCACACATGTTCTAGATATGCCCAGTTTTTCCAAGCCCCACACTATTGAGAGTGATGCTTGCGACAATGGACTTGGTGTTGTCATCCTTCAAGATGAACATCCCATTGCATTCACCAGCAAATCCATTTCGAGTAAGAATTTATCCACTTCTACATATGAGAAGGAAATGATGGATATTTTGCATGTAGTACAGAAGTGGCGGTCATACCTCTTAGGGAATCATTTCTCCATCAAGACTGATCATGGGATTCTAAACTACTTCTTGGAACAATGGGTCTCGTCCTCAACACAACAGAAATGGGTTAGCAAAATCATGGGTTATGAAGATGAGATCACTTACAAGAATGGTAAGGACAATCTTGTGGTGGATTCTCTTTCCTGCACATTTGATGACTATCTTTATGTTTTATCTATTTCTATGCCTATTCCAAATTTCCATACACTCAGTTCAGAAAGGCTATGTCAATTATTCTTGATTATATAAAATCATCCAATAGATATCCAGTAACCATTCTGCAATACCACATTACTCCTGGGATGGTTCTCCTCTAGGATACAAGGGTCATCTGGTGCTTTTTTCCTAGAGCATATATCTTAAACATGCAGTCTTCTATGAAATCCATGCCTCTCCATCAGCAGGGCACGTCATAACTTCTTTTGGAAGGGAATGAAACAAGAAATTCAACAGATGGTTGTTAAATGTGTTACCTGTCAGCACCACAAGGGTGAAACTACACTCCTTCTGAGATTGCTCAAATTGTTTCCAATCCCTAGAAGGATTTGGACAAATATTTTGATGGATTTGATTGAAGAGTTCCCTAAATCTAGAGGGAATACTGTAATCTTGTTTGTGGTTGATCGGATCTCCAAATATAGTCATGTTTGTGCTCTCATCCATAGATATACCGCCTCCTCAGTCGCACAAATTTTCATGGACCAGATATTTCGTCTTCATGAAATCCCTTCTTCCGTTGTCTTAGACCGCAATGCAACTTTCACCAGCCATTTTGGACCGAACTATTTCACCTCAGTGGCACCAAACTGAATATGAGTTCAAGATATCACCCACAAGCAGATGGTCATATTGAAGTCATCAACAAATGTTTGGATACTCATCTTCACTAGTTCACCTCTGAACCACAACATCAGTGGGAAAAGTGGCTCCCTCTTGCTCAATGGAGGTACAATACTTCCTACCATACTACATCTAAAATGACTCCATATGAAGCAATTTATCGTTAGGCACCTCTTGTACTACTTCCATATGCCCCCAACAATTCACTAGTTCAGGAAATTGACATGGCTCTTTGAAACCGAGATCAGATTTTTCACATTCTGCAGGACAATCTTCACCTGGAAAGAAACCACATGAAACAACAAGTTGATCAACGTCGTTCTAAGCGCAATTTTCAAGTCGGTGATATGGTTTTTCTTCGTCTGCATCCTTACAAGAAATCCTCCTTTAAACTTAAAGGAAATTAGAAGCTCGCTCCAAAGTTCAACAGGCCATATAAGGTTCTTCAGAAGATTGGGTTTGTTGCTTATAAATTGGAACTTCCTTCTTCTTCTCACATCCAGCCAGTATTTCATGTCTCTTGTCTTAATAAATTGATTGGCACCAACATCAGAGCACAAACTGTTTTACCAGAACTGGATAATGAAGGATCCATCATTTTTGGAGCCAGGGACAATCCTCATTAAGCGCACTTGTCAACTTCACTCTGAATCCATCACATAGGCCTTAATTCAGTGGCATGGCATGCAACCATAGGATGCTGCATGAGAACCACTCCTTAACATTCAACAATAGTTTCCACATCTAAATCTTTGAGGAAAAATATTTTCTAAGAGGGAGGGGATGTTAAGAACCTGTGTCAAGCCTCCTCTTTATTTTTTTAGTATATTTTGTTGGATGTATATCCTTTATAATTTGTCTTTTTAGTATGTTGTATCAACCCACATTCATGGGGAGTAATAGTTGTTAAGTCATCCAATTAGTATGTTGTACTATCCTACATTCATGGGGAGTAATAGTTGTCTAGATTAAACTTAGTGCATAGGTATGTGTTGAGGCCAATGAAGGCATCCAAGAGTTATTTTTATTGAGATTTCTCAAATGAGGTTTCCCCCTCGAAGTGGCCTGTGATCAATAAAATATCTTATGTGCTCTGTTATTTCTATTATATCATGCATTATCATTGTTTATTGTAGGAGGTTCCTCACACAACTTGATAAAACTTTGCTTATCACATTGAATTCTCGTAGCTTGTTATTGTTGTGTTCCAACATCTTCAAGAATGTACCTCAACCAAATGGCTTCATAAGTAGCACTGGTCAATGCTTTATATTCAACTTATGTGGATGACAAAGAAATAGTTGAGTGTTTCTTACTTCTCCATGAAACAATTCCTGAACCAATGAGAAAATCATATCGAGAAGTAGATTTTATGTCGATAGTATCTACCCAATCAGAATGATAATATCCTACCAATTGAACACCAAATGCATCAATATATAAAATACCAAAATCAATTGTTCCTTTTAAATATCTTAGGACTTGTTTTGCAGCTTTCAAATGTGTTTCACATGGATTAGCCAAGAACTGACTAAGGATGCTAACTGGATATGATATTTCTGGCCTTGTAGTAGTGAGATAGTTCAGACTTCCCACTAGTTGTCAATACAAAGTACCATCTCCTTCTTTAGATCCATCATTACTGTACAATTTCACATTTTGATCCAAATGGGTTGATACTGCTTTGCATTCACTTGAATCTGAAATCTGTTAAGGATTTCCCTTACATTCTTGCTTTGAGTGATCAATGTCTTACCAGCCTCTCTCAAAAATGCAATTCCTAAAAAATAATGAAAATCACCAATATCTTTCATTTCAAAATCTTGAGACATATGACTTTTAATATTAGCAATTAACTGATATGCTCCACATGTAATAATGAGATCATTAACATATAAATATATCAATAAAACATTTCTCTCTTTATCTTTCTTAATGTATAGGATTGAATATTTTTTTCTTTTCATAAACCCTTGTTGTTTAAAGAAGGAATCAATCTTTATATACCATGATTTAACATGTAACTGGTGTATTCTCCAATTCTTTTTTTTTAGATAATGCAACAAGCAATCTGATTGTATTTAATTTAGTTACTAGTGCATATGTTTCTTCAAAATCAATTTCCTCTTGTTGAGAATAACCCTTTCCAACTAGTATTGCGTTAATTTTGTCAATACTACCATCATCTTTGAACATAGATTTGAACAACCATTTAGATCCCATGGGTACTTTATCTTTGGCAAATTCTATTAATTCCCAAGTTTTATTTCTCATAATTGAATTATACTCATCGTTCATAGCATTCACCCATTCTTCTCTATCTTTGGCTTGCTCATAATTCAATGGTTCTTTGACATTCATTACATTAGTCATCAAGGAATAATCTCTTAACTTTACAGGAGGATGAGTTTGTCGATTTGACCTTCTAGATACTACAATACATGTTGGAGTTCCATCCATGATTCTTCTGCCTTCTTATGTTTCTTCATATGAGGTGGTATCACTCATGTTATCACCCTATTCCTAAACCTATTGTTGAAACTGCACTTTCCAAACAATTTTATCTATTTTTAAATTATCATTTGAGATCTTCCCTTCATTAGAATTATTCAACCTGCTACTTATATTTGTATTCTCATGAAACACAACTCTACTTGCAATCAGTCTATGTGAACTAGGATGAAATAACTTATATGCATTATGATAATCACAATAGCTAACAAAGACACATTCAATAGATTTTGCATCTAATTTTATTCTATCATCTTTAGGGATTTGTACAAAGGCCCTACAACCAAATATTCTTAGATGACTATTTTTTGGTCTATAGCCATAAAATACTTCAAATGGTGTTTGGAGTTCTAATTTATTTTTTTGAGTCTTGTTCTTTATATACATAGCGGTGTTAATAGCTTCAGCCCAAAATCCATTAGAAATATTTTTTCCTTGGAGCATACTGCGAACACATTCTACCGGTGTTCTGTTTTTCCTCTCAACAACTCCATTTTGCTGAGGTGTATCACTCACAGTAAATTTCTATTGGATTCCATTTTATGTACAATATCTTCTGAATGCTATAGAAGTATACTCACCACCTTGATCCAATCTAAGGATTTTGATATGTTTACATGTCTGGTTTTCAACTTTGATATTGAATTCCTTGAAGTATTCAAATACATCGCTTTTTCTCCTTATGAAGTAAACCCAAGTGAACCTAGATATATCATCAACAAATATAATAAATTACAAAGCACCACCAAGTAACCTAGTCTTCATAGGTTCACAAACATCAATATCTATTAATTCAAGTAATTTATCCTTCCTCTTCTCTTCATTATTAGGAAATTCCTTTCTGTGTTGTTTTTCGAGTGCACATGCATCACATTCTATATGATCATCTTTGATAAGAGGAAGACCTTCAACCAGAAATGTTTTCTGTAATAACATAAGATCATTGTGATTAAGGTGTACATACCTTTCATGCCATAATTCGACATTTGAAATGACAGAAGATGCTAGTGATTGATGGCTACCCTTGATTGCATCTAGCTTGTATAAGCCTCCAATTTTGGAACATGTCACTATAACCCTTTAATGATCTTGGGAATCTTTAACATGACACTTGTATTTAACAAATTCTACTTTCATATCATTTTCAATGATAGCAGAAACATATATTAAATTATTTTTTTACTCCTGTGACATACATAACATTATGAATCTGTTTAAGTTGTTCATCTGGTAGATTAACACTTATCACTCCATAGCCTTGGACCTCGTGTGACCTGTTATCACCCAAATAAATGGGTGTTCCATCATATTTTTCATGATACTCATCATACCATTCTCTATTACATGAAATATGGGTAGAAGGACCCATGTCTATAAACCATACACTCTCGTCATCCATTTCAGACAACAAAGAATATTCAGATATAGCAGTCAGATATTTTTAATCCATTAACATTAGGGGTGTATTTTGTCAAATAGTTTCCGTTGTGTTTCTAGCCAAGGTGCGAGCTTGTAAAAGTAATCTACATAAAAATATCTACAGCTAAAAGGATTTTTGTTTATAAAAAATAAAATATATATGTATATCCGAATATTACTTCACTCAGTATTATTCCACTTACCGTTGTAAGACTTAATATTTAAACAAACTTTCAATATCCATTCTCTTTACTCGAGAGGCTTATTTTTCTTTAAAAGAAAAAAGAACTTGGGATAAAAACCTTTTTACAAACGATTTTAAGGTTAACAAATAATACAATAGCCAAATTCATTCTAACCACGGGTCAAATCGTAATTACCAAAATAAAAACCCTATATAAATTATAACACGGTTCTATAATTTAAAGCAAAAATATTATATAAATTACCATTTAAGAAATTTAACACATGTCACAAGGTCGAGGCCAGTAAAGGATTTTTATTTAACTAGAAATGTATAATAATTGAATTCTATAGCAACAACGTTTAAATTTAACAAAGTTAGGTCGTATCTGTAGCTAATTTCACAAAATCAGTTTAATAACCCTCTTAAAGCTTACACACAGTAATTCCGTATACAAATCCACTCCAATAATTATAAATAATATATATAAATTACAAAGTAATATTAAAAACATTTACAAAATGATAAAAGACCAAAAGCAAAGAGTAGAAATGATTTCTGAACAAGTCTTTTAGAAGGATTGCTTCCCAAGTTTGAAACCAGACAAGAATCGATTTTTTTTCCAACAAAAATCTTAGAATTTAAACATAACAAGGAATAAAACCCAAATACTATTTTAATCTTACACAATAAACACTACTTTGTATAGCGCAATATTTATTTTAAAACCTTATGACAAATTTACAGAGTAAGTATCGAAGGTTTCCAAAGAAATGGTTTTAAAACAAATTCTTCCACTGTTTATTAAAAAAAAATATCATACAGACAATACTGAAAATTATAAACAATTAAGATAATATCAAAACAATATTAAGGATAGGATTCACCTCCTCAATTCTCCATCTCAAGATTTCTTCTTTCATACACTCTGAGAGAACAATGTCCTAACTAACAAGCTAGCTAACCAAGGTGCTTGAAGCAAAGGATTTTAAATTTGTTCCTTAAGCATCCTGATCTGATGGACCTTAGGCTTTCCTCATGGTCAAAACTTCTAGTTAAATGTTCGTCACCCTTTGAGACACATGGGTCTCCTTTTTCCAAGTGTCGGTACTTATGTTTGGCTAGCATTGAAAGGGATTGTATTTCAGCAATATTCTAGGGTCTCAACGAGCTTGTTCCCACAAGCGATATGGAAGAGTTTTATTGTGATAATAGTTGTATTCTCCATTAAGTGTATGCAATCCAGCGTGGGGACCAAGAAGAAGTTGGTATTCAACATTTGCAGGGTCATTTTGAAGGTCTCTCACATTGGACTGAAGCTAGTTCTATTGGAACAATGGAAAAGGAGCATGGGGACGTTGATTTCACTAGTTTAAAGTCTAGTCTGGAAGACATATAGCTGCATTTGCGCAAGGTTTTAGAGGTTGTTGGAGTGGGTGTGAAGGAGAATAGGGAGATGGATTTAGATATACACTACATCACCGACCAAATTAGCTGCAAGGATTCTAGAATTGATGACCATGAACATGAAATGAAGGAGCTTATGGGAACAGTGGAAATTATCAAGGATAAAGTGTTGAAAATGTCCAAAATTTTCCAGTGCAGTCATTTCCAATATTCTCCAAGAAGAAGGTGCTCTTCCTATGGAAGAAGCAACCAAATCTTGGTCCTAATGCAAGAAGATGTAGAGTTTTCCTTTCTAGTCAACCTCTAAATATTTTTTTGTATCCTATTATCCTGTTGAACCAATGGTTTGTTAAAATATACCCTTCCCATGTTATGGTTGCTATCAGGAAGCATACTAGGAATTTGAGGAAATTGTTTTTAGACATAGTTGTTTTTGTCTTCTTATTTTTTCAAACCTTCATGGAACTTAGGTTTCTCTAGTTTTGTAATGAATGGTTGTGCACAACCTTTTTTTTTAATAATTTTTCTCAGTTTCTGTTAAAAAACCAACATAGATTAGATATAATCCTTAAACAAAGGCCCCAAGGTTGAACCCAGTAATTCATTTCCATTCCAATATATGTACTCTAATCCATATTGTAACCAACACTAGTCCCTAAATCGTCACCATTTGACATGCCCAGGCATCATTGTTAAGAAAATATGGATGCTTTTTCTCTTAGCAACTAACTAGGAGGGAATACCATTACCATTTGTGTTCAAAGAAACTTTAGGTCTATATATAGGTCACTCTAGGGAGTTGGGTTTGAACCTCCCACTAAAAATTGGGGAGTGATACAATTAGTATAAAATCATTTTCAAACTGACACATGATCAAGCCATAAAAGACATTAACTTAGGGAAACATAAGTGAATTAAATAAATCCTTATATCGAGACAAGCCCCTTCAATAGTTGGCCCATGAAATGATTACTTTCCATACAAAATATTACAGTTAAAAGATTACTAAAGATCCATGCTAATTTAAAAGAAAAAAAGAGCGCCTTCCACCCAACAGCTCGTGGACTGAATTTATTTAATTTGTAGTCAATTTAAAATTAATATTTTAGAGCAAACATACTGCCCCTAGCTAAGCTCTGCCTAGAAGTTTAATCGAATATAGGCTTTCTCTGTAGCGTCGTGTAAGCCTTTATCCGATTGGAAATCATCATGTATGCTTAGAGCATGGAAAAAAAAGTTTCTTCAAATGTCCCTTTTTTCATAGAAGTTTCTATGTATTTATTTTATCTTTCCTAGAAAATTTATGTTTTGATTCTTTCACATAATTTTTGATGTTTAAAATTCCATTCCCATATATTTTCAGTTTTACAGCAGCATAGTTATACAACCTCATTAAACCCTAGTTAATCCTAGAACTCAATATTGTGGCCTTTAATCCCTGACAACTCTTTTGCGGCTTTGATATGTAGGGGGTTCATTGATCAATTCCTCTCGTCGCCTCCATGTAAACTGCATGTTTTTCAAATTTCCCCACTTGTTTTTCTTCTCAAGCTACTTTAAATTGCACCGATGGCGTTTATTCAATTGAAGATACGGAAACAACTCATAACCAGTCATAACTAACCAACTCATGTTATCAGCAAAACCCCACATAACATTTGTCAATATATGCACCCCAAAAGCACTCCCATCCATAATCCAGCCACGTCAAGGTATTTCCATATAATTTCTTCTCAACAAATGTGGTTTAACATATGAACATATCCCAAAATCCATTAAGCATTGCAATAACTTGCTGCATGAAAAATCAAGCCAAAATATGAATGGAGTTTTGGGGTTGTTAAATGGTTGCAGTTAGAGCACCCTGAACCAGATTTGAAGGGTAACATATGTTGTGCATGTTCGAGGCTTTTATGGACTGTAGTAATCCCGCTGGAACCTCATTTAGGGATGTAGGAGGATTGGATAACACCATATAAACTATAAATTTAAATAGTTATTATTTTATAATATTTTCCAAAACTGTAGGAAAAATTATTGTATCCTATTATGTCAAATATTCACCAATTTTCAAACTTTCTCTAAATTTCCGTTCATGAATGTTCAATAAAAAATAATTATGCTACTTTATCATAAAATACATCTATTATGTAAATGTTGTAATTCATTTAAGGTTTCTTCATCCCACATTGGTCAACACCCAACTAAAGGAAACAAGAAGGGCTACATGGCAGCAAGTCCCTGCCCTAAGTATTTGTTTTTAACTTATATTGGCACTTGGTACACCTTTCTCATATGCTTAGCCTACCTACCGAACTGGGTCGAGCAGGGCTATGTCGAGTTGTCGTTGAAGCTTTGGTAAGTACTCGGTGATTCATGTTAACCAACAATATAACAATATGGTCATCCAAAATGCGTAGAAAAAATTTCTTATTTACCTTTTGCTTTTTTGTTTTATACTGACTACCCAAATTGAAGAGCTCCCATCTTCATAAGCCATTGAAGCCTTGTTTAAATGAGAGGAGGGGACGGAATTTAAGGAATATTTTATTGCAATGAGCATAAGAATCTGCGATATGCATGGAAGGAATGTGGTATTGTTGAAATATTTAAATATTAAAGGTTTGGAGTATTATATGACATCACATTAGTCCATTATTGCTTGCAAATTTCCTTTCATAACCAACATGATAATGCATGAATTAAATTGAAATGACTTATATTACATGCTTGATGTCTTTTACTTAGTCTATCAAATATAAAATATTATGTTTGATCGGTGTCTTTGTAATGTTTACTAAAACTTTATGTTTAATAGCAGTTTATGTATTATTAGTCTAATTTTTTATTAAATTTAATTATAAGATTTTTAAAGAGGGAAGTTAACATAGATTTAATACAATCTATTAGTGTATTAAGATGATTATTTTGATGGCAACAAAAATCAGTTTAATATATGATTTCACATACACATAATTATTTTGTTGTGGTTAACATAACCATATTCCTTTAAATTTCAAGCGTTCTTAGAAGATGGGGATTCATGATTCCATCAGATCCTTTAAAATATCTCGTTTTTCTAAAAATTCCGTCACTTCCTAATTTCAAAATATAAAACGCTCTTATTTTAAAAAAAAACCGAGTCTCTAAATAATACAAATGTTAATGGGAAGTGGGAAGAGACACTCTCAATGAGTATTTCAAATTTAGGTGCATGGATTGAAGGTTCATGATCATAAGCATTATCAAGTACAATTGTAAGAGCACTTTGGATTGCCAAAAATAACATGAATTTTCAAGGAAAATAATTAATCTATTTGGTAAAGTATGCATATAAAATAATTTGAAGCCCAAAAAAGATTAAGCCTTTTAGAATCTTAAAGATCCATAAATTTACTACGAATGGGGTATTTTTATGGACAATGTCAAGGCATATCTAGTATATGCAGATCTAGTGGCATCAATTTTCAAGGAGAAACATTTCATTACCATCAAAAAAACTTTTGTTCAAGGCTAAGACAACATTCGGAGGATCGTATAGTTAATCTACAAATCACTGGAGATTTAAATCTAATAATAGGTTGGGAAAAGGGAATCATCAAATTTGAGAATTAGGCTGTTATACTATTGACTCACTACAAACAATGTGCTCAATGTTAGTGTTGAGGTTGTTCCACTATTAATTCACTACAAACAATTAATCATCCTACGAGTAATGATGCTTGCCCAAGGATCATTGATCATCGCTTGTGCTTAAATTTGGCAATGAGCTTGTGGCATCAATGATTAGTCTGCCTCAAACTGGTTAATGGTGGCTCATGTTGGTCTATGATTGCAAAACAGTCTAACTTTCTTTAGTTTTAGTCATTGATGAGGATACATAACCAGTATTATATATGCTATACAAGAGAAGTCGGAGTTATCATATGCTCAGCTGTCATCTCTTCTGATGTTTGTGTTTTAGGCATTCGCATTTGCAAGTGGCATGAAAACAAGAAAGTGAATGCGTATCTCTCAAGCTTTGGACTGAGATTTGTGTATTTCAAGAGATATATGATATTTCAAGTGACATATGGTATTTCTCCTTGGAGGCCATTTCGTAAGTTTTAAATTTGACAAACTTTAATGCATGGCTTATACTTTGATAAGCAATGAAAATTATTTGAAACAAATATGGGTGTCCGTGCTTATGATGCACCCATAACATGTGGCACAGTTTGAAAGGAAAATACACAATCATGACACGTTTTAAATAGCATGGATTTACGCTTATACCTTATTCTCGAAAGACATGTTTGGGATAGTATGAATTAACTTGTAGTTATTGTCAAATTGATGAGTATGAAACTTAGTTATGGTTTCGAGGCTAACGAAGTGTAGCAGTGCAGAGTTCTCAGTATTAAAAAAGAAAAAGGACCTAGAAGATAGAGAAGCAAACGATCATTTGGTAGAGGCTTTCCACAATCGATATGAGTGAGCGATCATTTGGTAGAGGCTTTCCACAATCGATATGAGTGAACTAGCAAGGAGGATTGTGACGATCTCCATAAGGATACAATGATATGCGCTGATATCCTGCCATTTGTTACACAGCTCTATCTTGAAAATCCCCTGGTTGTAAACTCTGTACTCCATGTCCTGTGAACTATCAACATCCTGACCAGTTGGAGACGACAAACAAAAATGTCATTACAATTATGATTATTAGTTTTACACGCTGAATCTTTCCAATGAAATGAAAATAAGAGCAAAATCCCATTTATAATTATTACAACTGATCTTACAGCAATGGCAATGGGGGCAATGTCTGAGGTTGCGGTGAGCTGAAGGCGATGGGGTCGGTGTGTAGAAATGACAAATGGCACTGTCTTGGACAACTGCGGCGATCTCTTCACTCCCTCTCATGGAGGCGTATTACCACCGTTCAACTTCATGTTCAAGAAGCCTGCAGAGTGAATAGAAATGCTCTTCCGCAGACCGCGAGGGGTCAGATTGTTTCCAACAACTATCATATCTAAATTGCTTCCATTCGACACTGATTTGGAGGTTAGATGATTCAATTTGTTGTTGAATATCAGATAATTTAACATTCACATGGCTATGAATATCAGATAATGTTAATTTTACCATAATGTCGGAAGTGGGTGATATGTTTCTGGATTCCTTTTATGAGGTCTAGGGTACCCACAATTTTGAGACTAACCCAGTGTAGCAGTGCAGAGCTTAATGTGTTCCATCTGAAAATGTGATGCCCTGAGCATTGTAGTATTGGTGTGTTTGTTAGCAGCAACCATGCTTGGCAGAATCGCCAGGTTGAAGAGCCCTCTCTTTGCCCATTGTTGATTTCCATGCTTGTATCTCTTTCTCTATTGAACATTATCTCTTTCTGCATTGAACATAGTTTACCTTTTGTTTTTCTAAAGGTCGGAGGACATAGCGAGTTTGTTAGCAGCAACCATGCTTGGCAGGAATGCCAGGTTGAAAATCCCTCTCGTTGCTCATCTCTCTCGATCAAATATATTGGTAGGTTTTCACGATCTCTTCTTGTTATTAATTGCATTAGCTATTAACATTATTATTATTATTTGAGTGGTTTCCGCGATAAAAAACTAGAGACCACAAATTTGATAGGGATCACAGCTTATCGTCCATAAACTAGCTCATCGCGGTTGGTTACATAAACTTTGGTCAGTCCACCATGTCCAAAATCTTCTGCAAATTTCCAAATACCGATCCTATAATTGCCTCTGATCATTATGTTTTTTTGTTAGTATGTTGGAATGAAAGATCCATTCAGATATTCTTTATATTCTAGACTTGATCTTTTCAAGTTACAACATTTTTATTTATTTAGTATAAGAATATAATACTAATTTAAAAGAAGGGCAGGCATGAGCACCTTTAATCTTAGGCTAAAACTTTTGAAGTACAGTAGTTTATGTTCTGTACAAGGAATAATTTCGATATTGCAATTAGTTTTCTACGATGATTTTAAATGCAATATATCATAGGGCTGTTGTTACCTTTGTTACAGGGTTGCTTTCTTGTGGATCGAGCTGCTTTCTTGCATTCTCATCGGCATTCTTCATCGGCAGCATGAAGAGGGACTTGGACCTGGAAACATGAAGGAAACATGAAGAGGTACCTCCACTTTTCAAAGTTTGAGCATGTTGAGCTTAAGGATGCCTATAAAAGCTTCTCACTTATCCATCTGTCAAAAGAAAAGACACAAGACACTTACAATCCATCTGTCCAAAGAAAAGACACAAGACACTTGCACTGCATGCAAAGAAGCTAGCATAGTGAACTAACCATACCACTTGGCATATGGAAAAGGAGCTCGTTTGCAGCTAGCATGGTGAACCACACCACTTTGAATTTGGAAAAGGACCTTGTTCCAAGTGTAGAAAAGGCCACCAGGTGAAACAGATCGTGCCAACACATGCACTGTATGCAGTAAAGCAACAACTTAGCAATTCAATGAAGCAAGTCATTTTGCAATGGAAATATGTAAACTACAATACCTCATGCCTATCACAAATGGAAGCAGTTACTGTTTTCCCGTCACAAATGGAAGCAGTTAATGTTTAGAAGTAATGCTAATAGAATTCTAGCATTATTTCAAAATTTCTTTTCATTTGCTCATAGCTTAGATGGAAGGCTGAAAAAGCATAGGAAAACTATGACATTTTTATCTTATTGCCTCGGGACGAGGCCAAATAAGAGCTCGAATCCATTGATAGGTGGATAAAACGGTTGTATTAAAATGATTGGTCGAATAAAAAGGTTCAAATTAAAACTTTGGATGAATTATTTTGATTTGTGTGTTGTTTAATGGGAAAAACGACAAGGCAATTCCTATAGTTCCTGCCAACCTGAGGGCAGGGACTAATAACACCATAAATCCAACCCACATGAATGAGGAAATGGCAGGTCCGTGTTGGCCTTCTCCTCCTCTCATATCATATCATTCATAGATGCTCCAACCTCATTCTTTGTGGTGGTACTCAATGTCGTAAACTAAACATAAACATAATACTTGAAGTAATAAGATAATATGTAGATTAGCTTATTGCAGATCTTAATTCATGGATTTGTACATTTTGAAAGTCTTTATTTATTCATATGTGAAATGAATCTTCATAATTGAAATCGATTTTTTTTTTCGAGGATAGAGATTTTATCTTAACTTTATCATTTATCCTTTGGTTTTGAGGTAGAGATGGATTATACATTAAGCTTTAATCCTTAGATCTCATTTTTAATCCTTTTTTGGATTTGCTTTTTTTTTCACTTTTTAGCACTTGGTTTTGGAGTAAAGATAGACTATTATACATTAAGCCTCTAATGTTGGTACAAGAATCTACTTCATCAAAAAAATTATATTTGACAACCTGTATGCAAAGAAGAGCCTTGCTTTTTTCTACCAAAATGTTCACAAATTTTCTTGTCAAAGTAATTCCTCCAAAATCTGCACTCTTTTAGCTATCATATGTCAAATTTGCTTTCACTTTCAAATTTTTTATCTAATTTTCCAATGTTCCTATTTGAAAGACTTGATCTCATGAATCTTTCAAACTAGGTAAACTATCTTTTTCTCAAAGCCATTTTGTCATAAATTAATTTGAGAAAATTATGTTTTTCATAATAATTATTATTTTAAATTAAATGTTTTTTTATCTTTATTAAAATAATAAATTTTATAAAAATTATTAAAAAATAATTTTAAAGCAAATAGAAACATCTTTTCATTTTATCTCCTAACACTTACATTTATCCATAAGCTTCTCATAGATACGTGGATTCAAAAGCAAATAAATGTTGTTTATGAAAAAAACATATGAAGTCTTTGGTCTCATTTCAAGCAAACGTCAATCCCAGCTTTCATACTCATTACCTATAGTTATCCACGGAATGCCAAATCTCATAAATGGAACGTGTGGTAAACATTAAAACCATTAAAATATTACATGTTGGCATAATCTTTATACACCTGGGTATATGTGTAGTCCAAACTCCTTTTTATTCCGGTATGTTAGATTAAGTCCTTCATATAAATCTAAAAATGCCCAATGTCAAATGCTAAATCATAGGTTCAAAAGCTAAATTCCAAGAGTACCCTTTTCATGTGCCATAAGGAGATATTATAAACTATTTCCTTTTGAGAGGAAATAATGAGTATATGTATATTTACACATTTATGAAGATTGTTCGGATGCCAAACTCGAGACTCTGCAACGGAGGCAATTGGTTTTCAATTCAATGAATATAATTGGTTCGCAGTTCAATGAAGAGAAGGGTCGGTGACATATATTTCACATCTATGTAATATATTTTGAATAATGTAATATATTTTGAATATTTGATTATGAGACAGATAGAATTTTGATAGGTATAGTGTATTGGTTAGTCTGGTTAGTTTACATTTATGAAATCTTTGTAATGGAGGAGATCTATGATCAATTCTTGTTAGGCCTTGACATAAAAATAAATTCAAGGACCAAACTTTCTCTGTGAAAAAATCTTGATTGTGTTCAAATATACCAACAACCGAAGTTATCATCTTTTTGGGCATTCAATGATAGATGCTATAACTTATGTTTGGTGGGCAAGTGGCAAAGGTAAAGCTCGTCATAGTCAAAACACATAGAGTTTTGAGTTCATTTGTTAAATACTTTAAAGGTCTTGCACATAATTAAACAATTTGATCCAGAGGGAATACACGAAAGAGACTGAACTATAAAGTTGACAATTCTCGGCAGACTTAGAAAGAAGATATAGTTTCATTTGTGGAAACTGTATTTTCAGATCTTTGTGAACCAAGTGAATGGATACCGATGTCGATTTGCTATTGTAAACACAGATTTTGAAAAATTTACAAGAAGCAGAACTTTGGACAAGTTGATTCCAGATCCAAATTTTCAGTCTCAAAATCAACAATCACGAGTTATCTTCATATTTTGTGGTAGAAGATATTGAACAATTCCAATTCTCTCGTGTTTAACTCCATATTTTCTCGATTTAGTTTGTAATATTTTTTTATGATTGTAATTTCTATAAATTGGAGAGTTGAAAATGTAAAATGGGGGGAGTTCTAGCCGATAGGCTGAGGGTGTTGTAGGAAGGGTGAAGATCCAGCGAGCCATGTCCAGAAAGGTGTGAAACTTTTACTTTGTGAATTTTTGTTCAATAGCTGTAACCTGAGATGGGATTCTATTCATTATGAGCTTGTTTTAAACTGTCTTTAATAAATTTGAATACTATGCAGTTATGTTTTAATTGGCTTTAATTATGGATTCCTGAGTAACAATGTTTTTGTTGTGATTGCAGATTTAATATTTCCGATTCCATGTTTGGAATGTCTTTCTAATCATAATTCTTTATGTTCAAAATGATGAATTGTTTGTTCTCTATTAGCAAACCGTTTTCATCTGAGGTATCTTTGATATAATTCTTCTTTTAATCCAGTTACCCAATGTCTTTCATAAAGCTTGATGTTTTCAGGTAGCTTATGTCTTTATCTACAATAATCTCTTTAACCCTTTCCACCTATTATCCAAACCACTTCATAAAATCAATCAATCTTTCTTGAGCATTAATATGTGCTCTTCGTGCTCTCTCTGCACTCAGAGTGCATATTTTAGCACAAACACCTAGATACCAACTATTGATCCATTTTTGAAATAGCTATCCCCCACCGTCTAGCCTCTGGATTTGGGTTAAAGATGGACTATAGATTAAGCCCTAATCCAAACTCTTGATCCACGTGCTTTTCTCCATCCTTGCATGAATAAGGCTACCCAATCTTATATAATCAAGGAAAAAGTGGCGGGCTAAATGGGATAATTTTAGAACTCTTTTTTCAAAAAAAAAATACCAATTTACCTTTTTTTCAAAGATGATTCACCCAAATTCTATGGGATAATTTTTTTACTTTAAAAATTGCCAAAATTATTCAAAAACTAATTAGGGTCCTTTAAAATTTGAATATTTTTTGGAAAAACTGCCAAACATTTTATGGTTACAAATTTAAGAATTAGTAAAACTCACCAGGATTCTACACTTTATGAAAATTATGGATCCTTAAAATTTTCCCTCAAACTCCACTTCTTTAAACACACTAGCAACATCCATGTGGAATATTGAAACTTGGAAATAAATTTGGATAAGGTAAATTTAATACTAACACTAGCTCTAAATGGCTCCAAATGAGGATAATAACCTCTACATGAGGCACTAAGAACAACATACTAAAGTGGCTTCAACCATTTCATCTTGATTCCTTCAACCTTCCATCCATGCTCATCATTTTAAACTAATGACACTCTGCAAACCAAGCTATTTTAAACTAATGACACTCTGCAAAACAAGCGATATACGAAAATGAAACTAAAATTGTAATGCTCTGTACTAGTGTCTCCATTGGGAAATGGAGTCCTCATTACTGACTTATTACACACCAAACTGAACAGCAAACCTAGATTACTGAAAATAATCTATAATCATGTGCTCGAATACCGAGCTTATTTATGCACAACATCTACTAAAACAAGATCAAGTGATTGATCGGTAATATGATATTTCCAATGCAACCAGGTAAGCAACCATAAAAGAAAATTATCATCTAGTTAACAACTAGATGAGAGAAAGAGAAACAAATACAAATTTTGTAACAGAGATTGGATAGGCAGCTTATACTTAGTGGTGCAAAATAATTGCAATCCAAATGCTATGACATTTGAGACGCTTGCAGAAATTGAATGAATCCATGTAGACAACCACAGATCATAAAAAGCATCAACAATCACAACTTCTTGTTATTCAAAATGAAAAATATTCTCGTGAGTACTCAACTTTGATTGCTTCATCGTTGTTCTCTTATATTCTTGGTTCAAGAATAAAATCAGTAGGCTCGCTGATTTCTCCAAACTATTGCTCATCATTTGGTGGGTAAGAAAACTGAACAAAATGATCTAGTAATTCATCATTATCCTTCTCACTCGGGCTTTTGGCTTTTGAGAATTCAGATTCGTAGCTATCATACACGACCTCGCTATTATAAGCATCTATACATGCAGGTGATGTAGTAATATTCTTCTCAAAATCAACCTATGCTTCTCAGTTATCTATTCATATAAGACTTTTCTGTTTAACATTTCATGTATATTTCTGTGAGTGCAAACAAAACTATTTTATATTACCTTGACTCTACACCTACAATACTTCAATACATTTTAATAATAATATTAGTTCAGTTTTAATGAAATTATTTTCAGCAAAAAGAAAATGTGTACTCTCCATAATACATTTCAATTACAATATTAGTTCAGTTTTAATGGATTAAATCATCTCCCTTCTACATAGTAATGTCACAATGCGATATTCAGAAGATGTTATATTCGATTGCAAAATTCTTCCATGTTTTAAATATCAGATTATAAGATTCAACTTCAAAATGTTCTTAGAAAGATTTAATGGATTGTAATATAAATTGTCTTTTCAAGGCATTCCATAATAGCAATCGAAAAATATATCCATGGATGTCACAATGCGACATAAAGCATTTTGCAAACTGTTGTAAACTTGCATATTTTCAAATTTGAAGATATTGGAACAAATGGAAAGATATTCAGAAAAATAAAATCTGTACTCTTCGTAATACATTTCAATAACAATAGGCGTCTAGTTTTAATGGCTTAAATCATCCCCCTTCTACATAGTAATGTCGCAACACTTTTGTGCTATGTTCGATTGCAATATTCCTCCATGCTTTAAATCTCAGATAATAAGACTCAACTTTGCAATGTTCCTCAAAAGATTTAATGGATTGTAATATAAACTATGTCCTAAAGATAATCCCATAATAACGATTGAAACATCTATCCATGGTTGTCACAGTGCAACATTTCGCCATGTTTACGTCACATAATTGCATTCATCGAAAAAATGCATTACTTCAATGTTGTCATATGTGTCATAACCCTTCATGGACCTCCTACATACAATTGAAATAATTGCACCCAATTCCTTTATTATAATCTTATTTAATAATGTCTTAATTAAATACCTTGTTCTTATAATATCACAATTTAATAACTATTTAACTATGGAACAAAATGTATCACAATTATCATAATACTACAACCTTGTATATAAAATACAAAGTCAATTAAAATTAAAAACCATAATGCAACATTAATATAATAACCATTATGTAACATTAACCATAGCTCTCATGAACCAAGTGATCATTTCAATATTTAACATCGCTATATGTCATTAATATAACAAAATTTAATACTAATTAAATAATTATATTTTCAATTATATTTTTTATATTATTATTTAGAACAATTTTAATTCATAATTTTATTTTATACAATCTTTATATATTATGAATATAACACTTATTATAATTGTTATCCAAATATTGTTTTAAATATATATTTACTTTAATTATAAATTAAAAAAAAAATTGCACAGAGAGGTGCTTGTGCTTTCTACAGCTCAAATAGGTGAGATGTGTCCGGTCTATAACACTGATGTGGCACATGTCGGCTCAATAAAAGAAATTTATAACATAACAACTTATAATTAAAAAAATAAAAAACAAAAATATTATACTGGTATAAATATACAACCATATTAGGGCAATACTCACAATCTTACAAATGAGTAGTAAAATATTAGAAGTAAAATTCAAAATTCAATTGATTGAGTAGTAAAAAGAAAAATTATAAAACCAAAAACATATAAAATTTAATCTTAAAACACATTTATGTAATTATAAATCAAATTACAATTTAAAATTTCGTTGACATAGAATATTACAACCATATTTATAAGGTTCTTTAAATGCAAATACAACTAGAAAGAAACCACGTGCCACTAAAACCATGTCCCTTAAACCACTTACATCTTTGCTCATTCCAAGACAAGGTTAACTTCTAGATTTTAAAATTTTATATGGATTATCTTCCTCATTAACTACTCTTAATATTGGTTATTAGTTTTAAAGAAAGACACGTAAAGCAATTTCTAGAAAACTAATTGATTATATGATTATTAATGTTGCTTAGCTGATTCTTTTATTGATATTTACCTTATTTTGAAATTACTTAAGCAAGTTTCCCTCCCAAGTAAGAATACTTAATGGAATTTTTTGTAAATTAAAAAGGATATCTCAAAAGAACTTTATCCCTCTCAACTCTTGGTAGAGCCATAATTAAAATAGATCTATACTGGTTTCAAATATGATAATTCTACGTATTTCTTTTATTTAACCTTATTAGTATATGAATATACCTTTACTTAGTTAATTTACTCTCCATTTTATTGGGACCCACAGCCCAAAAAAAGGTCCCAAAGAAATGGAGCCTTATATAATTTGAGCTCATCATAGTATGAATATAATAAATTTGTTTTTAATAATGTCTTTTAAAATCATTTAAATTATTTTTTATAACAATATTTTTATATATTATATTATTTTAATTAAATAATATGTTTTCACATATATATATAATTTATTTTTGTTTTTTTTTTAAAGTTATTTTAGGAATTTATCCTATTCAAGTATTATGAATAATTTTTTAAATATATAATTTTAATATGGTTTAAATATGTGTAATTTTATTTTAATATAACTTATAAAGCATCATTAAAAAAATATGATATTATAAACTATTTAATCAAATCAAAATATTTAATTATCTAATTTATCATAAATATTATGATTTTTTAATAAATATTATTATTTTATTTATAAAATTAAAATTAAATATTATAATTTTATAATAAAGTATTTAAAATTATAAAATAACCATCTTCATCACAATCAATCAAAGATGTTAACCATCATCATCATAAAGTAATATAATATTACCATCATCATCACAAGTGTGTTATAATAATGCTTGACAAAAACATTCATAACCCTGTATATCTTTAAATAAGCTTTCGATATCCAAAACCTTAACTACTTGATAAGGCCAAATAATTAATAAGTATCAACTTCCTAGTGGGTTAATAGAAAGAGGGTTAATAGAAAGACTCTTTTAGATTGATTCTTGACTTCTAGTTACTATACCTTATTTCGAAGGGTTGGCCATATGCAATTTGGCGAAGATGTGATTATCAGCCATTTGAGCAATGACCAGTAGTAACAATGGCAGCCGGTTTGATTCAGCGAATATTTCTGTACGTCAACCTAACACTTTTGTGAACATTTTTAAATATTATCCTTTTTAAACTATATGGAAAATGTTGGAGTTAACATTTTTAAATATTATGCTTTTTTAAATTATATGGAAAACTAGCGTTGATCTATGTAGCTATTTAAAATTTTTTTTATTAACTTACCAGTATTTTAATCATTTAAAATATTGTACATTGATAATCAAACTAATATAAATAGAATAAACAGTTTTAATTGTAAATAATGTACATGGATACTCAAACTAATGTAAATAAAGTAAACAGTTTTTATTGTAGTTTAAATCTTTATTAATTTATATAGTAATGTTATGTTGTTTATATATATTTATTAAATTTCTAACCGTTTTTATTGTAGTTTATATGTTTATAAACTTATATAGCAACAGTACTTTTAGATGCATTTAATATTTTATATATATATATGTTTTAGATACATTTGATAATTTTTTATTTATTTCTTAAATGTGGTATTTCTATTTTTCTTTTTATATAATGGTTTTTATATTAAGATTTTATATTAAGGTTTATTTTCGTGTTTTTTATTTTTTAAATGTGGTATTTTTATTTTCGTTTTTATATAATAGGTTTATTTTTTGTTTTTTTATAAAGAGGTGTTGTTATTTAAATATACAAAAATAATTTTTTTAAATTTATCATCTTTATAATAATATGATATTTTTATTAAATCTAAATAATTTTGATATATTAACTTTAAAAAGAATAAGGAGTCATATGGTTTTGGTTAAAATTTTATTTATATGTCTAAAAAGCTTTAAGTGAATTATTGTTACAGCATTATAGCTATGACTAGTTAAGAGGTTACTAGTTAAGAGCCTAATCTCTTGATCCGCAGTTTGAGAATGTATGTTTTCGAAGATCGTTAAGGCAAGCACCGCATTGGAGAACCAGTAAGAAAAACCATTAAAAATGCGGAAAACATATTCATTGTAACAGTTCTTTGTTTTTCTTCCTTATGCAAACTCCTCATCTTTGATATATTATGCAATTGTCTTTCTTGATAGAAGTGCTTGATCTATGGTTAAGTTATTTTATTACTTTGTAATATTAATTGCTTTTATTACTTTGATGCTTATTACTTTGATGCTGGTCAAATGTCAAAGGTCTCAAGGAAACAAGCAGAAGGCAAAGGCTTTCATACAAACAAGAGAGGTTATATATACACCAAACTCATTGTATTATTGAAATGAAACTTACATAAATAGGTAAACATCAAACAAACTAGATCTTGAAGATAAGGATGAGATTCTATAGCTTAGGAACTGTCAAACAACTTAACCTAAGTTTAGAAAACAACATAAATGCATTTTTACAATTAATAGAGAAATGGATTCTTTACAACACCTAAGTTTATTTCTAAAAGTAGATTCTTCCAACTCGTTTGGTGAAAATATCAACAACATTTTCACTTGTACTACAACAAGTCAATTCAATCTCTTTAGACTCAATCTTTTCTCACGCAAAGTGATGTTGCACCTCAATATGTTTGGATATAACATGATAGACTCGATTATGTGCCAACTTGTTAAGAACCCATGTCAACCCACATCTTTATTTCGTTAGTATATTTTGTTGGACGCAAATGCTTTGTAAGTCATTCAGTTAGTATGTTGTATTATACCACATTCATGAGGAGTAATATAGTTGTTAAGTAGTCGAGTTAGTATGTTGTATTATCCCACATTCATCGGGAGTAATAGTTGTCTAGATTAGACTTAGTATATAAGCACGTGGTGAGCCCAATGAAGGAATCCAAGAGTTATTTGTACTTAGCTTGCTCAAAGGAGGTTTCCCCCTCAAAGTGGTCTACGATCAATAAAATCTCTTCTCTGCTCTCTCATTGTTTATCGTAGGGGATTCTTCACACAACTTGATAGAACTTTGATTATCACACTAAATTCTTGTAGCTTGTTCTTGCTTTGTTCCAAAATCTTCAAGAATACGCCTCGACCAAATGGCTTCATAAGTCACACTGGTCAATGCTTTATATTTAGCTTATGTGGATGACAAAGAAACAGTTGGTTGTTTCTTACTACTTCATGACATGATTCTTGAACCAATGTGAAAATCATATCCAAAAGTAGATTTTATGTCAATAAATTTCCCTTCCCAATTAGAATCATAATAACTTTCCAAATGAACATCAAATGCATTAGTATATAAAAGACCAAAATCAGTTGTTCCTTTTAAATATCTTAGGACTTGTTTTGCATCTTTCTAATGTGTTTCACATGGCTTAGCCAAGAATTGGCTAAGGATTCTAATTGAATAGGATCTGTGTGGCCTTGTAGTAGTGAGATAGTTCATTTCCTAGTAGTTGTGGATACAGAGTACCATCTTCTTCTTTAGATCCATCATTACTGTACAATTTCATATTTTGATTCAAAGGAGTTGATACTTCTTTGCATTCACTCATGTGAAATATGTTAAGGATTTCCCTTACATACTTGCTTTGATTGATCAATGTCTTATGAGCTTCTCTCCAAAATGCAATTCCTAAACAATAATGAAAATCACCAAAGTCTTTCATTTGAAATTCCTAACACATATGACTTTTAAAATCTTCAATTAACTGATATGCCCCACCTGTAATAATGAGATCACCAACACATAAACATACCAAACAAAAATTTCCCTCTTTATATTTCTTAATGTATAGGTTTGAATCACTTTTTATTTTCATAAACCCTTGTTGTTTAAAGAAGGAAACAATCTTTATATACCACGATTTGAGGGTTGTTTCAACCCATAGATAGATTTTTTCAATCCGCAAACAAGATACTCCTGACCTTTCTGCACAAAACCTTCAGGATGAACTAAATATACTTCCTCTTTTGAATCACCATTTAAGAAAACAAATTTAACATATAACTAGTGTATTCTCCAATTCTATTTTGTAGCTAATGCAACAAGCAATTTGATTGTATTTAATTTAGCTACTAGTGCATATGTTTCTTCAAAATCAATTCTCTCTTGTTGAGAATAACCCTTTGCAACTAGTCTTTACTTAAGTTTGTCAATACTGCCATCAACTTTGAACTTAGATTTCAACAACCATTTAGATCCTATGGGTACTTTATCTTTGGGAAATTCTACTAATTCCCAAGTTTTATTTCTCATAATTGAATTATTCTCCTCATTCATAGCAATCACCCATTCTTATTTATCTTTGGCTTGATCATAATTCAATGGTTCTATGACATTCATTACATTAGCTATCAAGGCATAGTATCTAAACTTTACAGGAGGATGAGTTTGTCGATTTGACCTTCTAGGTACTACAATACCTATTGGAGTTCCATCAATGATTATTCTTCCTTCTAAATGTTTCTTCATATGAGGTGGTATCACTCATGTTATCACCCTGTTCATGAACCTGTTGCTGTGCCTGCACTTTTGGACATAAATTTCTAATTTTTGACCATATCTTCTTTGATTTATCTCCATTTTCCTTGAAAATTCACTCTAACCCCCATAATGCCATTCTGCATATTTCTTTCCTTGACGAGCCTATCCCAAATTCCACTTCTCGATCCCTGAAATTCCACATTTGTCTATTTTTAGGGTTTGCCATAAATTTTCTAATTCTCACCCAATCACCTTCTAATTTTTCCATTGTGTTCGTTTCCCAATTATGATTCATTGTCCCTCTCTGAAAAGCTTTCCCATTCTTTCACCCCGTTTCTGAAATTCACATTTTTTGCTTCCCTGTCCCTCAGAAAGTATCCAAAACCCAGTCAAACCCCAATTACCCACCTGATTTTTTCCCAACTCAAAATTTTTATTTTCTAAAACCCTTTCCGTTTTTGTTTTTCTACCGATTTCTCCCCCAAAAAAACTATTGATGGTTGTCACCCACGCAAGAGAAAAAAAAATGGAAGCAAAACTTGCTGCCATCAAGACCAAACTTGAAGATCTGGATCAAAAAATTATCAGCCTCCATCTTCAGCATTCACCCATGAGCAACTGAGGACAACCTGAGTCTTCTTCAAACACTTGGTTATCTTCCTCTAGAAAATTTCATGGGTCGAAGCTTGATTTTCCTTGCTTGAATGGTGATCATCTGACTGGATGAATTTACAAGGAAGAACAATATTTAAGTTTGCATAACACTTTTGATGTCAATAAAGTCCCACTGGAATCCTTTCATTTCCAACATGAATCCCTTTAATGGTTTCCTTGGTACATCAAGGCTCATGCAGAGCCAAACTGGACCGATTTTTGCCAACTCCTTTTGCAAATATTTGGCCCTAGTGCATTTGATGACTTCACAGTAGAACTCACCAAACTTCGCCAAAATGACACTATGAAGGAGTATCAAACAAAATTTGAGAAACTAGCCAATCACACATAAGGATTGCTTGATGCATTCTACTTGAATTGTTTTATCAGTGGTCTGAAGGATGTAATCCGTTCTGAGGTTAAAATGTTATGTCCTAACACAATGATGGAAGCCCTAGTGTTGGCTAAGTTAGCAAAGGACACGATCAGGGTTCAACAACGTTCCAACTCTAATTTTTTTCCATTCAGAAATATGGCTCCCCAAAGACCTCAAATTTTGCTAGTTCCCAGAACCAGTCTTATAATCATTTGTTTGAATTCGAGATGCAGGAATGTATGGGAAAAGGGATCTGTTATAATTGTGACGAGAAATTCACCGAGGACATCGATGTGTTGAGAAAAAGCTCTATCTCTTGGATGTGGATTTTCCTCCTACCCCTGAAATTTTTTATGATACTTAGGATCCAGTAGATGATGAGGGTGACATTCAACAACTTCATGTTGACCCTCATTCTTAGGATGACCAACCAGAGATATCTCTCCATGCATTAGCCAGAGTCACCACCCCAAAAACCATGCAGGTCAAGGGTTTCTTGAAAATGCTACCTCTTACAATACTCATTGATTCTAGTAGCACTCATAACTTCATTGACCCCTGGATCGCGAAACAGGCTAATTGTTTTGTCCATCCTTGCTCCAACTTTGAATTCATGATTTCCAATGGGGGAACCTTACCTTGTAAATGTAATTGTCATAATGTGCGGATCTCTATTGGGGATTATAACTTGTGCTCTGACATGTTTTCCTTTCCCTTAGGTGGATGCAATGTGTTTTTGGGAGCTCAATGGGTACGTACACTTGGACCTATTTTATGGGATTTTGTTGAACTGTGGATGCAGTTTTTAGTAAGTGGGAAAAAACACACATTGAAGGGCTTACAACAAGGGTCTCTCAGCATCATCAGTTCACATTGCATGGAAAAGATCCTTAAGAATAATTTATATGGTGTCATCACTCAACCCCATTTCATTTAGATGCAACCTTCAGCAATCTCAACTACTCCCTTGGATCTCCCACAAATTTTGGATCGATATGCATGTGTTTTTACTGAGCCAGTGGGATTTCCACCTTCAATACCAGAGGACCATCGTATTTCTCTCCTTCCTGGAAGTGTCCCTCCCAACATCAGGCCCTATTGCTACCCATTTCACCACAAGATAGAGATTGAGATGCTTGTTTGAGACTTATTGAAGCAAGGTATTATTCACCCTCGTACCAGTTCCTTCTCTTCACTCATTCTCCTTGTCCAAACAAAATATGGTTCATGATGCCCCTGCATTAACTTTCGAGCACTTAACCACATCACAATCAAGGATAAGTTTCTGATTCCTGTTGTTGATGAGCTTTTGGATGAGCTTCATGGTGCTCATTTTTTCTCCAGGTTGGATCTTCGTTCGGGGTATCACCAAATTCAGATATATGAGCATGACATCCCTAAAATAGTTTTCCACACACATGATGGCCACTATGACTTTTTTGTCATGCCATTTGGCCTCACGAATGCTCCTTCCACATTCCAGGCATTGATGAATAAAATATTTTGTCCCTCTTTGCAAAAATTCATTATGGTCTTCTTTGATGATATCCTCATCTATAGTAAAACATGGGCTGAGCATCTCCAACATATGGATATTGTACTGCAACTTTTCTGTGATCGTCATCTCTATGCCAAATAGTCTAAATGTGTTTTTGGGTAGAAGGAATTAGAGTATCTCGGGCATATTGTTTCAACACAAGGGGTTTGCATAGATCTTGCCAAAATAGATGCCATGGAAAATTGGTCGCATCTTCATACCCTGAAGATCCTTCATGGTTTTTTGGGACAAACTGGACACTACCGCAAGTTTGTCAAATATTATGGTAATATTGCAGCTCCAATAACATCTCTACTGAAAAATGATGCTTTTACATGGAAACATGCTACTGAGTGTGGATTTGACAAACTGAAACAGGCTATGTGTACCACACATGTTCTAACTATGACCGATTTTTCCAAGCCATGCACTATTGAGAGTGATGCTTATGACAATGGAATTGGTGTTGTCCTCCTTCAAGATGAACATCCCATTGCGTTTAGCAACAAATCCCTTTCTGGTAAGAATTTATCCACCTCTACATATGAGAAGGAAATGCTAGCTATTTTGCATGAAGTATATAAGTGGTGACCATACCTCTTAGGGAATCATTTCTGCATTAATACTGATTACTAGAGTCTAAAATATTTCCTGGAACAAAGGGTCCCATTCTCAACACAACAAAAATGGGTTATCAAACTCATGAGTTATGACTATGAGATCACTTACAAGAATGGTAAGGACAATCTCGTGGAGGATGCTCTTTCCTGCACATTTGATGACCATGTTTCTCTTTTATCTATTTCTATGCCTATTCCAAATTGGTTACACTAGGTTCAACAAGGCTATGTCAATTATTCTTCATTATCTGAAATCATCAAATAGTTAGCCAATAACCCTTATGTTGTACCACATTACTCTTGGGATGGTTCTCCTCTAAGATATAAGGGTCATCTGGTCCTTCCCAGACATATCTTAAACATGTGGTCTTCTATGAACTCCATGCTTCTCCATGAGCAGGGCACTCTGGGTTCCTCAAAATGTATGAGTAGGAACGACATAACTTCATTTGGAAGGGTATGAAATGATAAATTCAACAGATGGTTGCTAAATGTGTTACCTGTTAGCACCACAAAAGTGAAACTACACTCCTTCCCATATTTCTCGAACCGTTTCCAATCCCTACAAGGATTTGGACAAATATTTCGATGGATTTCATTGAAGGTTTCCCTAAATCTAGAGGGAATAGTGTAATCTTGGTTGTGGTTTATTCACTCTCCAAATATAGTCATTTTTGTGCTCTCAACCATCCATATATCACCTCCTCAGTCGCAAATTTTTTCATGGACCAAATATTCCGTCTTCATGGAATCCCTTCTTCCATTGTCTTAGACCGTGATGCAACTTTCACCAGTCATTTTTGGACCGAACTATTTTGCCTCACTGGCACCACACTAAATATGAGTTCAAGATATCACCCACAAGAAGATGGTCAGACTGAAGTCATCAACACATGTTTGGAAATTTATCTTTGTTGCTTCACCTCTGAACAACAACATCAGTGGGAAAAGTGTCTCCCTCTCGCTGAATGGAGGTACAATACTTCCTACCATACTGCATTCAAAATGACTCCATATGAACCAGTTTATGGTCAGGAACCTACAATACTACTTCCATACACCCCCAACATTTCACCAGTTCATGAAGTTGACATGGTTCTTCGAAACCGAGATCATATTCTTCACATTCTGTAGGACAATATTCACATGGAAATAAACCACATCAACAACAAGCTTATCAACACCATTCTGAGTGCACTTTTCAAGTCGGTGATATGGTTTTTGTTCGTCTATATCCTTACAAGAAATCCTCCTTGAAACTCAAAGGGAATCAGAAGCTCACTCCAAATTTCAATGGGCCATATAAGGTTCTTCAGAAGATTGGGTATGTTGCTTGTAAATTGGAACTTCCTCCTTCTTCTCGCATTCACCAAGTATTTCATGTCTCTTGTCTTAAGAAATTGATTGGCACCAACATCAGAGCACAAACTATTTTACCAAAACTGGATAATGAAGGATCCATCATTTTGGAGCTAGAGGCCATCCTCAATAAGCACACTCGTTAGCTTCTCTCTCACTCCATCACATAGGTCTTAATTCAGTGGCATGGCCTGCAAAGAGATGATGCTACATGGGAACCACTCCTTAAGATTCAACAACAGTTTCCACATCTAAATATTTGAGGAAAAATATTTTCTAAGAAGGAAGGGATGTTAAGAACCTGTGTCAACCCTCCTCTTTATTTTGTTAGTATATTTTGTTGGACGCATATCCTTTGTAAGTTGTCTTGTTAGTATGTTGTATTATCCCACGTTCATGGGGAGTAATAGTTGTTAAGTCATCCAATCAGTATGTTGTATTATCCCACATTCATAAGGAGTAATAGTTGTCTATATTAGACTTAGTACATAAGTATGTGTTGAGGCCAATGAAGGAATCCAAGAGTTATTTTTATTGATATTGATCAAAGGAGTTTTCCCCTCAAAGTCGACTGCGGTTAATAAAATATCTTCAATGCTATTCTATTTCTGTTATATCATGCATTCTCATTGTTTATTGTAGGAGGTTCCTCACAAAACTTGATAGAACTTTGATTATCACATTAAATGTTGGTAGCTTGTTCTTGTTGTGTTCCAACATCTTCAAGAATGCGCTTAAACCAAATGGATTCACAAGTAGCACTGGTCAATGCTTTATATTTAGCTTTTGTGGATGACAAAGAAACAGTTGGTTGTTTCTTACTTCTCCATGACATGATTCCTGAACCAATGTGAAAATCATATCGATAAGTAGATTTTATGTTGAGTTTCCCTAGCCAATTAGAATCAGAATAACCTTCCAACTGAACCTCAAATGCATCAATATATAAAAGACCAAAATTAATTGTTCCTTTTAAATATCTTAGGACTTGTTTTACGTCTTTCCAATTTTTTTCACATGGCTTAGACAAAAAATTGTCTAAGGATGCTAACTGAATATGATATGTATGACCTTGTAGTAGTGAGATAGTTTAGACTTCCCACTAGTTTCCGATGCAAAGTACCATCTCCTTCTTTAGATCCATAATTACTGTACAATTTCATATTTTGATCCAAAGGGGTTGATACTGCTTTGCATTCACTCATATAAAATATGTTAAGGATTTCCCTTGCATACTTGCTTTGAGTGATCAATGTCTTACGAGCCTCTCTCCAAAATGCAATTCCTAAACAATAATGAGAATCACCAAGATATTTCATTTCAAATTTGTGAGACATATGACTTTTAATATTAACAAATTAACTGATATGCTCCACTTGTAATAATGAGATCATCAACATATAAATATATCAATCAAACATTTCTCTCTTTATCTTTCTTAATGTATAGGATTGAATATTTTTTGCTTTTCATAAACCCTTGTTGTTTAAAGAAGGAATCAATCTTTATATACCATGATATAGGGGCCTGTTTCAATCCATAGAAAACTTTTTTCAATCTGCAAACAAGATGCTCCTGACCTTTCTGCACAAAACCTTCAGGATGAACTAAATACATTTCCTCTTTTAAATCACCATTCAAGAAAGAAAATTTAACATCTAACAGGTGTATTCTCCAATTTAGTTTCTTAGCTAATGCAACAAGTAATCTTATTGTATTTAATTTAGCTACTAGTGGATATGTTTCTTCAAAATCAATTCCCTCTTGTTGAGAATAACCCTTTGCAACTAGTCTTGCCTTAATTTTTTCAATACTACCATCATCTTTGAACTTAGATTTGAACAACCATTTAGATCCTATGGGTAAATTATCTTTGGGCAATTCTACTAATTCCCAAGTTTTATTTTTCATAATTGAATTATACTCCTCGTTCATAGCATTCACCCATTCTTCTCTATCTTTGGCTTGATCATAATTCAATGGTTCTAGGACATTCATTACATTAGTCATCAAGGAATAATCTCTAATCTTTACAGGAGAATGAGTTTGTCGATTTGACCTTCTAGGTACTAGAATACCTGTTGGAGTTCCATCCATGATTCTTGTGCCTTCTTATGTTTCTTCATCTGAGGTGGTATCACTCATGTTATCACCCTGTTCCTGAGCCTATCAATGTACCTGCACTTTCTGAACAATTTTATCTATTTTGAAATTATCATCTGAGATCTTCCCTTCAACAGAATTAGTCAACTTGCTACTTATATTTGTATTCTCATGAAACATAACATCTCTACTTGCAATCAATCTGTGTGAACTAGGATGAAATAACTTATATGCATTATGATCATCATAATAGCTAATAAAGACACATTCAATAGATTTTGCATCCAATTTTATTCTGTCATCTTTAGGGATGTGTGCAAAGGCCCTACAACCAAATATTCTTAAATGACTAATTTCTTGTTTATAGCCATAAAATACATTAACGGGTGTTTGGGGTTATAATTTATTTGTTGGAGTCTTGTTCTTTAAACACACAGCGGTGTTAATAGCTTCAGGCCAAAAGCCATTAGAATTTTTTTTACCTTGGAGCATACTGCAAACACATTCAAACTAGTGTTCTGGTTTTCCTCTCAAAAACTCCATTTTGGTGAGGTGTATCCTTCACAGTAAATTGCTATTGGATTCCATTGTCTGTACAATATCTTTTGAATGCTCCATAAGTATACTCAACACCTTGATCCGATTTGAGGATTTTGATATGTTTACCTGTCTGCTTTTCAACTTTGATCTTGAATTTCTTGAAGTATTCAAAGACATATCTTTTTCTCCTTGTGAAGTAAACCCAAGTGAACCTAGATCTATCATCAACAAATATAAGAAAGTACCAAGCACCACCAAGTGACCTGGTCTACATAGGTCCACAAACATTTGTATCTATTAATTCAAGTAATTCATCCTGCCTCTTCTCTTCATGATTAGGAAATTCCTTTCTATGTTGTTTTCTGAGTGCACATGCATCAGATTCTACATTATCATCTTTGATAATAGGAAGACCTTCAACCATAAATGTTTTTTTTTAATAACATAAGATAATTGTGATTAAGGTGTTCATACCTTTTATGCCATAATTCAACATTTAAAATGGCTGAAGCTGCTAGTGATTGATGGCTACCCTTGATTGAATATAGCTTGTATAAGCCTCCAATTATGTATCATGTCGCTATAACCCTATAATGATCTTGGGCATCTTTAACATGACACTTATATTTACCAAATTCGTGACTTTCATATCATTTTTAGTGATAGCATAAACATATATTAAATTATTTTTTATGCCTAGAACATACATCACATTATGAATCTGTTTAAGTTTTCCATCTGGTAGATTTACACTTATCACTCCATAACCTTGGACTTCGTGTGACCTGTTATCACCCAAATAAATGGGTATGATATCATATTTTTCATGATACTCATCATACCATTCTCTATTACATGACATATGGGTAGAAGGACCTGAGTCTATAAACCATGCACTCTCATCATCCGTTTCAGAAGACAAAGTATCTTCAGATATCACAGTCAAATTTATTTTAATCCATTAACATTAGGGGTGTATTTTCTCAAATAAATTCCATTGGGATTCTAGTTAAGGTGCAAGCTTGTAAAAGTAATTCACATAATAATATTTATAGCCGAAAGGATTTTTGTTTATAAAAATAAATATATAAGTATATCTCAATATTACTTTACCGAGTATTATTCCAATTACTGTTGTAAGACTTAATATTTAAACAAACTTTCAGTATGCATTTTCTTCAGCCGAGAGGCTTAGTTTTCTTTAAAAGAAAATTGAACTTAGGTTAAAACCTTTTTAAAAATTGTTTTAAGGTTAATAAATAATACACTAGTCAAATTCAATCTAACCACAGGTCTAATTGTAATTACGAAAATAAAAAAACTATATAAATTATAACACAGTTCTATAATATAAAGAAAAAATATCATATAAATTACCATTCAAGAAATTAAACACAAGTCAGAGGCTCGAGGCCTGTAAAGGATTTTTTATAATTAGAAATGTATAATAACTGAATTCTATAGAAACAACGTTTGAATTCAACAAAGTTAGGCCATATCCATAGCTAGTTTCACAAAATCAGTTTAATAATCGTGTTAAAGCTTACACGCAGTAATTCCGTATACAGATCCACTCAAATAATTATAAATAATATATATAAATTAGAGAGTAATATTAAAAAAAATTATAGAATGATAAAAGACCAAATGCAAAGAGTAGAAACGAGTTCTGAACAAGCCTTTTAGAATGTCTGCTTCGCAAGTTTGAAACCAAACAAGAATCGATTTTTTTGCCAACAAAAAAATTAGAATTTCAACATAACGAGGAATAAAACCCAAATACTCTTTTAAGCTTACACAATAAACACTACTTTATACATCGCAGTATTTCTTTTAAAACCTTATGAAAAATTTACAGAGTAAGTATTGAAGGTTTCCAAAGAATTGTTTTCAAAACAAATTCTTCAACTTTTATTAAAACAAAATATTATACAGACAATACTGAAAATTATAAATGATTAAGATATTATCAAAACAATATTAAGGATAGTATCAAACAACATAAACTGATATTGAAGTGAAATTACAGTGGCTTATTTTCCCGTAAAATTTATAAAAATTTTACAATAAAAAGATTCATTACAAATTCCGAGACTCCACGGCCTGTACATAAAAGAGAGGGAATGTAAACTCTGTATAATTTCCCCAATATAGCATAAAGGCATTGAACATCACAGTATATCTCTGCCAAAACATAAAGGAGTATACCATCGAAAAGAAAGGAGGCTCGTAAATTCCATCCAAGACCCAAAAAGAAACTTGTTCCATCTTGTTTTTCACCCATCAAGGACCATAGGGTTCAATACTTAGGTCTTACCAGAGCCTACAATGACCCGCCACCTTCAAACCAATATTTTTTAATCCAAGCAGCAATTGCTGTAAAACTTCCTGCCAATTAACAAGTTGAGGTAAAAAACTTATCATGTATAAAATAAATCTTTGTTTAATACTAAAACAATTAAAAATTGAAGAATATTTATCTTTATACCGAACAACTCTGCAAAATGGTGGTAGGATTGTGACCATCTCATAGCCAAGAAAAGAAGAGGAGGTATGAGAAACATTCTCAGTGTTACTGGTCTAAGGCCATAACATTCCAATGCTAAAGGGGAAAAGCAAGGTCAAGAGGGCCGAGAGCCCTCATCTCTCCACACAGTCCAAAGACTGCATAATGGCCACACCCTAAGGCTCGCTAGGGTTAAACCCCTTCTATCTAGCTGGAAAGCACCACTAGATTTCACGTGGTTTCACATTAAATAGTTCACCTACCTCCAATTTCGAATAATATTTTCACATCCATACTTATTCTATAGTCTAGAACACGTTTTCTTCCTTTTAGCAACTTCTTGGTAGGAATAAAATTAACCTATGTCGATCTTAGAATGAGAGTAAAATATCACCTTTTGTATTACATTCTTGAACTCCTATTTTATTTAATCTTGTTTATCACCTTGGTGTGTGACACCCTTAGCTCCTTATTTGTTTAGGTTGCTAGGGGGGGTTAATCCTTCTTCAAAAGAATACACCTGCATTTCAATACACGAATATTAACATTGTGTTAGCTTACTAGAAGCTAAGTAAGACCTAAAGCCATGAAACCCTCACCTTAAAATAGGGTTACAAGAAGAAGGATTAAACAACAAAACAAAACAAGTCCATTTTATGGTAAGATAAATAAGCACACAATTGTAAAATATGACAAGGAAGGAATAACTTATAAATATTCTTATTGAAGCAAGAAGTATATCATTAAACCTAGAATCAATATCCTAGTGTAGGGACTAAATGAATTCATTTATGAAATGAACAATATTCATTTGAATTGATAAGTCTTAATTCTACGAAATTTCCCTTATAAGCTAAGTCCTAGTTTTGAATTTGGAATGTAGGGTTTCCTTTATGTTTTCTTAAAGCCAATGGGAAAACAGATTTAGAACTTATTGATCTAAACCCTCAGTAGAAAAAAAATATTTTACTTATGGAATTTTGGAGATGTTACATTTGGTATCAGAGTGAGTTTTCAAACAATAGACCTGAAGTTGGCTCAGCTCGCATGCTCAATACGAAAATAGGAAAACAAAAATATTGACTATGTTTAAACTTTGTTTATGTATAGTGATATAAATTCTTATTTTGCAAGAAATGGAAGGAGTAGAGGCATCTGCTGAGGATGGATCACATCATAATAATAGAGATAATATATATGTGGAATTAAATAATCAACCATGTGAATTACTCCAAACTGTAAAAGACTTAAAAGCTAAATTACAGGCTATAAAGGAAGATAATGAAATAATCTTAAGAGCACATGAAGAATTAAATCATATAATGCTGGATAAATTACATAACGGACAAAAAGATAAAAGAAAAGAACATGAATCTAAATCTAGAACTATATCCTACAAGAGTAAAGGTAAGAAGTACAAATTTTCTGATAATGAAAGTAATTCCTCTTCGGGAATTAAGGTTAGGTCACATAGAGAAAAGCATAAATATACCAGTGAAAGTAGTGATGGCGAAAACAGTCCTAAAAAGAGAAAATATAAACCCTATGAAGAAACTCCTGGATATTTTAAGAAGATAAAACTGCCTAAGTTTAATAGTGAGGTGGAAAAAGTTGAAGAAGCCGAGGCATGTCTGTCAGTTATGAAAAAAGTACTTTCAAGTCTATAATTACTCAGATAGGCTAAAATCTAGAATGGCTATCTATAACTTATCTGGAAAAGCTGATATATGGTGTTAGGATAGAAAAAGAGTGAAAAACATTACAAAAAAATATGTAACTTGGAGGACTTTCAAGAAATACTTTAAAATAAAAATTTTATCTGAACAATATTACGAAGAAATAGATAAGGCATTTTACGATCTTAAGCTAGGTTCAATGTCAATGAAGGAACTAAGTATTAAATTTTTAAGTTTATTACAATACTTACCTTATATTATTGATGAAAATTTTATGATACATAGGTTTTTGAGTTGTTTACCTCTTAGCTTCAAGGATAGAATTGAATACGATAATCCAAAAACTTTTGAGGAAGCAATGAGGAAAAATAATTTGTGTTATGAACAAAGAAAAAATAAAATAGAAGGTATACCTAATTGGAAGGGTAAAAAGATCAAATAATTTTGAATAAAGAAAGAACGAATTCAAATCCAAAAGAAATTTTGGAAACAATTCCTGAAACTATTCTAAGAATAATTATCAAGGAACATATTTTTAAAGTAATACAGATCATAATTTTACAGCAACAAGGAATAGATATCTACCTAATAATCGTGGTAAAAATAATGAACAAAGAGAACCTGTAAAATGTTGGGAATGTCAGGGACCTCGTTATGCGAAGGACTGTCCAAAAAGAAAGAGGAATTTCAACAATGTGCATACAATATAGGAAGAAGCAATTGTTGGTGACATAGCGAATGAAATGCTCAGAATTAATGCAGCTTTGGAGAATCGATAGGCTGATCACCAAACATCCATGGTTGAAATAGAAGGTATGATATAGAAAAAAACATATTTCTATTTTGATAGATCTAGGCGCTTGTTTAAACTATGTGTTATCTATTATAGCATAAAGTTGTAATTTGCATCTGAAAAGGTTTGAAAAACCTTGGTCGGTTCAGTTAGCTATAGGAACCAAAAGAAAGGTAGTTAGCTATGTTGAAAATTGTGAAAAGTTTATTAGCCTATTCAAAACTCAAGTGAAATTAAATGTATTACCGCTAGGGTCATATGATGTTTTAATAGACATGGACTAGCTGGAAAAACATAGAGTAGTTTTAAATTGTTTTGAGAAAACATTTACATGTTTAGATGAAAAAGGAGAAACAATTACAGTATAAGGAATATATAGAAAAGTTTTTGTTAGACAGATTTCAAATTTGTAAATGAAAAATTCTGTACGTAAAGGATGTAAAGTTTTCGTTGTGCATGTAATGATGATGAACACATGAATAAATAAGATAAGTTAAAATTTGATGATAAACCAATCTTAAAAGAATTTTTAGATATATTCCCAGAAGCGATTCCAGGATTACCTCCAAAAAGAGAATTGGATTTTACTATTGAAGTAGTACTAGGAGTTGTACCCAATTCAAACGCTCCTTATCGGATGAATATCCTAGAACTTAATGAATTAAAACTACAACTACAAGAGTTGATAGATAACAATTATATAAGACCAACTGTATCCCCTTGGGGAGAACCTGTCTTATTTGTTAAAAATAAAGACGACACCTTACGTTTATGTAGAGATTATCGCCAGTTAAACAAGATGACAATTAAAAATAGGTATCCATTTCCCACTATAAATGATCTATTCGATCATATACGCAGAGCAACGATATTCTCAAAAACAGACTTGAGATCTTGATATCATAAAGTCAGAATTAAAGATGAAGATATATTTAAAACTGCATTCAGAACCCGATACAAGCATTTTGAGTTTGCGGTTATGTTATTTGGGCTAACGAATGCTCCAACATATTTTATGTGTTTAATGAACAGTGTATTAAGTAAATTCTTGGATAAATTTGTAGTTGTCTATGTAGATGACAAATTAATTTATTAAAAAAAAAGCATTAGAGAAAATTTCAACTCAAAATGTGCCTTTCAACCCTAATTCAAATTCCATGTCATCATGTGTTAGCCAATGAAATTGCTTTAAATTTGAAATACCGTATAGGTCTTAAACAAATTTTTAATATAAATTTGGGTATAGGTATCATAAAAAAACTACTTTTTTGTTCATATTTTCGACATATATCCGTGTGTTTTTAATCAAATTTCAATCGAGAGAGCTCGTTGGATGTGGAATTAAATTCTGCATCCAATGAGTACCGACTCTACATACTTTTGATGGACCTCGCTACCCCAAAAATAAGAAATTTCTGAAAAAACGTGATGATGATGTCATCATCACATTTTTTCAGGAATTTCTTGTTTTTAGGGTAGCGGGGTCCATCAAAAATATACAGAGTGGGTACCCGTTGGATGCGAAATTTAATTCCGCATCTAACAAGATCGCCCGATCGAAATTTAATTAAAAACATACGGAGATATGTCAAAAAATACAAACAAAAAAAGTAGTTTTTTTCTTTTCTTCCTCCAAAATTAATAAATATTATTTTATTATTTTCCTTAGGAGGCCCATTTTGAGTTGAAATTTCCTTTAATGAACATGATGGACATTAACATATAATATTACAAGTTTTAAGAGAACACAAACTGTATGATAAATTCAATAAATGCGAATTATTTAAGGATACAATGCAGTATCTAGGCCATGTGATATCAAAGGAAGGGATATCTGTGGAGATTGATAAGATAAGATAAATAATGGAGTGGAATGTTCCTAAGGACATATCATATGTACGATCATTCATGGGGATTACAGGTTATTAGCGAAAATTCATAGAAGGATTCTCAAAGATCGGGAATCCCATAACATCTTTACAGAAAAAAGGGAAAAATATTTGTATGGGATCTAAAATGTGAAGAAATATTTAAGAAGTTAAAAGAATTATTAACTACTGCACCTATCTTAAAAATAACAGATCTGAACAATGACTTTGTTGTATGCATTGATGCATGCAGTGAGGGCCTATGAGGAGTATTAATGCAAGAAGGTAATGTAATAGCATATGAGTCAAGAAAGTTTTAAAAATACATGAAAATAATTATGATACCTACAATTTAGAGTTGACTTCCATAATACATGCCTGAAAAATGTGGCACCATCATCTAATCGGTGGAAGATTTTTATTAATGTCTGATAACATAAGTTTGAAACACTTGTTTGATCAACAAAATATGAACTGAAGGCAAGCAAGATGGTTAGCTTTCCTTAGCGAATACGAATTCTATATCAAACATATAAAAGTAAAGGAGAATGAGGTGGTTTATGCCTTAAGTAGAAATGAAAAACTGAATTTTATAGCCGATGTAGTAGCTATAAACAGAATTGGACGATAAACTTGAAGACAGAGTAAAAATGGACAAAGATTATCAAAATTTAAGAGAAAACATTATAGAAAATGAATCTAAAAATATAAAACAATTTTCAGTTTGAATGAAAAAGGTTTAATGCTCTATAAAAACAGATTATATGTATCTAATGTAACAGAAATTAAATTGTTGATCTTAAATGAAGTACATAAGAATCATTACTTAGGACATCTTGGTTACCAAAAGATGATAACAATGCTAAGAAAAGATTATTTCTGGCCTAATATGAAAAATGAAGTAGCTTAATATGCTAGATGTATAAAATGTCAGCAGGTTAAAGCTAAGCATCGACACCCAGTAGGTTTATTGCAACCATTACCAATCCCAAATTGAAAATGAAAAATTATCAGCCTTGATTTCATAATAGGTATGCCTAAAAATCAAAATCAAAATGATTCTGTAATGGTAGTGGTAGAAAAACTTAGCAAGGAAACTCATTTTATACTTGTTAAAACTACTTATAAGGATGCTAATATTGTGGATATTATTATGAAGGAAATATTTCGTTTGCATGGAATTCCTATGATGATAATCTCTCATAGGGATCCTAAGTTTACTGTAAATTTTTGGAAATCATTGTTTAAAGGATTAGATACTAAATTAAATTTCAGTGTTGCTTATCATCTGCAAACGGATGGACAAACAGAAAAGTAAATCAAGTTTTAGAAGATATGTTATGGATGTATGTTAGAGATCATCCAAATAAATGTCAAGAATATCTGCACTTAGTCGAGTTTGCATATAACAATCATTATCAATGTTTAGGTAAACTTAGTCTTTTTGAAATACTGTATGGTAGGAAATGTAATACTCTCGTCTTATGGAGTAATCCAGTTGACAAATTGATGTTAGGATCTGACTTGTTAAAAGAAATGGAACTAACAATGAAACATGTATGAAGCAATCTTAAAATTGCAAAGGAAAAACAAAAGAGTCATGTAGACCTTAAAAGAACTCAGAAAGAATTCCAAGTAGGTGAGCATGTGTTTGTCAAGGTAAAACCCAAAAAAAATCTCCTTGAAGTTGGGGGGTTGTACTAAATTAGCACCCAAGTATTGTTGACCATTTGAGATATTGTCAAGAGTTGAACTAGTGGCTTATCAATTAGATTTTCCACCTAATAACAAAATACATAGCATATTTCATACTTCTATATTGAAAAAGGCATGTGCATGATGCTATTCATTTAATCAATTGAAATGTTATTCAAGTAGAACTAGAAGGAGATTTTCAAGTGGAACCAGATTGTATCCTCGATATGAGAGATTTTTTTCTTTGGAATCGAACCATTGGACAAATAAAGGTGAATGGAAGCACCTTAGTCCATATGAAGAAACCTAGGAATTGGACTCATATGCGGGAGGCATATCCAATTTTATTCCAGGAAGACTCAATTGATACTTAAGAAACATCGAGGATGATGTTGAGCTTAAGGGGGTGTGTTTGTAACCCTCCTTGAACTGTAAACAATTTATTTTTTAGAAGACATTACTTTAAAATTTATTGTAAAGTTTTCTTTTGTTGACCAAGGATGGTTAAAGATGAGTGTAATAGAATATTTTATTTGTTTAAATAATTAAAAGAAGAGACACCTATCCAAATAAGACTGTTGAAGAGTGTTCACTGACTTAGTAGGAGGAATGGTCTGCTGTAGAAGGCCAAAATGACAAATGGAAACAACGACATTCACTTTCTAGGTGCTGTAGGAGGAAACATCCATAAATCTGTGGTCATGTTTCCAGAAAAAAGAGGGACTGAGCAGGTGGATCATTTAATTGCAAAATTGACCCAAATACCTAGGAAATATTAAATATACAATCAAATGAGCAGGAGGCTCACCATATTCTAAGAGATTAGAACCTTGTGGTTTTGTTGGAAACTGTAAAGTTAGGAAGACAAGAGGAATTCGATGAGGGGAAAGCTAGAGTGAGTTGCTAAGAGTTTATGTCTGCAAGTGTGACTACTAAGTTACAGAGAGTACTGTATAAGCTTCTACACAACATCTTCGTCCAAGTGGTTCAGTGAACACACTCGGGGGTCCTAAAGAAAGTGATATTGGCTTCTTTCAGGAGACGATTGGGAGGAATGGTCTTCTTTGGGTGTTTGTCCACTTTGACAGTTAACAGGTTCTAAGTTGTTCTAGTTATTAACTTTAAATTTACTTTATCTGTAGGATTTATGAATGTTAAATATTTTCCTAAACTATTATATGTTCTGTAGTAAGTAGGAAAGCTATTTTTATTACCAATAAATTTATCAGTTCATTAATACTTTTGTTTACAGAATATTAGCGTAGAATTAGTAGACTATCGTATACTTCTTTTTATAAAACAGTATTATAATTCTGTATATAGTTTCATCTAATGGTAAATAATATACTTATTCTAGAGGACTATGGCTTCTACCCAAGGTGTGAGCTTGTAAAAGTAATTTACATAATAATAGTTATAGCCGAAATGATTTTTGTTTATAAAAATAAACTATATATGTATATCTGAATATTACTTTACCGAGTATTATTCTACTTACTGTTGTAAGACTTAATATTTAAACAAACTTTCAGTATCCATTTTCTTCAGTTGAGAGACTTAGTTTTCTTTTAAAGAAAAATGAACTTAGGTTAAAACCTTTTTACAAATGGTTTTAAGGTTAGTAAATAATACAATAGTCGAATTCGATCTAACCACAGGTCTAATAATAATCACAGAAATAAAAACCATGTCTAAATTATAACACGGTTCTATAATATAACGAACAATTTTTCATATAAATTACCATTCAAGAAATTTAACACAGGTCAGAGGGTCGAGGCCTGTAAATGATTTTTATAACTTGAAATGTATAATAACTAAATTCTACAACAACAATGTTTAAATTCAACAAAGTTAGGCCATAGCTGTAGCTAATTTCAAAAAATGAGTTTAATAACCCTGTTAAAGCTTAGACACAGTAATTCCATATACAATTCCACTCAAATAATTACAAATAATATATATAAATTATAGAGTAATATTAAACACATTTACAGAATGATAAATGACCAAATTCAAAGAGTAGAAATGAGTTATGAACAAGCCTTTTAGAATGACGGCTTCCCAACTTCGAAACCCGGCAAGAATCGATTTTTTCGCCATAAAAAATCTTAGAATTTCAACAGAACCAGGAATAAAACCCAAATACTATTTTAATCTTACATAGTAAACACTACTTTATACAATGTAGTATTTATTTTAAAACATTATGAAAATTTTACAAATTAAGTATCGATGGTTTTCAAAGAATGTTTTTCAAAACAAATTCTTCCACTATTTATGAAAAGGAGGCTTGTAAATTCCAGCCAAGACCCAAAAAGAAACTTGTTCCATATTTCTCTTCACCCATCAAGGACCGTAGGACTCAAGAATTAGGTATTAGCAGAGCCTAAGATGATCGACCACCTTCAAACCAAGATTTTCCAAGCCAAGCAACAACTGCTGTAAAACTTCATGCAAATCAACAAGCCAAGGCTAAAAATTTGTCATGTATCAAATAAATGTTTGTTTAAGATTGAAACAATTAAAAATTGAAGAATATTTACCTTCAGATAACAACTCTACGAAATGGTGGTATTACCGTGACCACCTTGTAGCGAAGAGAAACAAAGGAGGCATGGGAAGGGAAACATTCTTAGTGTTACTAGTCTAAGGCCATAGCGTTGCAACGATGAAGAGGAAAAGCGAGGCTGAGAGGGCCTAGAGCCCTCGAATCTCCACACAGTACAAACACTGCATAATGAATAAACCCTAATTCTCTTTAGGGTTAAACCCCTTCTGTCTAGCTAGAAAGCACCACGAGCTTTCATGTGGTTGCACATTAAAGAGTTCACCTACCTCCACTTTTGAATAATTTTTCACATCCATACTTATTCTATAGTCTAGAACATGTTTTCTTCCTTTTAGCAACTTCTTGGTAGGAATAAAATTAACCTATGTCGAGCTTAGCATGAGAGTAAAATATCACCTTTTGTATCACATTCTTGAACTCTTGTTTTCTTTAATATTGGTTATCACCTTAGTGAGTGACACCCTTAGCTCCTCAGCTGTTTAGGTCTCTAGGGGTGGTTAGTCCTTCTTCAAAAAAATACACTGAAATACCCTAGTTTTAACCCCGCTTGCATATATTGTAAATAATCTTGGTGCGGAGCTAAAGGCCAAGGCCCCACCATCGATTTGGTTATGTTTTGTTTCATATTTGGAATGCTCACCGATGGTAAATCGGGACACATGACATATATTAATTGTGGCATCATGTAAACACACATTTTAATTAAATAACCCAACCAGCTATGTTCGCGGAAACTAAAATGAGAAGGGGCATGATTCCAAAGGATAAGGAAAGGGGAATGTTGAACTTTGAGTCATGGGGAAAGAACCATGTGTCACCACCACCCTTAGTCATTTTTTTTTTAGTTGGGGCCAGCTATTTGCTGGCAGAAATACCACACCCATGCTTGCTCTCACCCTCCATGATGTAGGGACCCTTCTGCCCACTCTCTCGGATGGTGGCTATTTGCCTTCCTCATGCAGGGCGAGGATAAAATGTATTACCATTCCATTGTTGGGGCTTCGCCATTAATTTCACACACCATTTTCTAATCAGAGGAACATTCTTCCTCTGCTCACGCAGAGTTTTGTATCTCTCCCATCAAATTCAGAATGGGTATTGTTTTGTTATGTCCATCGTTGATTTGAGGCTGGGATTTCTGGGATAGTTCGATGGGTTGCGTTTTGTCTTTCCCATATAGAATGGGAGTGTGTTCATTCTCCCATTCCTCTACTTGTGCAAGTTCTATAGCGATTATTTTGAGGATCAATTGGATGTTGTGAGTCCTTGCGCTGTGTGGGCAGTGATCTTTTCCACATTGTCACTTTGGCTGTGTCTTTTTCCCCTCACGCAGAGATTAAGAGTATGTCCTTTTCCCATTTTCTTTCTATGTAATTTACTCTCTAGAAAACACATGAAGGATCACGTGCTATGGATTCAAGGTTGCTCATGGGCTGTTAAATACCACGATTGCTGGACTGTGTTTTTCACCTGTAAAAACTTGAATAGTTGTTTGGCTGCTTGCATGCAGTGGTTTTGTCTTCGGACTACATTGGAGTGGTGAACGAGGGCCTGAGGTGCTTGATAAACCTGGTGGGTTGAACCACACAAACAGAGCTACTGAGCTGGATTTCTTCTCCACAACCCCTAAATAGCACTGGAAGGGAGATCAGGGTCTGAGGGACTGCGTTGCAGAGAAGGGACTGATTTCCTTATGTTGGGTGTGTGTGGGTGTTCTAGAAGCCAGGTTGGTTCTGGTGTTGGTTTCTGTAGCTCTTCAATGAGCTCACCAGCTTAGCATTAGCCTTTCCCAGCTCTTGGTTGGCTTGATAAACCCAACTTTGTTGGCTTCGCTGATTTGTTGTTCGCCTGATAAACCCAACTGTGTAGGCTTGGCTGAACTGTGTACCCTTGTGGTGTTGTTATCCTTTGCTATGTGTAAGCCTGTTAGTTCCTTATTCCTTGGGGAATCATGCCCGGCTTAGGGGTGGCAGCATTGTTGAGAGATTGAGGAGCACGCTGGCCTATGGTTGGGTGGAACATTGCAGCGACGTAGCTGGTTGCGGAACAAGTTCTCTATAAGATAAGTATTCTTGCCTAACTTGTGTTGCAATCATATTTACCATTGATGAAGGATGATTTACATATTAAATGGTGATTTGTATATGCATGAGTGTTGATTGATATGTTTTACTTCCGTTGTGTATATGAAAGATTATGCTTGTAATGTGTTTTATGTTTTTAAGTTTCATGCTTCAGCATTATATGTATGTATGTTCATGTCCATGGGGCTAGATGCCCAGATGATTTGAGGTATTGTAGTGTCCTCTTCGCCAGTCAGAGGGTCGAGGATGTTACAGTGTGGTATCAGAGCTCTGGTTGCAGCATGGGCCTGAATGGGCCATGATAGATAAGATAGAAAATCCAGGTTTCCTTCTACCCAGCAGCAATTAGAAAATTTTGACAGAAAAACCTCAACTTCAAAATTTTTCTAAGTGCTGGAAATATTATCCCATCGGAGCACTTAGTGGGAAGGCCACCCAATGGATAGTTGATCCAACGGTCGATGAGGCAGAGGATTGAGAAGGAAAAATTTTGGAAAATTTCTAAGTGTTTGGCCATCAGCACATCGAAACACTTAGATAGATGGGTCACCGATGCTTAGCTGTTCGAGCGCCGACGTTGCAGAAGCTAGAGGACTATCTTTCCAACCAATAGAGCCTACGACAGTCGACGCCATAAAGAAAGTTCAAAAATTTTCTCTAAGCCCTGAAATCATCAGCCATCGGAAGAAGATAGTGGTTCGTGCGCCCACCTTTGTGGAAGCCTAGAGCACTAGTATTCCGATGAGAAGAGATTGTCGATGCCGATCAGGTTATGCCTCAACATATTGGGATGCCAATCAGAAAAAGATCGAAGATGATGAGCCATCATTACGGCTGCTGATGGAACTATTTCACCGACAAATAGAAGATAGTTGAGCCGATCAAGCAGCGAAAAGGAATACTAAAGAGAAAAAATTTCAAAAATTTCTCTAAGTAGCAGAATCATCGGCCATCGGCAATGGATAGTTGATCACGTTGCCGATGCTTAGTGGATTTAGTTGCTAACGAGCTATGTCGAAAAAATTTAGTCGATCGAACATCCGTCGTTGCGGCTGATTAGAAGACTATTCTGTCGATGAGCATTCGGGCGCTAATGTAGTAAAATATTAGTCGTTCTGATCGCCGACAAAGTCATGAGCTGTGGAAGACAAAGGAAAATTGTGGGCTGCTATTGCAGAAGCCAAAGGGACTAACCGTCCGATGCATAGGGCACCCGACCTCCGACGCAACAGGTTATCCTATGCTCGGAACAATAGACCATTGCGGGGCCAACACTGCAGATGCAAATAGACCAACGAATCGCCAATAAAGATGTGGAATAATAGACCCGATCGGAGGAAATAATTGAAGAGTTTAGGCACCAAAAATTGGTTGATGATCGGATCACCGATCGGAAGCTTAGCCAGTTTTCCCATGGAAACCGAAGTAAGAACACTTTCCGCCATTGCGGATGCTTAAGAAATTGTATACCCAATCAACAGATGATTTTCTCACCGATACAGAGTGGGAGATTAGTTGGTTTCCATCGAAAATTCCGGAAAGGAGTGAGTGAATAGTCAACTTGCTCATCGATGCAGATCGGAAGTGTAGTTGTTTCGACCACCACAGAATCGGAAAGACAGTTGGGGAAAGGTCCGATTGGGCCTAAGGAAATTGGGATTTTTTTTTCAAATGAATTTCTCAGTAGTTTTTCAAGTAGTTTTTGGTTTTCTTTCAGTTCGTTTTCAGTAGACTGTTAGTGGATTACAAAGCTAAAAAGAAGGAGAGAAAAAATTTATGTTTTAAGCAAAATTGTGTTTTATGAATTTCCAGAAAAGAAGGTAAGTAGTTTTGATTATATTAATGTTATGCATCTAACAGTTTGTTGTTAACACATTTTCAGAACTTTAGATAACTTCCAATGGCAGTACTCCAGAAAGAATAGTGTGGTAAAGCAAGAGGTGGTTCAGTCATGAGAACCCATGATGGGTATGATGCTCGGGATTCTTACGAGCAAGAAGAAGATGCCATGGGAGAAAATGTTCGTAATGGAAATGATGACATAGAGTCTAATGGAAGGAGATTCCAGGGGACACCGTCCAAGGTTATAGCCACCATGAGAAGCTTGGTTAAATCCTAGGAAGAGCAGCATTAGTTGAATACTTCCATATTGCAGAGTTTGATAGACTTACAGAAAAAGATAGATTCGGGACAAGGTAGATCAAGGCCAAAAGGTAGTAAGAGCAGCACTAGGAGAAGGAGAAGGACTTACAGTGGGTCATCTGACTCTGACGAATCTAGTGGAGATACAAGTTCATCTTCTCATAAAAGGAAAAGGAGAAGGCACCATAGGGATCACTCTCAAGATGAATTCAGGAAAGCTAAACCTGCTATATTTGATGGTGAGATAAAGACGGGACAAGAAGCTGAAGCTTGGCTTCTTGGGATAAAGAAGTACTTTCAGGTGCAGGATTATTCAGAAAACATGAAGGCACGAGTTGCCATATTCAATCTGAATGGAAGGGCATCCATTTGGTGGGAACACTTCAAGCAAGTGAAGAGGATCATTGAAAAAAAACTAAAGTGGAAACAGTTCAAGAAGTATTTTAGGTAGAAATACCTCTCTGACAGGTATTATGATGACAAGATCAAGGAATTCCATGAGGTGAGATTAGGATAGTAGACCATGGATGAATATGCAAATAAGTTTTTGGAATTGTTAAGGTATGTCCGGTACATCAGAGATAAAAAAGTGAAAATCCATCGGTTTCTAAGTGGATTGCCTCAATCTTACAAAGATAGAATTGAGTTCTATGAGCCGAGAACTCTCTAAGAAGCAATAAGAAAGGCTAAATATTGCTATGAGCAAAGAAAGGATAAACTTGATTACCATAAGGCATGGAAGGATAAGAGAAATGAGAAGTTTGACCAAAGAAAGAAAGGCTTCAAACCTTCTAGATTCAGGAATCAGCAGAAGCAGCCATCGCAAGCTGCGAGTAATCTAGTTGGAGTGGTAGGTGGGAAGCCTAAAGAGCCACATCAGAATAAAGGTCCACTCAAATGTTGGAAATGTGAAGGACCCCACTTGCGTAGATATTGTCCACTTGAGAATGAAAGTGCAAGGCCAGCTTATAACATTCAGGGAGCAGAAACAGTGGGTCAAGTAGCAAGAGCAGTCCCTAGAATTTATGCAGCACTGGAGGATCGCCAGGCAGATCACCAGTCAACTGTTGTTGAAGTTGCAAGTAAGATTGTTGAACAATCAGTTTCTATTTTAATTGACCATGGTTCTACTCACGGTTATATCACTCCTAGAGTATTGGAGAATTGTTCTTTTAAGAAGGTCAAGCATAGGAAACCTTGGTTAGTTCAACTAGCCACTGGAACTAAGAGAAAGGTCAGTGAATTGGTAGAGAAATGTCCATTGGTTATGAATGGACTGATCACTTGTGTGGATTTGAATGTTCTACCGCTTGGTTCCTATGATGTTCTCATTGGAATGGATTGGTTAGAAGCTCACAGAGTGAATCTTGACTGTTATAACAAGACTTTTAAATGCACGGATGAAGGAGGGAACCCGGTAGTTGTGAAGGGTATTCTGAAGGTAATTTCAGTAAGACAGGTTTCAGCAATGCAGTTGAAGAAGTTCTGTAGGAGGTTTTCCAGTTGTATGCAGCTCACATTCTGGAACCAATAGGAGATGAGACTCCTAGGTTGGAGGACTATCAGGTGTTACAGGAATTCAAGGATGTGTTTCCTGATGAGGTTCTAGGGCTTCCTTCAGAGAGGAACATTGATTTCACAATTGAACTTGTGCCAGGATCAGCACCAGTGTCTAAGACACCCTACAGAATGAGGACACCGGAGATGCTAGAGTTGAAGATGCAACTGCAAGAGTTGTTGGAGAAGAAGTATATCCAACCGAGTGTGTCTCCTTGAGGAGCACCAGTTCTGTTTGTGAAGAAGAAAGATGGTACACTTAGGTTATGTATTGATTACAGATAGTTGAACAAAGTTACTGTGAAGAATAAATATCCTTTGCCTAGGATTGATGACCTTTTCGATCAAATGAGAGGAGCAAAGGTATTTTCCAAGATTGACTTGAGGTCTGGTTACCATAAGGTGAGAATCAAGGATGAAGACATCCATAAGACAGCCTTTAGGACAAGGTATGGGAATTATGAGTTTGTAGTGGTACCATTTGGTCTCACAAATGCACCAACTACATTTATGTGCCTTATGAACAATTTCTTCAACAAGTATTTGGACAAGTTTGTTCTTGTTTTCCTTGATGACATTCTTGTTTATTCTAAGAATGAGGAAGAGCATGAAGAGCATTTGAGATTGACATTGCAAGTGCTCAGGGAACATCAGCTGTATGCAAAGATAAGAAAGTGTGACTTCTATAGGGATAGAATTCATCATTTGGGTCACATTATCTCAGAAGAGGGTATATCCATAGACCCTGAAAAGATTGAAGCCATTACGAATTGGCCTACTCCGAGAAATGTGACGGATGTAAGATCTTTTATGGGACTTATAGGATACTACAGGAGATTCATTGAAGGGTTTTCCAAGGTTGCACATGCCATCACTTATTTGCTAAAGAAGGGGATAAAGTTCGAATGGACTTCGAAGTGTGAAGAAATATTCCAGCGGTTGAAGAATCTTCTCACCAGTGCACCAATATTGAAGGTTGCAGACCCAGGGCAATATTTTGTGGTATGTACCGATGCATGTGGACAAGGGCTTGGAGGAGTCCTTATGCAGGACAACCACGTGATATGTTATGAATCAAGAAATATAAAGGAGCATGAGAAGAACTATGCCACTCATGATCTAGAGCTTGCAGCCATAGTACATGCTCTCAAGATGTGGAGACATTACTTGATGGGTAGAAGATTTGAGCTCACAACGGATCACTGTGGACTGAAGTATTTGTTTGATCGGCTCTGAATGCTAGGAAAGCAAGATGGCTAGAGTTTTTATGTGAGTTTGATTTTGAAATCAAGCACATAAAAGGAAAAGAAAACAAGGCAATTGATGCACTCAGCCGAAAGGTACAGGAAATGCATATGGACTCTCTTAATATTTGCCAATCAGATTTGAAGCAACAGATTGCAAATCATGTTGCCGAAGATGAATTGTATGAGCAAGTAAAAGACAAATTGCAGCAACAAATTCTTGAGAAGAGGTATGAGGGATATAAATTGGAAGAAGATGGATTTCTTACTTATAAAGGCAGAATTTATATTCTGAAGGTAGTAGATTTGAGGAGAGTTGTTATGGATGAAATCCATCAAGCTTTGTATTATGGTCACCCGGGATATCAGAAGACAATTGCTACAGCTAGAAAGCAATACTTTTGGCTAGGAATGAAAAAGGAGATGGCTGAATACATTTCAAGTTGCATGAAATGTCAACAGGTAAAGGTTGAGCATCAACATCCAGCAGGTTTGTTGCAGCCTTTTCCAGTTCTGAAATGGAAATGGGAAGTCATTTCCATGGATTTTATTACAGGATTGTCGATGACTTGGAGACAACATGATTCCATCATGGTTGTAGTAGACAAGTTTACCAAAGCAACACATTTTATACCAGTGAATTCTATGCATAAGATTGATGACATTGCAAAGATCTTCATGAAGGAGATTTTCAAATTGCATGGATTGCCGAAGGCAATAGTTTCTGACATAGATGTGAAGTTCACTTCCAACTTCTGGAAGGGGTTGTTTGCAGATTTGGGTACAAAGCTAAACTTCAGCACTACCTACCATCCTCAGACAGATGGGCAGACAGAAAGAGTTAATCAGGTGCTTGAAGATATGCTTCGCATGTATGTGATGGACAAACCAACCAAGTGGGAAGATTACTTACACTTGGTAGATTTTTCTTACAACAATGGATAACAGGCATCCTTGGGGATGAGTCCATATGAAGCCTTGTACGGAAGAAGGTGTAGGACACCACTAACTTGGGATAACCCAGTGAACAGAGTTGTGCTTGGACCAGAATTGCTCAAGGAAATGGAGCAAGAGGTTGTAAAGATTAGGCAGAATCTAAAAGCAGCACAGGACAGACAGAAATCTATGTAGATAAGCATAGGATGAATAGAGATTTCATTGTTGGGGATCATGTTTACCTCAGATTGAAGGCAAAGAAAAGTTCCTTGAAGCTTGGAATTTGTGCCAAGCTATCACCTAGATATTGTGGGTTGTTTGAAGTGCTTGAAAGAATAGGGCATGTTGCATATAGACTTGCATTTCCTTCTAGGACTAAAGGTCATAATGTTTTTCATGTTTCTTTGCTTAAGAAATATGTACATGATCCTAACCATGTGATAAATTGGGATGTGATTCAAGTGGAACCCAAGGGAGAGTTCCAAATCGAGCCAATACGCATCCTCAACAAGAAGGTCAAAATGCTCCGGAACCAAGCCATAGGACAGGTAAAGGTGCAATGGGAGCATTACGGACCTGAAGAGGCTACGTGGGAGCTGTAGGATTCCATGCGATTGACACATCCATTTTTGTTCAATCCTACGGAACACGGAGGTGGTACCAGTGTAGCATTTTGTTCAAAGTTTGTAAAGCACTGAGGACAGTGCTATTGAAGGGGGAGGGGAATGTAATACCCTAGTTTTAACCCTGATTGCATATATTGTAAATAATCTTGGTGCGGAGCTAAAGGACAAGGCCCCACCATCGATTTGGTTATCTTTTGTTTCATATTTTGAATGCTCACTGATGGTAAATCGGGACACACAGCATATATTAATTGTGGCGTCATGTAAAGACGTATTTTAATTAAATAACCCAACCAACTATGTTCACGACAACTAAAATGAGAAGGGGCATGATTCCAAAGGATAAGGAAAGGGGAATGTTGAAATTTGAGTCATGTGGAAAGAACCATGTGTCACCACCACCCTTAGTATTTTTTTTGTTAGTTGGGGGCAGCAATTTGCTGGTAGAAAGACCACTCCCACGCCTTCTGTCACCCTCCACGATGTAGGGACCGTTCTTCCCACTCTCTCGGATGGTGGTTGTTCACCTTCCTCATGCAGGGCGGGGATAAAATGTATTACCATTCCATTGTTGGGGGTTCGCCATTCTTTTCACACACCACTTGCTAATCATAGGAACGTTCTTCCTCTGCTCACGCAGAGTTTTGTATCTCTCCCATCAAATTCAGACTGGGTATTGTTCTGTTATGTCCATCGTTGATTTGAGGCTAGGATTTCTGGGATAGATCGATGGGTTGCGTTTTGTCTTTCCCGTATAGAGTGGGAGTCTGTTCCTTCTCCCATTCCTCTTCCTGTGCAAGTTCTACAGTGATTATTTTGAGGATCAATTGGACGTTGTGAGTCCCTGCACTGTGTGGTCGGTGATCTTTTCCACATTGTCACTTTGGCTGTGTCTTTTTCCCCTCACGCAGAGATTCGTAGTATGTCCTTTTCCCATTTTCTTTTTGTGTAATTTTCTCTCTAGCAATCGTATGAAGGATCATTTGTTGTGGATTCAAGGTTGCTCATGGGCTATTAAATACCATGATTGTTGGACTGTGTTTTTCCCTTGTAAAAGCTTGAATAGTGGTTTGGCTGCTTGCATGCAGTGGTTTTTTCTTCGGACTGGATTGGAGTGGTGAACGAGGGCCTGAGGTGCTTGATAAACCTGGTGGGTTGAGAACCACACAGATAGAGCTACTGAGCTAGATTTCTTCTCCACAACCCCTGAATAGCACTGGAAGGGAGATCAAGGTCTGAGGGACTGTGTTGTAGAGAAGGGACTGATTTCCTTGTGTTGGGTGTGTGTGGGTGTTCTAGAAGCTAGGATGGTTCTGGTGTTGGTGTCTGTAGCTCTTCAATGAGCTCACCATCTTAGCATTAGCCTTTCCCAGCTCCTGGTTGGCTTGATAAACCTAACTTTGTTGGCTTGACTGATCTTCCATTCACCTTATAAACCCAACTGTGTTGGCTTGGAAGAATTGTTTACCCTTGTGGTGTTGTTATCCTTGGTTGTGTGTAATCTTGTTAGTTCCTTAATCCTTGGGGAATCATGCCCATCTCGGGGGTGGCAGTGTTGCTGAGAGATTGAGGAGCACGCTGGCCTATGGTTGGGTGCAATGTTGCAGCGACGTAGCTGGTTGCGGAACAAGTTCTCTATAAGATAAGTATTCCTGCCTAACTTGTGTTGCAATCATATTTACTATTGATGAAGGATGATCTACATGTTAAATGTTGATATGTATATGCATGATTGTTGATCGATATGTTTTGCTTCCATTGTGTATATGAAATATTATGCTTGTAATATGTTTTATGTTTTTAAGTTTCGTGCTTCAACATTATATGTATGTATGTTCATGTCCATGGGGATAGATTCCCGGATGATTTGATGTATCGTAGCATCCTCTTCGCCGGTCAGAGGGTCGGGGACGTTGCATACACCTTCATTTCAGTACAAGAATATTAACTTTGCGTTAGCTTAGTAGAATCTAAGTAACACCTAAAGCCATGAAACCCTCACATCAAAATAGGGTTACAGGCAGAGGGGTTAAAAAGCAAAACATGACGAGTCCATTTGATGGTAAGATAAATAAGCACACAACTGTAAAATACGACATGGAAGGAATAACTTATAAATATTATTTTTGAAGAAAGAATTATAGCATTAAACTTACAAGCAATATCCTAGTGTAGGGACTAAATGAATTCATTTATGAAATGAACAATATCCATTTGAATTAATAAGTCTTAATTCTACGAAAATTTCCCTTATCAGCTAAGTCCTAGTTTTGAGTTTGGAATGTATGGTTTCATTTATGTTTTCTTAAGGGAAATGGGAAAACAAATTTAGAACTTATTGATCTAAACCCTCAGTAGAATTTTTTTTTACTTATGGAATTTTGGAGATGTTACATTCATAGAAATTGTAAAACCACATGGGTCATATCAAGTTTAATGATTATGGTTGTAATTCCATCTTAATGGTTGCCATTATAAAACAAAGATAAAATATAATGCACAATAGATAAACAGATTTGCATAAACCATCTCTAAAACCTCTTGCAGGTCAAGAATAATAATAATAATATTATTCTCTTTCACAACGGTATGCTTTAAAACATGAAACATGTCTATTCAAACATAGGCATGGACGTAAGAACATCAAGGATGGAAGGCTATAAACCAAAGAATAACCATGGGGTTAATTTTCAAAGAATACCCTAAGGATCCTTCTTTTGCAACATACAATAATCGTTAAAACAATACATTGTGTGAATACAAGGGTGGTTGTAAGTCCATGTTTGATGGATTCCACTGTGTTTTAAAAACCAAAAACTAACAGATCCAACGATGTAGGGGTAAGAACATTCAAAATGGCACCCACATTATCATCACCATTACTATGGACTTATATCTATTACACTTAAAACTCTTACAAAGCAACAAGGTTGTAAAATAATTTTGTTAAAAAAGGGTAAAACCCTTGGGGGTTGAACAAAAATAAACCTATATTCTGTAGAGCTGGAGCTTCATCTCCTCTCGACTCCTTAAATCTCATGTTTAAGTACCTGGAGCAATACAAAAGTATATATATAATCCAATGATTTATTTAAAACACAGATGAAAATAAAATCAATAAGATAAGGTTGTTATGTGATTACCTGGGGCATTCGAAGATGTAGGCTTGGGAGGAGGTAAGATTGTCTCCTATCTCACCAACGCCTCCAACCTGCAAAACCAAGGTGTGAGAACAATTAATTTTTTTATTAAACTCCATACAACAAATTTGAGCTTAGGACTGAATGTATTTAAGTTTACCTTGGTGGGTTGCAGAGAGGGCCAGGTTTCGAATCCTCTGGGGTTTCCCTTATCCCTCCTCTTCCTGTACCCATGAATGTAATATTTGTAAATTTCTTTAACAAGCGAGTTTATCAAACAAAAATTACAAAGATAAGCGTTTAGACTCTTACCTGTTATCCAGTTAGCATGCATGGTCGAATTGATGGATGGTTCGTTCAGGCACAAGCAGTGTGCTGCAGACTACCATGAAAGCCATGGAAACTCAAGAAACCCTTGGAAAATAAAATAGGCACAATTCCATTAACATTGTGGCAAATCTTCACACTGAAACCCTAATAAATAACAATTGATAGAGCAGAGGTCCAACTCTTTCCAGTTACATACCAAATGACCAAATACGCTAATGAAAGATTCATACAACTGTAAAAGACATAATAAAAACTCTTCGATACCCTTGCAATCTCACCATACAGGTAGAAGGACGAGACTCACTCTTGAGCCAGCTCGAAGCGCTTGGCTGCTTTCTCAACTCGCAACCAAGAAAAATCATTAAGACCTCCAATTCAACCAAGGTATGATCCCTCCAACATCACAACACACGGCTAGGGAATTCATGGCCCACAATCATTGCAAATTGAAGCATCAATCAAGCTTGAACCATGGGTTAAAAAATCAACATAACAAACCAAAAAAAAAAATGCCAAAACCATGGAGTAGACCATGTCAACATCATGCTCATTTAAATTATTTCAAGAAACATTGTTTTATAACTCTTAATCTTTTCTTCATAAAGAATGAAGGGTTTTACACTACGGTCCAAGCCATATCCTTTACACTTTGCATTGCATACCATGATCTTAGGCTATGGTACGGCCCATGGCATTTAAACCTCTAATAAACACCTTATTACTTTAATGGATGTGATCAAGACTTTAATATAGTCTCCCAATCCTTAGGGCTACTAAATCCCTAGTAAAACTATTAAAATAAAAGTAACGGAACTGTAACACATCACCTTCAGGTGTAGCTGAACGCTATGGATGGAGCTGGTCATTACCTCAGCCAGTGAAACCGGACATAGTAAGCAAACTGAGATCAATAAACTTGCATAAGAATCATTAACTTAACAAATGAGGAAAACATTTTTTTAAATTAAAGCTAGTCAATGCATGTAAAAATTATTTACTAATTTTGAGGTGTGTTACATAAAACACCACTTAAGAACTAGCCATTACCTATTGAATATATTTTTTACATTTTTATTAATTTGTAAAATCAATTTATTAAATATATTACAAATTTACATTCTATAAATTTGAATTTTAAATTGTTATAGTAATTTGTATTGTTATTTTATTTAAACAATAAAATCAATTTAGAATTTCAATTTAGTTACAAATATAATTTATGAAATATTTTATATTATTTTAATAGGAGTAGTCTATTTAATAAAGGTTTTGGATTTTTAGATGATTTTTAATTGGAATCCCGTGAATTTTTTCTTACAAATTCTGAATTTTGAAGTGTTTAAATCATATTTTTGAATGCAAAAATGGATTCAACATCGTCAAATACCTCAAAGAAACCTCAATTGTGCAATTTTAATAACTATCATATTCTTTTTCAAGAATTAATCTACTTATTTTTAATATAAAATAAAACTATTATGTAATGATACTTAAAAAAAATTACTTGATTTGCTTTAAAATATGATATTAAAATCTATATATTAGATATAGGTTTTAAAAATTAGAGGGTAAGATAAAGTTGAGATATTATAAGGAAGTTATCAAACCTTAATTTAGAAGGTCAAGATTTTGAATAGTATAATGAAAAAATCTAGTTTTTATAAAGAATTGGAGAATCAAAGTTTCAATCAGTGTAAAGAAAAAAATCAACATTACTAAATAAATTAAATCAAATAGATAAAAAGTGTTGTCGAATAGATGATCTGAATAATTAACGTTGGTTCTTCTTTAACTTCAGATTCTTAACTTGAATGATTGATAATTAATAATTTCATGTTGACAAAACTTCTATATAATGATTGATAATCAATAATTTCATGTTGAGAAAACTTCTATTTAATAACTAACATAATACATAATGATGATAATAAGAACCTATCTTTATTTAACCCCTCCCCCACTTTGAATTAAAAATCAGTTTATTAATTAATAATAAAACAATGATTTGAAAATTATTTTATTAATTAATAATAAAACAAATTCATTGTATTGAACTTGTTTTCTAGTTTAACCTAACATGTCCATCAATTTCCGAAAGAAGAGGTAGTGTGATTTATGTCCTCTGCCAATGAAGATAAAAGCGATAAATGCTCTACAACCTATTTGAACAAGTCATAACAGTGGGAGTAATAGCTAGGTATACTTGATTTGCTGTTGTGCTATGCCTGCTAAAGAAATGAAAGGAAAAAGATAAAAGAAGTAGAAAGAAACTAATGTGAAAATAATTAATCCAGACTATCTCGGAGTGTGGCTTTATTTCTAAGACAAATAATCCAATTTATTTTGATTGGTATGGACCTATTTCTTTATCCCTTTTCTCTGAACCTCATCCAACTGATAGTTAAAATGGTACTTGTGGGGAAGGAAGGGGAGTTCCACTCTCTGCTTCGGCAGCACTTAAAACTTCACTAACAACTCAAATCAACACTTACAACAATGTAACAGTTAGTTGTTACAGTTGGCTGTGACAACTGATAGAGCTCACACAACTCAAATTAACACCTACCAAACTGTTGCAGCTAGTTGTTCCAAGTGACAATAATCTATAGATGGTGTTCCAACTAGCTGTTACGGTTAACACCAATTAACATGACTATTTCAGCTAGCTGTGACTGCTGACAGTCACCTACATCACACTCACAGCTCAGTTACAGGTGACTTTTTAACAAGTTTCAGATGACCCCTGCGTCCATAAAATTAACACAAATATTCTAATGAATTAATAAACCACATTAACATCAAATAAACTTTGATTTATTCAGCTGTTACTGCAAACTAACATCAAAAATAAGATTGATCTTTTCAAACTAAAAAACAGAGTAAAAATAAAAATTACATAGAAAACTTCAGAGTTTCAACTCTATTTCTATTTCTCTATTTCACTATCTGCTGTGTATTTTCCAGCATACAAAACATGATTGCAAGCTAGGTATTTATAGGATTTTGGCTAAGTCAGTCATTTAATTCCTAATTGACCCTTCACAATACAAAACGAAACTCTCTTTTTTTACAAAATTTTCAGTTTGACATAATTAAAATTTGTGATGCCTCTTGAGAATTTAGATGTGCTTTGCTGGCTCAATCAAAATGACTTTTCATATTTTAATAATCTTACGTCTATCAGGTGGTGAGGTGGTGTTGTGACTCTTCAGTGTTGCGGTAGCCACAAATTTGGGCGGTGGAGTAAATCACAACTCGAACATTCTTCCCCTTAGTTACTTCACTCCATAAAAACAAAATTTTGTGATACCAACTTTCTGTTACAACTTACAAGCTCCAATGTTTTTCCTATGAAGTTCAAACAACTCTTTTCCCAAAGGTTTTGTAAATAGGTCTACAAACTGATTTTCTGATCTACAAAATTCCATGTTGATTTCATTGTTGTTATCAGTTCTCGGATAAAATGATACCTTGTATCAATATGCTTACTTATTTTATGAAATACATGATTTCTTGATAGTGCAATAGTTGATTTATTGTCACAGAAAATTTGAGTTGGTTCATTATATTCATCCTGTAACTCAGAAAGAGTTCTTCTCATCCATATAGTTTGACACACAGTTGTTGTTGCTGCAACATACTCTTCCTCAGTAGAGGATAGTGTCACTATGGGATACTTCTTTAATGCCCATGCTACTGATCCCAATCCAAAACTGAACACATATCCATATGTGCTCTTTCTATCATCAATAGAACCTGCAAAATCACTGTCAATATATCCAATCAACTTAAAATTTGAATTACATGTATAATGGATAACAAAATTTGTTGTTCCAACAATATATCTTAGAATCCTCTTTCCATATTGCTAGTGGGTATTCGTTGGCGGATTCCATAAATATTGAAATAAATATTACTCCAAACATTATATCAGGTCTTGTTGTAGTTAAGTATTGAGACTTCCAACCAGTCTCTTATACAACGTTGGATCAACTTTTGACCCATTATCCTCCTTACTAAGTTTTGTGCCAGTCGCAATTGGATTTACAGTTGGCTTACAATTTATCATCCTTAATATTTTTAATACATCATTTGCATACTTAGATTGATTAATAAAAATACCATCTTTAGATTGAATTACTTCAATACCAAGGAAATATTTCATCACTCCTAAATCACTCATCTCGAATTTTGTTTTCATGGCTTTATTGAACTCATCTACTGAAAGATATCTAGTGAATATCAAATCATCCACATATAAGCAAAAAACCAATATTTTACCTTCTTGTGTTACATTTGTATACAATGTTGTCTCACTTGGACTTTTGTTGAATACTTCACTATTCAAGTATTCATCAATTCTGTTGTACCATACTCTCGGTGCCTTTTTCAATCCATCCAATGCTTTCTTTAACCTATTGACCTTGTCTTCTTATCTATCAACTTCATAACTAGGAGGTTGTCTCACATAAACCTCTTCTTCTAAAGATCCATTAAAAAATGTAGACATTACATATATTTGATGTACATACCATTTATTATGAGCAGCAATAGCTAATACCATCCTTACCGTATCAAGTTTGGCCATCGGTGAAAAGGTATCATTATAATCCATACCAGGTTGTTGACTGAACCCCTAAGCTACAAGTCTTGCTTTATATTTTTCAACATCACCATCAACATTTAAGTTAGTCTTATAAATCCATTTAACACAAATACAATTTTTATCATCAGGAAAATATACAAGATCCCAAGTATTATTTCTTTCTATGGCATCAATTTCTTCATCCATTGCTTTTATGTAAACATCCTTTTTAACATCCTCATAAAAATATATAGGATCACATGCTATAAATGAAAAATTTGAAACTTGATCTACTTCTTCATTTTGATCATATAGTTCTTTTAAACTTCTAGTCTTCTGACATATGACTCTATTTCCTAATGGCGCCAATGTAGGATTTGATTAATTGCTTACCCTTAATCCCGTTCCTGGTGGTCCACCAATATTTGATTGTTCAACACATTCATGAGTTCTCGGTGTTATGGCTAGTGTTGTTACTCCTGGTGTATGTGGAGTTGACTATCCTTCATGTGTTCCATGTTCAACTTCTTCATCTTGTGCATAAGATGTAACAATGTCTTCACCAACTAATTTATGAATTCTCCCATCCCATGCTTCTTCTTTAAACACCACATCTCCACTGATGACATACTTCTTGGTGATGGGATTATACAGTCTATATGCTTTAGATTCTTCACTATATCCAACAAAAAGACATTTCTGACTTCTGTCATCTAACTTTCTCCTCATCTCTTCATATACATGTGCATAAGCTACACAACCAAAAATTCTTAAATGAGATATGCTACTACATTTACCACTCCATGCTTGCTGGGGAAGTCGATCCTTCACACTCTTCGTGGGGCTTCTATTCAGAATGTATACTGAACAAGTAACAACGTCTCCCCAATATTCATTAGAAATATGCTTCTCCTTCATCATACTCCGAGCCATGTTCATAATGGTTCAATTCTTTCTTTCTGCTACACCATTTAGTTGTGGAGTATAGCAAGCAATAAAATGTCTTTTAATTCCAAAATATTTACAAAATTCCATAAACTCATTTGACATATACTCACCTCCTCTATCTGATCTCTAGACTTTAATAAATCTGTCACTCTCTTTTTCATCCATAGCTTTAAAACTTTTAAACACATCAAACGCTTGAGATTTCTGTTTCAACAAATACACCCAAATTTTTCGACTGTAATCATCAATGAAATTCATAAAACAAAGTTTATCAGTCAAAGAAGGTGTTTGCATCGGTCCACACAAATCTGTTTCTACCAGCTCTAATGGCACCTTTTCTCTGTATGAGACTCTAGAAATATTTTTTTCTCTATGATGCTTTCCCAATATGCAGCTCTCACATAGCCTGTTGGTTGCTCAAAACTAGGCAATCCTTTTACCATATGCTTCTTTTGTAGAAAATCCAAACCGCCAAAATGTAAATGGCCACACCCCAAATTCCATAACCATGAATGGTATAAACTCTTAGTTTTATAGGCATTCAAAGAGTTAGTCAAATCATTTCTCATAATCAGCGGAAACATTCTATTCTTTGTCATCTCTACTCTGGATATCAACTGTTTACTTGGATATTTATCATAAATAGTGCATATCTTGTTCTTAAAGAACACTCTATATTCTTTCTCCAACAATTTTCCAACACTTAATAAATTACACATTAAACTGGGAACATAATAAACATCATGAATAGTTCTTCTTTTTCCATTTTTCACATACACAACAATCACACCTTTACCATTAATGTTTACCTTACTGTAATTACCTAACTTCACTTCAGACTGAATGTTGGTGTTTAGACTTGAAAATAATTCCTTATTTCCATTCATGTGGTTGCTACATGCACTGTCCAAAAACCATACATCTTTTTAACTTTCATGGGTGACATTACAAGTCAATTACATAATCTTCTCTTCATTTTCAGTCTCCTCTGCAATGTGTGTAGACAACTTACTAGCATCTGCTTGCTTCTTCCAACACTTGTTAGCAAAATGCCCAAATTTATTACAATAAAAATACTGAACTTTATATTTTCCATACCTCTGATTTCATGGCTTCCATGTTCTGCTACTACTCCCCCTTACACTAGGGGTACTCTGTTGTAACATCTCTTCATTTCCATAATCATTTATGCTATCACTATGACCAGCACTTCGTCCTCCTCTTCCTCTGTTATGATCTCTTCCTCTGCCTCTACCTCTAGTAACATTTAACTGAGATTTAAAAAAAAATTCTAATGGAGTATCATCATACCTGTTCATTCTTGATTCATGAGAAATCAATGAACCAGTCAACTCTTCAATGTGCATCTGACTAAGATTTTTAAACTATTCAATTGGAACAACCACTGCTTCAAACTTATTTGGCAAACATCTCAGCAATTTTTCAATCACACATTGATCTGAGAGGTCTTCACCATATTGTTGTAGATGGTTTACAACATTCATGACTTGTGTCATAAAACAATTAACAATATCATTTTCCTTTATCTTCAGATTCTCAAAGTTTCTTCTCAAATTATGCAACTTAACATGCTTCACCTTGGTCACACCTTAATAGCACGTTTCAAGAGTATCCCAAGATTTCTTTGAAGACTCAGCATTTGATATCTTTAGAAAAAATAGATTCACAGTGAGGCCTTGCTAAATAAGACAAAGAGATTTATTAACCTTCTTCTGATTTTCCTTCAACAGAACACGCTCATCATTTAACGAATCCAACTCAGTAGCTTGATCAGCTAGTTCTAGATACCCAATTGTAACAAAGTCCCAAAGATCCTGAGCACATACGATAATTCTCATTTTAATAAACCATGTATCATAATTTCTTTCAGACAACACATGAATTTTTGGCTACACTACACTGTTGTTAGTATCCATATCAAATTAAATTCGAAAAAATGAACAAGAAAACACAACCAAGGTCTGATACCACTGTGGGGAAGGAAGGGGAGTGTCGCTCTCTGCTTCAACAACATTTAAAACTTCACTAACAACTCAAATCGACACTTACAACATTGTAACAACTAGTTGTGACAGCTGATAGAGCTCACAAAACTCAAATTAACACCTACTAGATTGTTGCAGCTCGATGTTACAACTGACAGTACTCTATAGATGATGTTTCAACTAGCTGTTATAGCTAACAACAATTAACATGACTATTTCAGCTAGTTGTGACTGCTGACAGTCACCTACAACACACGCACAGGTTAGTTACAACTGAATTTTAAACAAGTTTCAGATGACCCCTGCATCCATAAACTTAACACAAATATTCTATTGAATTAATAAACCACATTAACATCAAATAAACTCAGATTTCTTCAGCTGTTACTACAGACTAACATCAAAAATAAAACTGAGTTTTTCAAACTCAAAAAACAGAGGAAAAATAAAAATTACACAGAAAACTTTAGAGTTTCAACTATGTTTCTATTTCTCTATTTCACTATATGCTGTGTATTTTCCAGCATACAAAACATGATTGCAAGCCAGGTATTTATAGGATTTTGGCTAAGTCGTTCATTTAATTGCTAATTGACCCTTCACAATACAAAACAAAATTTTATGTTTTACAAAATTTGCAGTCTGACATAATTAAAATCAGTGACGCCTCTTCATAATTTAGATGTGCTTTGCTAGCTCAATCAAAATGACTTTTCATATTTTAATAATATTATGTTTTTCAGGTGATCAGGCAGTGTTGTGACTCTTCAGTGTTGCGGCGGCCACAATTATGGGCAGTGGAGTAATTAACATCTCCAACAGTACTTTCAGATTTGAAAGATTCTCAATCTTGAAAATTTTCTATTTTAATCAATTTTGAACGTTCTCTTCTTGACACACATTTCTAAAAGATATTAACGTGTACAACACCCTGATGTTCTCAATACCGGTTGCAATTTAACCTTATATCCTCGGGATCAACAACTTTTTGCATTTCCCCATTAATGTTTCTGCAACAAGATTCACCCAGATTGAATCTAACCCATTTAGAAACAATAATACTGGGGAAAGTACGTCATACTGGCTTTCGATATTATGGTGATACATAAGATTCAATTGCTACATTTTAATAAAAAAACTTTATGACATTTCAAACAACTTCTATCTTTAATAGTATTTTGGATTTACTTCCTACACAACACTCTAGAGTTTGGATTTATGAAGGCATATTGCCTTATCATATCTAGGAATTCAAATTCAAAAGCAGACCTGCAATCAGTTTTTTTCCAAAATGTCACTGCTAAATCGTCCATCTTGGTATATGTGGAATTGTTTCACACGTTTTTAACATGAAGTAATGATTAAATGGAAAAGTGTTAAATCGGAAGAGGTGAAGCGAGAATCTTTATAATTATTTTGTATTTGTTGTTTAACTTATTGTATTTATTTATTACATTATGACAACCATTTTCATTGTTCTTGTTTGTGATTTCTTTGCAAGATTAGGCAACGAATTTCGTTGAAACTTTTGTTAAGACTGTTCTTCGATCTTCTGAGTTTTACAACAAATTAAGTCCCCTCCTAGAAGTTTTCTTGCTCAGACCAATATTCCACGTAATTTGCAATTCACTCTTTTATATCATCAATTTAATTTAGCTTCGCTACCAGTCACATTCTTGCAAAAAATTCCCCAAATTTTATTAATTTGAATAAAAATTAACATCGTTTTAGCTTTGCCTCCAATTTTAAAACTTTGATTTAGTGCTCATCCATACAGAGGTGCAACTTAACACGTTGGTATGATTTATCCCACAGGAATTAAATTATTGGGCAAAGGTTATATTCGATAAGTCGATTGAATTGAAGCCTTCATTGTATGTCTCATTTGGAGACTTCGTGGCTATTTCTTGATGGGTTACCAGAGTAAATGGTCTATGTTTATATTTGAAGTATATGGTCTATAAAATATATAGGTCTAATTTAAAAATGCTATGATCATTGGAGTTCAAATCCCAACGTTGGGTAGTTTTAAAATCCTCTTATATTAAGAGCTAGAGTTGGTGTGCTTTAAAATATAGTCATTTTAAGGATGGTTGTGATTTAGGTTCAGTGTTATTAATGTCTTAGGCATCAAATTTCAACTTTGAAAGGAAACACTTAAAATAGAGTTATGTGACTTAAAATCCAATTATTAATACTTAATACATCATAAATTATGAAACCACACGCTAGTCCTATTAGTAATAGACAATTTCTATAAATTTAAATTAAATTTAATGAATATTAATACCCATCATTATTTTTAATTTAAAAATATTTTCTCTTTCCCTAACTTTTTCAAAATTCTAGTTTGAACTTTTGACACTCTTCCAAAATTACTTTAGATAATAGTGCCCTCACAACACACATATATTAATATATATCAAAAAATTTAAAATACCTGTATAAGATACCAAAATTCATTTCGATGAAAAACATAAAATGATCCCACAGATGCAGAATGTAGCGGTTTTAGCATCAACCATTGATTGAATTTATTTTGTTTACTAAGTTTATTTAGAAGCGGGAGTTTCTTTAGCACCAATAACAAAAGATCCAAATGCCTATTCTCCAACAAAAAATTCATGTAATACACCAAACAATTATTAAATTGTTTAACATTTGATTATTTATTTTTATATATTTTAATAAATAAAGTCAAAATAAATGTAATCGAATTATTATTATTAATAATTAAATAACTGAGAGGAATTAGAATTGAAGTAGTCATTAAAAGAGTGCATGCTGACCCACAAGGTGAAATGACAAATGGGGAAATATGCTAAGTAAAAACTCAAGTGATACAGGAGGCATCTTCCCCAAAATCAGGTCGAGACTGCTTGCGATGGAGGGGAAATGATCTATTTTATGTAAAGAAGATATTGTGCGTTGATCGAAATTTGAACCTTGTGATTGAACAAACAAGCTCGAGGGTTATTGAGCAAGTGAATTTGGCTGATTCATGAGTTGGTTGGGACAAACGACATCTTCAATTCCATTTTCTCATAAGTGGTGACAAGTTCTTTAGGAGTCTATATAATGCATTGATATTATTATTTAAATTCTGAAAGTATATTATAATTATCACTGCATTCATAAAGAGTAAATACGCAGAAGTGTTCATTAGTTTTTATTTCGACCTATTAGATTGTTTATTACCTTATAAACTTTTGTTATTTTCTAATTCATGTATGCACACAATATTTAGGAATCACAAGTACTATTAGTATGAAGAAGAATCAATCTTAAATTGTATAAAACCCTTTATATTACAAAAAAAACTTACGCAAATCTAGAACAATAATATAAATATCGAAAGCATACAGTTGCAGCATATACCATGACATTAGTGTGATTAAAGAATCCTTGTATTTTACAATTTTGGAACCCGCTTCCAAACAAGCAAATATTTCAATCAAAATCATAATCAAGATTTAGTATTTAAATTGAATCTTATAATCAAAATTGAGGAGGCCGAGTGTCACTTTTATTTTAAAATGCAATAACCCTATTGTATTCGTTTAAAAAAAATCATCGATGGGCTTCCAATCGCAAAGCCAATTTCTAGATTCAAGCGATTGCAACATGGCCTGCAAAATCATCTTAAAACAAACCACAGAGATGACGGAGACCTTTTATTCCTAAAACCAAATTTGAGAAAACCTTGGATCACAACCAACCAAATTGAATAAAAAGAATGAAGTGTACCTTGTATATGTTGAGTAGATCCACCTTTCATTGAAGGATTCATGCCATTTTGTACATGCACACAAACCAGTAATGTTAGATTTGTTTGGAGGTAGGTAAACACGAATTTCATCATAAAAAGGTTTAAGGTTAATGTTTTCTTACATCAAAATAGAGTAATGGAAGCATAGGAGGAACTGATTAATGTGCTTCTCAAGCATGGCCATTTCAATACCTCTTCAATCTCTTTTAGAAATTCAAAGGCGATCTGGGTAAACAGTAAACTATTTCCCAACATTTTAAACTTGTGAAAATAAGCATTTCATCTGGAAATAAGAGATAAAAATTTAAAGCCTAAACCCTATGTTTTCATTTTTGAAACGTAATGCTTACCTTTTGATTGAAGTCTAGGCCATAATGGCGAGGCTAGAGCCTACTCTAAATTCATCTAAAGCGATTGAGTAACTACTCCTTGGTCCTTTTACCTAATTTGTCAAATAGAGCAGTATTTTCTTAAAAAAATTGAAATCAAAATAAACTTGTTAAACAAAAATTTGGAAGAGAGTTTTACCTTCATCGAAATGCTTAGAGAATCGAGGTTTCTTATCATCTAAGATCACCATTATTTCTCTTCCCTGCACACAAACCAAAAACAAGAGATCTATCCTTCCTATGTTGTGTGTGAAAATTCAAATAGAATAGAGTTTCAAACCTTAAGAAAAATTGTTTACCTTTCCTTTCTGTAAAAATCGTTTGCCTAGGAAGCTCCTCATTAAATACTGAAGGCAAGTATAGATGGAGCCTTAAACCTTACCGCATAGAAACTAAAATAGCTAATACTATGCAAAGGCTGAAAATCAACCAAAACTGGATGATAAAAACACTTATAGCACAACGTAGTTGTTCGTTAACTGAGCAGTTCTCTTGAAGTCATGCTTGGAGGAAAGTTAAAATCAAACAAAGCACAACAGTGCAACAAAGAAATCCAGAACTAAACCATCGAGCAACTACCACAGGGAAACAAAGAAAAAAAACTCCATGACCGATTAACTGCATTGAACCTGACAAAAAATCCCTAAAACTTCTTTAAATGTTGTGGATTGCGTGGAGTATTGATGTAAGGCCAGGATCTACCTTCCCTTTTATGAAAATCATTTAAAGCCTTCCTTCAACTTAAAATTTTCCTGGTTGTGTTTTCAAATCGCACACCATGGCTTACGACAACATTAAAAACTTCATTTAAATCCCATCTTAACTCGTTAGATGTCATCCATCCTCATCCTCAGCTTTAAAGAACCCTTAGGCACATATCAAACCTTGGCATTGTATTGTAACATAGGTTATTCCTTGTGACTCCCTTAGGTCACATAACATACTTTAGCCTAGGGTGTTTTATCATAATACTTTAGCCTAAGGTGTTACATCATAATACTTTATCCTAGAACATTGTAGCATAATAATTTAGCATAGGGTGTTGCAACATAGTACCATAGAATAAGTTGTTTCATCATAGTAATTTAACATAGGGTGTTGCAGCATAGTACTCTAGCATAGGGTGTTGCAGCATAGTACTTTAGCATAAGATTTTACAGCATAGTACTCTGGCATAGGGTGTTGTAGCATAGTATTGAGCATAAGGTGTTGCAGCATAGTACTTAGGCGTAGGACTTTATTCCAAGACTTAGGACTTAATCCTAGTTGATTAAAAAGAAATACATTGTAACATTAACATATCACCTTGTTATAAAGTGATGATTTTGGTAGTGCCATAGTCGGAGTTATTGTCAGACTGACGACAAGTCATGTCTTCATACAAACAATAAATTGAATTAGAATTTTTCATGCATAAAGATAGATTTTAACTTATGACTATGAAAATACTTTACAACATTAAATAAAAATATTTTTTATGGTGTAATTTTTTGGTTCGTGACATAATCGTATCAGAGCACAATTACAACACTTGGCATGAAAAATCCCAACACTCAAATTGATATAAACAAGAAAACTAATTATATTATTATGGTTTGATTCTCTTTGCAAACAGGAAGAGAAGAATAATCTTTATTTTGTAGGAATCATGACGGAGTGGAAATGTCCGCTAAAGGAGAATCACATCCTAAAGAACCAAAAAACATGGAACAAGGTAATATTAGAAATGGTGAAATTTGTGTAAATCTGAACACAAGTAGGAATGATAACCCATTTGAACCCTTAAAAATAGTAAAATATTTAAAAGAAAAATTGAAACATGTTAAGAAAGATAATGAATGCATATTAAAAGCACAGGAAGAACTAAATAATGTTATGTTTACTAAGATACATAATAATGAATAAGAAAATAATAAAGGACCTGAACTAAACATGGCAAAAACTTCACCTTATAAACATAAGGTATGAAAATTTGATTTTTTTTAATCATGAGACTGAATCTTCAAGCAAAGAATCAACTAAACATAGTAAAGAAAAATACAAATATTCTAGATAAAGTAGTGATAGTAATTAACAGGAAAAGAAATATAAACCATATGAAGAGATTATCGGTAAATTTAAAAAGATCAAACCTCCTATTTTTAATGGAGAAATCGAAAAAGGAGAAGAAGCATAAGCTTGGATATCTGGGATGAAAAATTACTTCCAGATTTATAATTATTATGATGAACTAAAAGAAAAAATGGCAATTTATAATTTGACAGGAAAAGGTTATATATGATCGCAAGACATCAAAAAGGTGAAAAGCATTAAAGAACGTTATGTAACTTGGAAAATTTTTAAGAAATATTATAAAAGAAAACATGTATCTTAATAGTATTATGAGGAAAAAGACAAAGAATTCTATGAATTACGATTATGTGCAATGACAATGAGGGAACTTTGCAACAAATTTTTAATTTTATTACGTTATGTACCCTACATTATTGATTAAAAAAAAATTCAGCATTCCCTTAGTTGTTTATCTCTTATATTTGAAGAGATAATCAAATATCATAATAAGAAAAGTATGGAAGAGGCCTTGAGAAAACAAAAATTATGTTATGACCAAAATAAAAATAAATGAGAGAACATACCTAACTTGAAAAATAAAAGACGTGAAAAATTTGAACCGAAAAGGAAAGGTACTAAGTTTTATAAGAATTCTGGAAATAATCACCAAGTTTATTAAGGGAATAATTTAAAAAAATTATAAATAGCAGAATCCTGCAGCACTAAAAGAAAGGGAAATACCTACTGCTCTAAATAAAAACACTGCACAAAGGGAACCATTAAAATGCTTGGAATGTGGTGAACCAAATTATTTTAAAGATTGTCCTTTAAGAAGGAAATGTCTTAATAACGTGCATACAATTCAAGAAGCTACTATAGTGAGAGATATAGCAAGGATCATACCCCGAATCAGTACATCACTAGAGAACAAACAAGCATATCATCAAGCATCTTTGGTCGAAATCGAAGGTATGCTAAAAGATAAATAAATTTCTATATTGATTGATCCAAGTGCAGGTTTAAGTTATATATCACCAAGAATTGTAGAGCTATATAGATTGTATCAAGATAAATTTGAAAAGTCTAGGTTAGTTCAACTTGCTATAGGAACAAAGCGAAAAGTATCTAGGTTCGTGAAAAAATCTGATTTGGTTATGAATGGTTTTAAATACATGTCAATTTAAATATTATACCTCTAGGATATTGTGACTTACTGATAAGAATGGATTGGTTAGAGTAACATAGAGTTATTTTAAACTGTTATGATAAATCATTCTCATGTTTAGATGATAAAGGTAATACTATTGTAGTAAAAGGGATTTCGAGGAAATCCACCATAAGATAAATTTCGGTCTTACAAATGAAAATGTTTGTTCATAAAGGTTGCAAAGTTTTTGGACGTTAAAGAAAAAAAAATCAAATTAATGTAGAAGACATACCAATTCTAAAAGAATTTAAAGATATATTTTTGAAAGAGATTAAGGGATTACCTCTAGAAAGAGATATATATTTTACAATTGATTTGGTACCAGGGGAAATACCAGCATCAAAGGATCCCTATCGTATGAAATTATTAGAACTTACTAAGTTAAAATTTCACAAATACAAGAATTAATCAATAAAAGATACATTCGACCCATTGTTTCCCCTTGGGGGGAACTGGTATTGTTTGTAAAGAAAAATGATAGTACTTTACGATTATGTATAGATTATAAAAAATTAAACAAAATGGCAATTAAAAATCGATATCCTCTACTGTGTATTGGACCTAACACTTATAGGCATGTGCCTATTGATTATGATGATTATCTTGATGTTTTATTTTATATTGGGTCAAAGACCCCACTGCATATGAACATGATGATTTGTTTTATATATTTGGCATAAGCCAATTATTGATGATATATGTATATGCTTGTTTTTGTTGGGCGTGGACCCTGAAGCACATGATTGACAAGATGTTTTGTGTTGAGCAAGGAGCTCTAGAACACTTGAGTGATTGATGAATTGTGTTGAGCGAGAAGCTCAGGATCACATGAGTACTTACCTTTGTGTTGAGTGAGAAGATCTGGAATGCATGTAAAGATAATTGGATGTGTTGGGAATAATTGGATGTGTTGGATTAGTTGGCCCTTAATGTGAATGTTGGCTTGACTATGTGTAGTCTGTGAAATCAAACTGCTGGCTAGATTAGATTTAGTAGCTTGATAAACCCAGCAGTGTCTTGGCTTTCTTGCCTTCTTCCTGTTAAACCCAATTGTGTATTGGCTTCAATGGATAGTATGAGAAACCCAACTATAGGTTGGGAACTTAACTGTGTTTGATGTGTTCTTGCTATGTGTGAGCCTAAGTTCCCTAGTTCCTTGTGGAATTCATGCCCAACTCGGGGGTGGAAGTTGTGTTTAGAGATTAATGAAAACAACTGGACTATGGTTGGGTGGAATGTTACAACGACATAACTAGTTGCAGGACGGCTTCATCTTCAAGACAAGTATTCTCTGGTATTCTTATTTATGCAATGTATTTGCTTATGAATGAATTGAATATGATGAATTCTTGCTAATGATTTTAGTAGATTTTATTGTTGTTAAATGTTCCTGAATTTGCTTCTGTATATGCCTTGTATGTTTCAATGCATTCTGCTTATGATCATGGAGGCTAGAATCCTAGTTACAGAGTCGGAAGGCATCTGAATTAAGCATATCTGCACCTTGGAATCCGCCTGTGGAAGGAAGAAGAGAGAATTTGAAACAAAGAAGAATGTTGGGTTTTTGCACCTTGGAATCCTCCTACGGAAGGAGGAAGTCAAAAGTGGAAAAAGAGTCGAAAACTCGAAGAAAAAAGTGTGTTTTCCGCACCTCAGAATTCTCCTGCGGAAGGAGGAAGGCAGAAAATGGGAAAAAGGTTAAGGAAAAAATTTGTTTTTCTGATTTTCAAGGTCCACAACGGAAGGAGGAAAGGTGAAATTTGGAAGGAAGAAATTCGAAAGACAAGTGATCATTTCATGGGTTTTCCAATTTTTGAGTTCTGCAGCAGAAGGTGGAAAGGAGGAAGTTGGAAGGCAAAAAGTGGATGAGTCAAGGTATCTTTTTGTTGAGTTTTTGATTCACGAGTTCCGCGGTGGAAGGAGGAAGGGAGAAAGGTAGAAGACAGAAAGTGGTTAAAATGATTCCATCGAATGATTGAGTTTGTGATTCCTAATTTCCATAGTGGAAGGTGAAAGAGCGGAAGGCAGAAAGTGTACAATCTGACTCCGCTGCACATTATGTTTTTGGTTCTTGAATTTTGCAGCAAATGGAAAGGACAGTGAGTTTAAGCAGAGTGCGGAAAGGACAGTTTTAGTGTAGAAAAGGCTTTTTTGGTGACAGAGTAGATCTGTCAAGGGTAGAATGACTGTTATAGTGATGTTTATGCTTAAGCTGTTGATGTATTTGTAACTTCGGAATGTATTCATTCGTATATCTTATGTATTGTACCCCGATTTTTATTCCGGGAAGTGTCTGTAATGTATTTGAGTCATGTCATGCCTCGATGTTCCTATCGGGAGATTCAATAATGTAAACAAGTCATGTCAAATCATTGTGGGTAACCCTCCTATTGATCAAGGTTTAAAGTCTCCGCAGTCGTGGGGCCCTAGGGTTATTAGAATCTCCTAGAGAAGTTGAGCCACGGGGTATTCACCTTGTTGAGCAATATCTTATCACGTTCATTCATATTGGGAGGTTTTTAATTGTGAAAAATAAGGTCAATATATTGTAGGTATTAGGGGGTATGGAATAGGTCTTGGGGGGTTTATAGGTATTGGGGGGTATAAAAAGGAGTTTTTAGTAAAAAGAAGGAATATATTGTAAAAATAGGGGTCTTAAAATTGAAAATATGTATTGGGAGGGGGGCTCAACAAAAAGGATTTTGTAAGTAATTATCAATATCTAATGAAAATAGGGGTATTCTCTAATATCCCATGAACGAAGGCGCTATGACATGGTTTCACTAAGTGAAGACCCAGTGAGTTGAGCCTAGTGAATTATTGTCAAGTCAGGAATTAGTATAAATAGAGAGTGAGTCTCTCTATTTATCACACATTCACTCACACTCATTTGTAGCACATAATTGAGAGAGAAGAAGTTTTTGGGACAAGGGAGAGAGAGACAACTGCTATTGGGAGATCATCTTACTATTTTTGGGGTTTTGCTTTTGGTGCTAATTCTATCTCTAAGGAAGTTGTAGGGTTTTCTCCTTTATGGTTTCCCCGAGGAAAACATTGTGTTCATTGTCTCTTATGTTTGATTTTTGGGCTTGTTATTCTCTCGGTTAAAGATCCTAATATAATGCTAGCTTAAATGATAAAAATCTAACATGGTATCAGAGCTAACTTGAGAAGAAGACATTGTGCAGCTACAGAAACTAGGGATTCCTATTTTTTGGATCTCTCTCCACATATTTTCAGCAAAATAAGGTTGGATTAACTCTCCTCTCCAGGTCGCATATTTCTATCAAAGTAGAATCCGATTCTGGGCATCTTCAATTTTTGACCCGACATTGCTGTCGAAAATTAGGGCTTTCCATAGAAGTGGAATTTTTTAGTGAAACCAGACCTGGATTGATCACCTCCTCAAAATCAAAGTTTAGAGATCAAGATCAAATTTTTTGGTTGGACAAAACTCCAGGAAAGTCAAACCCTAACTTCTCCTGAACCAGCTCTGCAGAAATTCAGCTCTAGATCCAGTTTCGACATATTAACCTGGTAAGATCTAAATCTTTTGTATTTCCTTTTGAGGTTCTCAATTAATATGTCTCATCATACCAAGCTTGATGAAAATCTTAAGGGATCTAATAACTTCCGAGCCTGGAAGTATAGGATCTCCATGGTCCTGGAAGAAAATGAGTTGGACTCCTACATCAATGAGGAGGTTCCAGTTCCAGAGGGAGATGAGGCTAAGGCCTTACACAAAAAGAAGTTGGTCATGGATAAGAGGATTATTTCTGATTCAAACAAGGATCACCTCATACCATAAGTGTCCTCCCTAAAGACACCTAAAGCTATGTTTGATGCCCTAACCACAATTTTTGAAGGAAATAACATAAATCAAAAGATGACTTTGAGGAACCAGTTGAAGAATGTGGAGACCGTACAGTCATACTTCACAAGGGTCTCCCATATCAAAGAACAACTTGAAGCTGTGGATGAAGAAGTGGAGAATGCAGAGATTGGAATGACCACCTTGAATGGTCTCCCTAGATCATGGGACTCCTTTATTCAAGGGATCTTTGCCAGAAAGAAGCTCGCCAAGTTCAGCAGACTATGGGAAGAATGCTCTCAAGAAGAAGCTTGGATAGCAGCTTGAGAAGAAAATATTAGAAGTGAAGATCAAGCTCTCACAGTACACTCCAAGAAAATAAGTTCTCATCACCCCAAAGGTAAGCACTTCCTTAAAAGTAACACTAGAAAAGAATTGTCTAGAATCAGATGTTATACATGTGACAAGAAAGGACGCTATGCTAGAGAATGTCCTAGAAACAAAAATGTCTCTCACAAGAAGAAGGGAAACAAGAGAAGACATCATGCTCATGCTGTAGAGGATGGTGAACCTTCCACAAAGAGAATCAGACAAGAAAGTGATGACTCTTCAAGTGATGAATAATATGTCTTGATTTCTGCTCTCGCGGGAAACATTACACATGGAAGCAGTGATTGGATTATAGACAATAGGGCTTCCAAACATATGACAGGATTCAAAGATTCCTTTGTGAAACTATCAGAACATGAATCACCCCACAAGGTGAAACTTGGAGATGACAACTAGTATCCAATGAAAGGTAGTGGGGAATCCTCCTATAAGATAGACTCTGGAAAGTCTATGATGATGAAGGATGTATTGTTTGTACCAGGACTAAAGAAGAACATCCTCTCCATATCTGCATTAGATGCAAAAGGCATGAGGGTGGCATTTGTAGATGGCCAAGTTCTCATGTGGCCAAAGGGAAAGACTATTGATGATGCAATAGTGATTGGGGAACAAGAGGGAGATCTATACAAATTGAAGGGCCATCTAGAACAAGCCTTGGTCCATGACACAGTAGAGCCAAATGAAATTTGGCATAGAAGTCTTGCACATGTGCATTACAGAGCACTAGCACTTGCAAGCAAAGTTGTTGAAGGTCTTCCAGAAATCTAGGCAAAACATGATGGAGTCTGCAAAGGATGTGAAAAGAAGACATTTCCAAGTAGCAAGAGGAAGGAAAAAGGAATCTTGGAAATCATTCACTCCGATGTATGTGGTCCAATGTCATCAAGTTCATTAAGCGGGTATGTATACTATGTTTCTTTTATTGATGATTTTTCTAGGAAGACATGGATATACTTCTTGAAGAACAAAGATGAAGTATTCAACAAGTTCAAGGAATTCAAAGCCTTGATTGAGAACCATATAGAAAACAAGATCAAAACCTTTCGATCAGATAATGGTGGAGAATTCACATCAAATGAATTCAAGCATTATGCAAATATTCGGGGATTTAGAGGGAGTTAACTACTCCATATAATCCACAACAAAATGGGGTTGCAGAAAGGAAGATAAAATGATCGTGGAAGCTGCAAGGGCCATGCTTCATGATCAAGATATTCCCATGCATCTATGAGCAGAAGCTGCCAAAACAACGATGTATGTACAAAAATGTACTCCACACAGAGTACTCGAGAACAAGACACCTGAATAATTTTTTTCCGGCAAGAAACCAGAAGTCAACCATCTCAGAATATTCGGTTGTCCAGTGTAAATACACATTCCGAAAGAAAAGAGGACAAAGATAGATCATTCAGGAAAGAAGGGTATATTTGTGATAATTTGAAAGCTCAAAGGCTTATAGAATATACTTCCCAGGATTCAAGAAGATTGACATCAACATGGACGTAACATTTGATGAAGACTCATCTTACAACAAATCCAGAAAGGGACCTACTGAAGAACCTGAAGAAACAGAAGCACCCAGAATTCATGACACAACCATGAACAAAGAAATTCAAGAAGAAGATCAAGAATTAGAAGAACCTCAAGAACATGTAGATCCACCTCAGGAAAAGAATCCTCACAAGGGGAAACCTTCTTGGGTACAAGAATCTATCCAAGGTGTAGAAAGATATGGGGCTCCAGAAGAAAATCATAGAGAAAGAAAAGGAACTAGGTCCTGCTCCGGTTATGTAGCCTTATTATGTGACTTCATCAATAAAGAACCTTACAACTATGAAGAAGCGGCAGAAAGGAAAGAATGGAAGGATGCTATGATCGAAGAGTATCAATCGATCATGAAGAATGATGTCTGGGATATTGTCCCAAGACCAGAAGGGAAGTCTATTGTAACTTCCGAATGGATCTACAAGATCAAGCATGCTGCAGATGGTAGCATAGGAAAATATAAAGCAATATTTGTGGCTCGTGGCTTCTCCCAGAAAGAAGGAATAGATTATGAGGAAACTTTTGCACCTGTAGTCAGATGCACTTCCATCAGATCAGTACTTACTTTGGCTGTAGTGATGAAATGGAAGATACACTAGATGGATGTCAAGACTACTTTCTTGAATGGTGTAGTGGAAGAGGAAGTGTATGTGGAGAAGCCACTCAGTTTTGAGACACATGACAGGGAGACTCATGTGTGTAAATTGAAGAAAGCCCTGTACGGTTTGAAACAGGAACCCAGGACATGGTACAATAGAATTGATAGCTTTCTATCCAGTTTGGGATTCACCAAAAGTAAAGCAGATTCCAACCTTTACTACAAGGTTGAAGATGGTAACCTAGTGATACTCCTGTCATATGTAGATGATCTGTTTGTGATAGGTATGGATGGGTTGGTTTTGATACGAAGATGAAGCTTGCTACCTATTTAGAAATGAAGGACTTGGGTATGAAGCACTATTTTCTAGGCATGGAGATGTGGAAGAATGCAGATGGAATTTCCCTGGGACAAGGGAAGTATATAGTAGATATCTTGAAGAGGTTCGGGACAATGGAATGTAAGGCCATGACCACACCTATGGCATGGAACCTGAAGCTATTGAGCGATGCTTCATCATAATCGGTTGATGCTATGATGTATCGTCAGATGATTAGTTCCTTAATGTACTTGACAAATACGAGACCGGATATTTTCTTTGCTATGAACACCTTGAGCCAGTTCCTGACAGATCCGAGACATGTTCACTTGATTGCTGCAAAGCATATGCTGAGGTACCTGAGGGGTACAGTTGATTATGGGCTCAAGTATGAGGTGAATCAGAAGATTAACCTGGAGGGTTATGTTGATTCATATTGGGAACGCAATGCCATTGATAGGAAGAGAACTTCAGGGTGTTAATTCAGTATGGGATCAGGTGTGATCTCTTGGTTTAGCAAGAAACAATCTTGCGTGGAAATGAGTACATCTAAAGCAGAGTATGTCACAGCTTGTTCAGCTAGTTGTGAGGCAGTATGGTTGAGGAAGATACTGTCTGATTTATTTGATCTTCAGTTGGATGCTACTTTTATATATTGCGACAACCAGAGTTGTGTGAAGTTGTCGAAGAACCCAGTGTTCCATGACAAGTCAAAGCATATCGAGATCAAGTATCACTATATCAGGGATATGGTGCAGAGAGGAGCAGTGAAGCTCTAGTATATTGCGATGGACGAATAGATAATTGATGTGTTGACTAAGCCATAGGCCAGAGTGAAGTTTGAATACTTCATGGAGAAGCTTGGTGTTCTCTAGATCAAGGTTCCCTCCAAGGGGAAGTGATGAGTCCGTGAGCCATTATGTCATGGTGAGAGGATTGGTTCCTTCCATGTCAGATATGAGTTCTTATCCATTCTGATATGACTATAGGATTGGTTCCGACATGATCAGATATAAGCGTTGAATGCCATTCTATGAATGGAGGCACCTGGTCAGCTACCAGGAATACTTAGCCTAGAGCTGAGGGCCATTCTGATATGAATGTGGGATGTGTTCTCACATGATCAGATATAAGTGTAGGGCCATTCTGATGTGATTGTGGGATGTGTTCCCACATTATCAGATATAAGTGTTGAAGGCCATTCTCTGGGAGAATGGAGGCACCAGGTCAATTGCCAAGAATCCTCAGCCTAGGGCTGAGAGCCATTCTGATGTGACTGTGGGATTGGTTCCCACATGATCATATGTGAGTGTGTTCCTTTCCACAGATGGTAGTAGGTGTGTCCTACCATGTTGGTGGATGTGAGTGTTGTTCCTTTCCACATATGGTAGTAGGTGTGTCCTACCATGCTGGTGGATGTGAGTGATGTGTCTTTCCACAAATGATAGTAGGTATGTCCTATCATGATGGTGGATGTGAGTGTTGTGCCTTTTTAAAGATGGTAGTAGTTGTGTCCTACCATGTTGGTGATTGTAAGTGTTGTGCATTTCCACAGATGGTAGTAGGTGTGTCCTACCATGCTAGTGGATGTGAGTGCTAAGCCTTTCCATATATGATAGTAGGTGTGTCCTGCCATGCTGGTGGTTGTGAATGCTGTGCCTTTTCACAGATGATAGTAGGTGTGTCCTGTCATGCTAGTGAATGTAAGTGCTGGACCTTTCTGACATGGTTCTTGGATGTGTTCCTGACATGGTCATATGTGAGTGTTGGGCATGTCTTTCTGACATGGTGTTGGATGTGTTCCTCTCATGGTCAGATGCAAGTGTTGGGCGGGCCATTCTAACTTAGTTTCAGATATAAGCACCGAAGAAGACCTACATGGAGAATAGGCCTACAACCATCATGAAAAACATTGGATCTAGGCCTATTCTCTGTATCATCATCATCATCCAGGCCTACAACCATCATGAAAAACATTGGATCTAGGCCATCCAGATCGAGTGATGATCCAAATCCAAATGAAGATGACTTGAAGATGAAGATGAATTAAAGATGAAGATGACTTGAAGATGAAGATGACGATAACTCGATGATGATCCAGTTGATACAGAGAAGAGGAAAAGTGTTGACAAATTGTGTCGAGAGAATACCTTCCTAGTTAAGAGGGAGTGTTGATGTATTTGTAACTTCGAAATGTATTCATCCATATATCTTATGTATTGTACCCTCGATGTTTATTTCGGGAAGTGTCTGTAATGTATTTGAGTCATTTCATGCCCCGATGTTCCTATCGGGAGATTCAATAATGTGAACAAGTCATGTCAAGTCATTGTGGGTAACCCTCCTATTGATCATGGGTTAAAGTCCCCGCAGTTGTGGGGCCCTAGGGTTATTAGACTTTCCTAGAGAAGCCAACCCTAGTGAATTATTGTCAAGTCAGGAATTAGTATAAATAGAGAGTGAGCCTCTCTATTTATCACACATTTAGTCACACTCAGTTGTAGCGCATAACTGAGAGAGAATAAGTTGTTGGGACAAGAGAGAGAGAGACTACTGATGTCGGGAGATCATCTTACTATTTTTGGGGTTTTTCTTTTGGTGTTGATTCTATCTCTGAGGAAGTTGTGGGATTTTCTCCTTTATGGTTTCCCCGAGGAAAAACATTGTGTTTATTGTCTCTTATGTTTGATTGTTGTGCTTGTTATTCTCTCAGTTAAGGATCCTAATATAATGCTAGCCTAAATGATAAAAATCTAACACAAGCATGAATGTTAAAGGATGTATATGACCCATGACTGTGTTAAAGAGAAATAAATAATAAGTTTTAAATTATTATGCATATTAGTGAGGTGTATGGGCACCAGGTTTATGGACATTGTGGTATATAAGAGTATAGGGTACGCTACATTTTGGTATCACAATGCAGTTGTAGTCATGTTCCTCCCAAGTATAAGTTGTAGTAGAGGGGAGGGGACGTGACATTGTGGTATTAGAGAAGGAATAACACTACAACAAAACCCTATGATTAGTGTCTCTTTTAGCTTCCTTTTTAGCGTCCACTATCACTTTTAATGTATTTTTCATCATTTTTTGGACAAAGTGGATGCTTTTCCATGAGATGGTGCTTTTACTGGAGCTATTTTGGAATCTAATTAGAATCCCAATTAGTGTCCCAATAAGCATCCCAATTAGCGTCCCAATTAGCATCCCTTTTTAAAAGTTGGCACTATTTTGGAAGCTAATTAGCATCCCAATTAGAGTCCCAGTTAGCATCCCCATTAGAATCCCAATTAGCGTTCCAATTAGCATCCCAATTAGCATCCCAATTAACATTAATTTTTAAAATTTGGTGCTATTTTGGATGCTAATTAGAATCCCAGTTAACTTCCCAATTAGCGTCCCATTTAGCATCCCAATTAGAATCCCAATTAGCATCCCAAGTATCATCCCTTTTTAAAAGTTGGCATTATTTTGGATGATAATTAACATCCCAATTAATGTCCCAATTAGCATCACAATTATCATCCAATTAGCATCCCAATTAACATCCCCATTATCATCCACAAAATCATCCCATATAACGCTAAGAATAGCCTCCAAAAAAACGTACTGAATAGCATAACACCATATATTGATCATGGGTTAGCGACAGAAATTGCGCCATGAATTTCAGTAGGAAAAACATTCAACATAGCACCAAGTATAGAGCCAAGAATCATGCCTAGAAAAAATACAACATAGCGCTAGGTATAGATCCAAGTATAGCACGTGGAATAAGCTAGAAATTTCAAAAGGAATCATGCTAGGAATTGCACTGGGTTTAGAGCTAGGAATTGTGTTCGAAAAATGTCCGTCATAACATCAGATATATCAATGTCAATGTCAATGATCATGATTCATGAAATAGTACTTTTGGATCTTGATTGATCTTAATGAGGGGTAAATTACCTTAATGTCACATAAATTGCTTTAATGGAATTTGAGAGTTTCCAACAACATTTGATAGAGCCTAATGGCATATGATTGGCCCTAACAACATGACGATGATGCATTAAGATAATTATGATGGAGTGTATGGATATGATTTGATAAGTATAATACTATATCATCAATTCTTCTTAGGTAGTATTCTCCTTGCTCGTTATTATCGCAATTATATTGATGATGACTACGATGATGACAATGGTGTTGATTTATTGTATGATGATGATGACGATGTTGATGTGGATTTCAACGATGATTATGCATGTGGTAGAACTTTTGGATCCTAATTGTTCTAATGGAACCTAAATGTCTATAACGACATTTAAATGACCCTATTATCATCGAAATGAATGTAACGACATATAAATGACCTTAACAATTACAATCATAATGGAGATGAGTGAATAAGAACACTAATGGAATATGAGTGACCATAATGACAATGATGATGATGATTTTGTTGATGATGTACTCAATGATGACGATAATGAGGATGATGATCAAGATTATGTTGATGTACCATATGGCATTGATGATGATGATGATGATGATGACGAGATTGATGTCCACAATGATGATAAATGTCATAATACTTCTGGATACTGACTGATCCTAATGGCACTTAAATGTTCATAATGACAAATGAGAGACATATTAATATCACCTAAATGGATCTAATGACATTTAGTTGTCGTTGGCGACATTTTAGTGACCTTAATGGAATTTGAGTGATTGTAACAACATGACATGGATCCAAATGGTGAAGAATGATGATGAACCATATTGGCATATGAGTGACCCTAACAATGATGGTGACAATGATGTGGTTGATGATGTACTTATTGATTAGGAGGATGATGACCATGATCTTTTTGATGATGTACTTATTGATGTTGATGTTTATGATGATGACAATGTCAACGATGATGATGATGCAATGTATGATGTACTTGATGTTGACATTCACTTGTCCTTGAAAACATTTGAGTGACCTTAATGGAATTTGAGTAACCTTAATGGCACTTGTCCTCGACAACATTTCAATGATAAGTTGGATGTGGTAAATTTATTGCAAAATATTAGCTACTACATATAGATAACACATTAATTGGAAAAATGTTATTGATAAACTAAGTTGTCTACCTCGTCAACATTGTTCTTGGTGCAAGACGGAACATTAATATAGTAAAGTTCATAGAATTATTCAATAATTTGCATAATATTAACTAAAGTATCATTGAAATTTCATTATTCAATGCATAATAAAAAGGGGGAACACATGTGGTTTAAATAAATTGAAACAAAAATAACATTTGCTAAGCCCGTGATAAAATGACTATTTTGAACAGTGATTCCATGTCCATTTAAGTATAGATTCATTAAGAAGCAACCTTTTGAAAATTTCTAAATCAAGAAACTAATTCAGAATTACTAAAGCCATGTGATAAAAAATTAATTTCAAAACTTTGGACATGAGATCATAATTATTCAAGTATTATGGATTAGAGATCCTGTAAAATAAGAAGCCCCCATCTACATTATTATCAACATATATGTCATCCAATGCTTCCTTATCAATGTTGATATGTTGATTGTGCCTAATGACATGATGATGATGATAATGATGATGCATATCGACAATGATAAATATGGCAACGATGATTTACACAATATCTAATAGGATGTTGTTGACAATGATGATGTCAATGTCAATAATGATGATGCATGTGAGTATAACACTATTTTATATTGATTGGTCATAATGAAAACATAATTCACCCTAATGGCATCTAATTGACCATAATAGAACCTATATGACCCTAGTGGTATATGATTATCCCTAACAACATTTTAGTGACTCTAATGGAACTTGAATCACCATAAAAGCATTAGGATGATCATGTTGATGATGGATGATGGCAAGTATATCGATGATGATGATTAAGATGATAACAATGAGGTTGATATGAATGACTATGATTATGATGATATATGACGATGTCAATGGTGATGATGATGGTGTTGATGTACTCATGTATGTTGCTAATGATCATGGTTATGATGGCAATGATATCATTGCCAATTATCATGATTCATGTGATAGTACTTTTGGATCTTGATTTATCGTAGTAGCACCTAAATGACCATAATCATGGCAATTTGGGTCTTTATTTATCCTAATAAGGGGTAAATTAACTTAATGTCACCTAAATTGCTCTAATGGAAATTGAGTGTCCCAAACAACAATGATAGACCCTAATGGAATTTGATTGACCCTAACAAAATGGCGATGATGAATTGCGATGGTTATGATGATGATGACGATGATGTACTTGATGACGTTGATGATGACATTGATGACAACAATGATGTTGATTTATTATATGGTTACGATGATAATGTCGATGTTAGCGATGATGATGCATGTGGTAGCACTTATTGATCCTAATTGATCCCAATTGATCCTAAAGTAACCTAAATGTTTGTAACAACATATAAATGACCCTATTATCATTGAAATCGCTATAGTGACATCTAAATGAACCTAAAAATTACACGACATGAATCCTAATGGCGATATGTGATTATGAACACTAATGGAATATGAATGATTGTAATGATAATGATGATGATGATTTTGTTGATGATGTACTTGATGATGACAATGAGAATGATGTTGATGTGCCATATAACATTGACGACGATGATGATGATGACAACATTGATGTTTGCAATGATGATGCATGTGATAATGCCTCTAGATACTAATTGATCCTAATGGAACTTAAATGTATGTAATGACATATGAGCAACATATTAATATCACCTAAATGACTAATGAAATTTAGTTGTCATCGACAACATTTGAGTGACCTTAATGGAATTTGAGTGACTATAACAAAATGACGTGGATCCAAATGGTGATGATTGATGATGGACCATAGTTGAATACAAGTGACCCTATCAACGATGATGACAATAATGGCATCAATCATGTACTTGTTGATGAGGATGATGATCACCATGATTTTGTTAATGATTTGTTTATTGTTGTTGATGTTGATGATGATGACAATGAAAATTATGATGATGATTATGATGCAAGGTATGATGTACTCGCCAATGACATTCACTTTTCCTTGACAACATTTGAATGACTTAATGGCATTAAGAAAAAGCAGTGTCAATCATTTGCAATATATGGTAAAAATAAGTTTTGTTTTGTTGGTTAATATTCTAAATTGAAATTCTTGTTTAGACTTCCATTCCACATAGACATAGTTTTTATTCTATTTGAGTTCAATATATGTAACATATTCAAGATTTGTCTCATTACTATATTGATTGATTTAAAATTTAAAAAAAAACTAATATATATTTATTTAAAGTTTGTTTTTTATTAAATCTAAATAAACGAATAAAGAAACCAATATATATTATCATTACACAAATTTATAAAATATTATCAATTTACTTTTCATAAACAAAGATAAATAAAACAAGAAGAGTTGCTAAGGCAACAAGTCCCTACCGAGCAACTTTGCAAATAAAGATATAATAAGATTTGGCTTATTAAAAAAGTACTGAAAAGAAATGAGGGGAAAGACCTTTAGATGATTGTCCTTGTCTTAACACATGTGATATTTTATGGTTGTCTCTACGCCTTGACCCATTTGATATTATAAGAAGAGAATGTGTTGTTAGTTATGATTATGAGGTGAGGACATGCATGCATAATAATACTTAGTTATGACTATGAGGTGAGGACGTGCATGCATAATAATCCGTATTTATGACTATGAGGTGAATATTTAAAGAGAAGAGGATGTAAATCCATTTAATTTTTATACGTTTTTTGGTGGCGAGTGTCGAGAAGAATTTTTGTGAGAAACCACAAATGTTTGGAAGGACAGAATGAGATTACATCATGATCATGCCACCCATAAAATTGAAGACTATCCTTGAGCCAAAAGTTGTTTTTTTTTCTTTAATTTTATTAATAATCATTGTGCTTCTTTGGTCCAAATGTTTTTTCTAACTCATTATTTCTCCATATCGTGTGCCTAGTGACTCTTCTCTATATCAATGTTGCATGCCAGTATTTGTAGTTGCATAACATTATTTATGTTGCATGCCATTATTTGTAGTTGCATAACAATGAGTGTTGTTTATATGGTACTTGTCATGAGTCCATGGTATTCATATAAGAAATGAAGTCTTTTAGAGGAGGATTCATCAAACTGACCATTTGAATTTCATTTTGACAAATAATGAGTGGACATTGGAAACTACGTTCACATAGGTAGTAGGCACAAAGTTTTGGGCTTGTTTCAGGCCTAGTAGTAGACTAGTAGTTGCTCAGTATTGTTACAACCACAGTTGCTGACACATTGCCACACCTTAGATTTTATCCCCAAGTGACTTCAGAGTTAGATTCACATCTCGATGGCCAGTGCTTCGTAGTGGTAGTTTACCACACACAATCTTACATAGCTAAGCATAGAGTGTGTGACATGAGTGAGTGATTATGATTTATGATATTTCCAATATTTTGAATTACAAGTCAAAATTTATAGCATAGGGATTTCAACATCTTGAGAAATTTACATGGACAGGTAATTTCCAATGTTGCTTTTCTTTTGAAATGTTGATATAAATTATGTCCTTCTTAATTAGAAAGGTAAATTCATATTTTCAATTTTTTTTGAAGGACAGTTTTAACTTTACACTTCTAGGAAAGCATACAACCCTTTGGAAGGGTTTTAAATTTAAACCCTCAAGGGAACCATAGGATAAGTGATCCAAAGGATGAGATATATGTTACTTTTTCCATTTCAAATATTCCAAAACGAGGGAAAATACCGCCAAAGCTAGCTCCGTCTTCACATTTGTTAAGACTGGGGAAAAGGCGCATCAACTCATTCTCCAAACTGGGGCAGAAGTCCAGAAGTATGAAGTGTGTTGGGACCAAGGAATACAACATACTAGATCTGCAACCTGCACAAGTATATGAAAGGTTGATATTCATGCTCAAATATGTTGAGGTCTGAGATAAGAAGGCAAGGTGAGTGCACTCTAAAACTGGTCTCCATATCTGCTCAATCACAAGCAATGGGGCTATTTCTAGGATTTTTGAGGCAAACAAAGTTTTGGGATATTATTTTTTTTCTGAAATTTTTAATCCAAGAATCATTACATACTTCTGGGCATTTTTTGACCTCCAAATAATAATATCTAGTAGTGAGAGGTTTCACTTTTCAAATATGGGAAGAGTTTTAGGGCTTTCAAGCAAGGTTGATCCACATTCATGTAGTGGTCGTTTCAAGTTCCAAATCTTGGAGATGCCTTGTCCCAAACGCCTTCTCCTAAATCTCAACTAGCAGTAACATGACTATCGTCCGTATCTCTGAAAATAAGTGTAACATTTTGATTGGATGCATCACAGAATAGGGGGTAGGGTTGTATGTTATGCATAGCCTCTGTAATGGATCAGAGTTGCAATAATAAGAATATGGAACCAGAGGAAGAATATATGTTTAAGGACTAGTTTAATTAAATTATATCAGTGTCTTTATATCCTACAATTGATCAATCATTTGCACTGGCCCCATAATGATTTGGATTGGTCCTGAGTGCAACCTGAATGAATACCAAATTTTTCATCTCATCATCTTATAAACTGTGAGTTGTTTTTCCTAGACCCAATATGTGGGGGATAAACATTGTAGTTGAAGAACCCTTTATTTCTCATGAAAATTGACTGAACAGTTGGGCACGTGATGGAAAACTTGCATTTCATGGCATGATTTTCTTAGAGTTGTGGAGAACGTTGAGTTACTAGGACACCTGGATGCCTTATTTTTTATCATCATTCCATTTGATGGGATTCCCACATTTGGGGGTGGTTGGATTATTCATGGAATAGTGGAGTAGGGAGCGCTTAAAGAAAGGGACTCTGCTTGGACCCATTGCAAGGATTTGGGAGCGGAAGGGGAAGGTACAATGCAATTATTGCAACAAATTAGTTAGTTGGGGCACAAATTGTCCAAATTAACATATGGCTCAAAGACATGGAAAAGATGTAAGAGAATGTCTAAGTGTTCTTGTAAATGAATATAGTTTATATACCATCGAAGCTACAAAAGAAAAGGAAAAATAAAAGAAGTTAGGTTTTGAAATTAGTGTTGTTTATGGTTTTTTTTTTCTTCATCTGGTCCATAACCTTGAAAGTCCAGCCACCATTTATGATTCTCTTGGGTTGTAAGCACCTCGCTACTGTCGACACAACAAGATTTTTTTGTCAAGCCCTAAGGGTTATTTAAATTGATCTATTCTCTTATGTGAAAGTTCATGGAGGTCTCAGGATAAAATATCATTGATTCCCTTAGGGTTACTAGCCAATATTTCTATTGACGGTTACTACCATCCTCCTTTTAGAAAGCAAAAGAAGAAGAGAAAGATCGATGGGGTGTTGACAAAGTACCAACATTCTCACATAGAATGCTTAATACAAACAAGTGAAGATTGCAATTCTTCAAAAAAGGAAAAAACTTTCTTCTATACTTAAGTCGTTTTGTACCTTAATGTGCTTGTCTTATTTTTTTTTCATTTTGCATTTCATGTCATTTCAAAGATATTTTGTAATTCTCAAAATATATATATATATATATATATATATATATGTTTCATTTCATCTCATTTCAAAGATATTTTGTACATCTCAATATTTTTATAAAAAGAGAAAAAAATGCTAAAGATATTTTATACTTCTCCTTATATAGTTGTAGCTTATTCACAACTTTATAGAGTTGGATATAATTTGTTATTAACTTGAAGAAGTAATAAATGTAGTTAGATAGCTAGAATATAAAAACTAATATATGGTATCTTAAAAAGAGTCCTTTAGTTGAGTAATATTAACACTCTATGTTAAGTATTTGTTAGTATAAGCCTTAATATTTTTATAAAGAAAGGAAAAAAAACTCAAATTATTTTATAATTCTCAAACCTTTTTTATAAAAAGAAATGCTAAGAGCCTGAACACATTATCGCAATCTTATCTACATCAATTAACAAAAACACATTATCTATTTGTAATGCTTCAATTGAAATTTCCATTTTTGTTGATCTCCAAATTCAAAATGTCCATTTTTCATTTTTTCTTGCCTCTACCCAAAAATTGGACAAATTTCCTACCTCGATCGAGAAAGCAAATAGTTAAAAAGTTTCATTTTTTTCCAGCCTCTATCCAAAAAGTGAAAAAAATTTCCTACCTAGATGGACAAAGAAAACAGTCAAAAGCCAAAGTAGAAAAATTTATCGCCTCGACTGAGAAAGAAAATTAGAGATCCATTGTAAAATTACATTTCCCGCCTCTATAAAGGAAGAAGACAGTCAAAAGCAATGAACAAAAGATCCATTGCAAATGTGTACTTAATGAACCAAAGATCCTTTTCATTACCAATCCACACAAGTTAGGGTTTCGATTCGTTGTTTAAAAAGACACAGAGGTCAGGGTTTTGATCAGTCATTCAAAAAAACACACAGGTCAGGGTTTTGATCTATCGTGTGGTTTCACAACTTGAATTTGTATAGCTATGTATGTCAATTAGATTTGTATGCAAGGTGTGAAGTCCTACCACACAAGGATGGTGGTGCGGAATTTTGATCCGTTTTTCAATGCCATAATAGGGATGAACGATTTTGACAAATTCAACATTTTGGATTCATATGTTGTGTGCCAAGAATAACCAATCTGTAGTAGGTGAGGTCCTGAGGGTGTCAAAATTGTATGAAGTAGTGTTCAATTAGGGCCATGCCAGAATCACCAATGCCACTATCTCCACTGTCTTCTATTACTCCAAGAGAAGTTGTAGCCCCATTGAAGGGATCACCGTCACAGGTATTTTCACTTCTATAAACCTAAAATTTCACTCTCTAACTGGTTTTTCTGCAAGGAGTTTTCCAGGGTATTTGACCCAAAAATACTTAGTCAAATTTGTGGTTTGCAAAATTAATTTTCATCTCAGTATTTTGAAATCATATTTCGTGTGTTTCATGTTTATGAGAAAAAATTATTTGTGGTTTGCAAAATTAAATTTTATCTCAATATTTCGTAAGCAGATTTCGTGTGTTTCATGTTTATGAGAAAAAATTATATTTTACTTGCATGCACATGTGGGTTTGGGCATTAAATGAAATTTCTCAATGAAACTTGAAACTGGGTTGGGTCTGAAAATTTCACACAGAAAACCAAGGATCATATATCATTTCATCCATATTTCTGAGCAAGAAAAGGATATCCCCAAGTGAATATTAGAGAACTTGGGCTGCACCATTGCTGATATTGATGGTTAATAAGATGTAAGAAAACATATTACAACATACCACTTTATGATGTAGCTACAACTAAGTTATAATTCCAAAGTAGGAGTGAAACAAGTGTGTCTAGTGTTGTAGTGGAACACATGTATAAAATATCAAAGTCGAAAGTTACAAAAGAAGATATTAAGAAATGAGAAGAGATATTTCAATATTCAACAATCTGGAAAAAAAGAGACAACTTGTGAGGGACCAGTAGACTTCACACAAAATGCTTCTAGAATCTCATAAAGTTTTGACCAACTAATTTAGACAATTTCTATCTGCTGCAATATTAGACAATTAGAAATAAAAAATATAAAGAAGAAACCTATGAAAAAAGCTTGTTGCTATGACTTCCAACAAATGTCTTAGGCTTCTAATAATTCCATTTTGGTAGCATTTTTAGAAATATATTACAGATAGATATAGGTAGACATACCGTGTTTGTTCTAGGTCGGAGATGCATAAAGGCCATCAAATGTTCCATAGACAATTTTGATTCTGCTATTGGATATTTAGTATCAACATTCACTACTACATTTCGACCCAAAATCCGACGGTTTTTTCCGACGGCGCATGGATTTTTTCTTTTAACCGTGCCAAAAATCAGAAAGATTAAATTTTTTTTTGAAATGGTGGGGATACATGTCGCTTAAGCGACGGCATTTCTCCTAGGTGTCGCTTAAGCGACGGCGCAAAAATATATATTTTCCTAAGTGTCGCTTAAGCGACGGCTATCTCCCTAAGTGTCGCTTAAGAGACGGATCTAATTTTTATTTTATGTTAGGACCTATCATCATGGTTATAATCTTGAGTTTCAAACATTTTATATATTGTATTGGAACTCGGGTTCCAATCTTTTG
>LPNX010135559.1:18940-79214 GCA_001517045.1 Pseudotsuga menziesii | reverse complement strand
TCTCAACCTCTGGAGTTGGATATATATCCAGTGTCCACATCTTGAAGCAGTTACACACTACTGTTTGAGATTGGTACAAATAAACCCTCTCTTATTTGTTTTGAGATCATGCGATACATTTTAATTCCTAATAAAGTGATTTGCCTAAGGGCGCCTATCAAGTGTCGACCTTTCTTGTGTTTAGTTTTTTTTTCCCTTAGGTAGAAATATAAAGGGGTATAAAAAATGTAAATGAAAAAATGGATACATGCAATATATAGGGAAAATAGGGGTTTTTTAAAATCGGCAAGGCATATTGGGAGGGGGTTAGAAAAAACGATTTTTGGAGGTATTTTCCAATATTTTTTGAAAATAGGGGTATTGTTTCATATGCCACGAATGAACGTGCTATGGCATAGTTTCACTAAGTGAACACCCCATGGGATATTGATAATACCAAACACACCATAAATAGAAATTTGAAATAAAAAATGTAGTTGTGTTTTTTTAATTTGCAATGTTTTAACCCTAATGCGGTGTGCCCATTCCATAACGCACTAGTACAACTGGTTATATAAAAACATTGCAAACATAAATTTGAACAAAATAAAGTCATGTTTTTTAATTTGGAATAATGTGGTGCAGTGTTTTCCTTACCACCCCGACATGGTAGGTTAGACATATCGCACCGATGATGGAAAAATAAAAAAATTATTGTAATCTGATGTTTTTCACTGTATGCTTTACCTGTTTCAATGCTTTCAAGTCTGTGGCACTCCATTGCACCTTTGTAATATAAATGTACTAGTTGTAAAATTTTATTTTTTTTGTAAGAAGGTTTTTTAAGTCATGGTTCTAGATGATTTATTTTTAGTACCAATTCATTTGGTGTTTATATGGACTAGTGCATTGTTATTGAATAAATACATTGATAAAAAACATCTGTTAAACCTCCATCCGCTTGCCTCCTCTAGTTCCTCTACTATAAATGGAAATTTGGGCTCTCTTTAGAGGACCATCTGCTATAACCTTTGTCATAGGGCCTTTTCCTTGTAGTGGGTCATGGACCTGAGACTCTAATAAGATGCCAAATATCCCCTAAATAGGTATCTTGGGGTGGGATTCCTTGCTCATCATTGTAAAGGAAAATAAGCTTCCTTTAGGTCATAAATCATAGGTTTCCTCCATTAATCATGGCCATGGAATTGGGATACATCTATTATGCTCAAAATATCCTAATGACACCAATCCTAATTTTAGGACTAGAGACCCCATATAGAAATATTATGTGATAGTTAGAGACTTGATTCGTGGCACACGATGCCTAGAAGCTTCCCTTATGGTATAAACAGGATAAATTTCCTTCCTCAATTGTGGTAAAGGACCCAAGACCCATCCTCATAGCCAAACACTCATAATGGCACATATATCTCCAATTGGATAACAACAATCCTCTAAAGAGGTCATGCATGTTTCTTTTAGGCGTCGTATATGGATCTTGAGCCATAGAAGCTTAAATTAGATCCTAATTAATTAGGTTCCTCATCCAAAATTAATATAGTCCTCGAATATCACCTATAGTGCTCAAAACCTTCAAATGAAATTTATTCTGAAGGACCATCAACATGGCCTCAAACCGCTAAACATGGTAATTAGTCCCCCATAACCCTTCCCTGGTGCTGGATCCTCCAGTTCCTTTAAATGGCATCAATACCTCAAATTGTAGGAGAAATACATATTTAAATTTGGAGTTACATATTGCACACCTGATATGTATATTTGATTGATGAGTTTCATATCTTGTGCACAATGAGTTTTAACCATCAATTGTTTTATTTCCATATAGTATGTCCATATGTTGTTTCCCTCACCCACAATCACAAGCAATGATGGCATTGTTAGTCTCGAAAGGTACAGAGAGTATTGTTTATCTATAACTTGGCTATAAACGAGAATAGATCCATCTTAAAAAGGATCAACCACCAAAAGGGATCAAATATCTCTAACAACAAACCCCTTTATTAGAGTGGAAATGTTGAGAAAATGTGAACTAAATGTTTATGGTTTTAATTTGTGGTCTTATATACTAGTTCTAAAAAATACTTTAAATCTAAATTGAGTCGACATGTTATTTTTTATAACATTTTATTATTTTTTTATAAATGACCCATGTCATCTCTAGGATGAGCATGGAAGGACTTACACATCTTCCCCTACTTGGTTGTAGAATGTGCTTCTTCGACGCAACAAAAAATACTAACAAAAAGGTACATGATTTACTAATAAACATAAGCATAGAAACTCTGTTAAGACTATCCAACTAACTTGTAAAACACAACAAGAAATTTATTGTTAAAAGAGGTAGGTTGGTCGAAACCTACGTCGGCATCTGCTTCTAAGCATCCTTGTCTATGTCTGCATCTAACTCAGTGATTTGCATTAAGGATCCAACACCTATGTCCTTGAGCCACTTCACCTGAAATTCCACACCCATGTGACAAGTGAGGATGTTTTGCTTCCTTTCCATGACTTGAAGTTAGAGATTAACCTATCTAAGGGGATCCACTTCTACTTTTACAAATTCCAACTACTACATGATCTGAGTCTAGTTTTCCTTCCTCTCCATTAATACTTGGGCCGAGATCACCTTTAAAGACCAATAAATGTCTCATGACTAACGGAACAACACCATTCAACCTTGAGTATTACCTGGGTCCTTAACCAAACCCTAAAATTCCTCTACCCACTGAATTTCAGAGAAGTATTCCTGCTCGAGCTAAACCCCTCTCTCTCTCTTCATCTTCAACCTCTACTTTAATGGATGGGTGAATGTGGTTCTGAAGTATCTAACTGAATCCCTATCTCTTTGAAGATCCATGCCACTCCTTCAACCCCTAGCTTGGTGGGTCTTCTTTTCTTACCCTTCACGTCCGCATAGTGTCTACGATGCGATCTATTGAATAAAAAACGATGTAATAGTAGGTTGAATACCGAGATATCTAAACAAAAAAATTTCGTGTGTTCTAACTCCAATTGTCGTCTTCCCATAGTCAAGCTTTGTCACCTTTTCTTAATGATTATGACACGAGGTAACTTAACGACCACTTACTCAACCCTCAATTCCATCATCGTGCTCCAACCCTAGCTATAGCTTTCACGTTTTTGGAATATTAAAATTAGACAATTGCCAATGCCATATATTATTTTTCACAAAAGAGATTTTATAGTCATTTAATTTTGGAATCACAATATTAAAATATCAAGTTAAATAGTTTGTTATTAAAAAAACTTAATTGAGTATTAAATCATTCACACTATTATATTAATTAACCCAAGTTTTTAGAGATATCACAAAATTGATCACAAGTGTCAAATTCGTATAAAAAAAAATATATGTACAGTTTTGTTGAAATCTTATGTTGAGAAATGACCATGCAGAAATGGGATCACATGTGAAGCTTAAAGCTTAACAATTAATACTTTAATTAAAAAATGTTTGTGTGATTATCTATTTAGTTTAAGTTATTAAACTATAATTAATCAATAATGCTCATAAAGGTGGTAAGTGTAATTGGCATTAGCGAAGTGAATGGTATAGCAAATCAATCATCATTTTTTGGGCTTGCATCTAGTAACTAGGAATTTTTGGGAGGTCACCCATTCCAATACTTCTCAGGCTCAAGCACACTTAACTATGGAGTTTTCCCACAATCAAGCTCACTTAGCTTGCTATCCCATTTGCAAAACTTTAGCAAGTATTGTTCCTTGTGAGTAGAGCTCTCTTGACTCTTTTTAAGTATAGGGTTTTTTCGTAGTCCAACACATGATATATCATTTTTTTTGGATTATCTATTGTGTAAGTCTTTAAGCTATAACCAATATCCCACTAGTATAGTCACAACTTACCAATTTATCATGGTTTTGAATATTCCACTTAGCATTCATTGCGTTGGGTGATTCTCACAAGCATGAAGAAGTGAGATTGAGACTAGAAATGAATCACATAGCATCAATCATCACTTTCGTGGATTGCACTAGGTAACTAGGACGTCTTGGGAGGTCACCTATTTCAAGACTCCTTTGTCTCAAGTTTAGTGACTGACACTACACATATAAGAATATATATATATAATCAATTGATTGACATACACACATATATAAATTCATTATCAAAATAATAGTTTTCATATTAATTTAATAATTTAAATAATTCCAAATTATCAATGTGAATAATAAACTTTCAAAACCTCTCTTTCAAAACAAGCTCACCTTCTATGAACACACATCAATAACATTCTCATCAATGTTTTCCTTTGTAATAATTTCTTGTAAATGAAAAAATCACACCTAACATTTAAAGTGTTATTAAGATATAAGATTCAATTTTTTATTTATTTTAAAAATTAATTGTTTGTTATTTCTTTATAATTTTTTTTTGTAAGTAAGAGTGAGACTTTATATTAATATCAAAACCAGATTACATCTAGAGAGAAATTCACTTGATGAGATCACGAATTTTGCCACCTAGACTATTGTTAGTGAAAGTTCTGATCATAAACCCAAACAAAGCTACATAGACTGAGATGCCATAAAAAAAACATACCAAAATTCCTCCTAAACAACTTTCTAAAGGCCCCTATAATTGGCAGCCCTAAATCTGCCACAGGCTCGGATAAAACACATACATCACTTGAAACATCAGAATTGGAAGACCAACCTTTACCCATAGGTAAATAAAAAACACGACCAACATAGACCATCAAATAAGAATGTGCGAGAGATCGGACATCTGCCCATGGCTCAAGTTGACTGACCTAGAATTCTGAACATTTGCTGAAGAGGGAGCTTCCGGAATTTGGAATCCCAGACGAGTAACGAGGAATTCAAATTTGGAGTTCAATCGTTGAATGGATTCCTGCCATTGAGCCTAGCTCATTTTCTCTGAGCCTTCGCTTATCTTAACCCAGGATGACCTCCCCACAAGGTTCTTCATGACCTAGAAGAGAGAGATTTTTTTCACATAGAGGATAACCCTGCCCACAATGTGGCCAGGGTCTAATATCCATTCCTCAGCTTTGCAACACTCTGCATGCAACTTCTCACTGTCCAAATCCTCCTATAATTTATTTTCAGTCGCATTAATGCGTTGTTGAATATCCTACAGGATTTCTAGCTCAAACATCCTTGATTCCCATAGGGACTTCTATTGCGCTCTGGAAGCTTTCCTGCAGCCTTCCTCCTGGGCTAGGAGGTGTTTCCCTTGGCCTTTCCTACCTTCCATGGATAATTCACCTAGCCTATACAAGGTCACCTGCTTCGTTACGTGAATAACAAGAGGGAACCAGTTTGAATTTCCTATGTATTTATTCTCATCACCTTCAGTGCTCCTAAATAGTAATTTCTTTCTCATGCTCATCATGATCGACAGCCTGCACATGATACTCCACATCCGATCCATAGTCCCGAAAAGGATATTACCATACCTACAATCAAAATTCTTTTCCCCACCTTTCATGTCTGCACGTACCTTGAACCGTTGGTTGGAGTGGTTCTTAATGACGATGCATATGTGTCTTAAGTTACTTGTGTTCGTCACATGGCTTAGTTGTCCAAACAGTCGTCTAGCCATGCCCTCCAAATACGTCCACATATGCCTAGTGTCCTGACCAGTTAGAGTCATGAGTATCTTGCATGTCTTGGTCCATTAGGACCATACACCTATCCCATTTTGTCTCATCAATGATCATGTCCCACTACTTCGCCTCAATAACTTGATGAGTCTCGAATCCCATATTTTCCAACTTTTCAGTGACTTTGTTTCCTTAACGTTTGACATGGAGGAAGCAACCGCTCGTTCTATAGTTAGGAGACCCCTTAGAATTTCCAGTCTGCCTTATACGCCATGATGGCACCACCTTGGCGCTCTGGGACCCATGCAACAGTTTCATGGCGAGGTTGATGATCGATTGAGAATCCTCTTAAATGATTACAGGGATCCATCTGCTCTCAATAACCATATCCAAGCCCTGTAATAAACCTTCCACTTCCACTGTATTGTTTGTTTCCCACCCCAGGAAACCATACTTGAAACTAATATTTTTTTCCGCTGCCATCCCGAATAATGCATCCATATCCTGCCAAACTCGGTTTTCTTTTCAAGGCCCCATCAAATTTAAGTTTGAAACAAACTTATGGTGGAGAAAACCATTTTTCTGAACTTTTCGAAGTCTTGGTTAGGTTCTTTCTACAAAATTCTGAAGGCGTTGGTCTAGACAGACCTCGGGCTTGAAAACCCTGTGGGAAATTGTTTTCATGAAGCCTGGGGTCTATCTAGACCAGTGAAGACCCTGTGGCCAGTTGTTTCCATGAATCCTCCCAAATCCTGACCGTTTTTCCATTCTTTCCCTCCGTGAAACTTTGATCCTAGACCAGGTTCCTCCCTTGCTAAGTCGTTCTCCAAATGTGGGAACCCAATATGTCTACAAAGAATCTTATGAGATCATGTTTATGCCATCCTTCAGCATATTTTTAGTGCCATAGTTTGGCCCATGGCTCTTAAGAATGGGAGTCCCATCTCCACCAAAGCTTGGCCCCACTCACCTCATTGCCCTTCTTCGGGTCTCAGAATCCGAGACCTCCTTGGTTTTTTGGAGAGCAGACTGTCTCCCATTTTACCAAATCCCACTTGTAGAGTTCCTAGGGACCACTCCTTAAAAATTTTCGTTGCAAATTCTTGAGATCCTTCAATATGGATTTTGGGGCCAGCATCAGAGAAAAACGATAGGTCGACATAGCATGAAGGACATATTTTACTAGTATTAGGTGGCTTGCCAAATTTAGAGGCCTCAGGGTCCAATTCGATATATGCTTCTTCATACTATCCAGAAGGTCAGACCAGAAACCCTGCTTGGCAATTGAAATTAATAGAGGGGTCCCTAGATATTTGGATGGAAGGGAGCTATCCTTAGATCCCAGAATATGGAAAATATTCCTTCTAAAAATTTTGGGAGTGTTAAAAAAGAAAACCCAGGATTTCTTCTCATTGATATCTAAACTTGAAGCTTTACCAAAGTCTTCCATACATTGTTTGAACTGCCTAGATTCTTGGATAGAGGGATGTCCCATCAGCATGGTGTCATCGACAAACTGCTGGTGCGTTTGTTAATCCATTCCAACCTAAAACTAGATTCATAACCCAGTTAATCCATTCCAACCTAAAACCAAAATATTCTAGCATTTTACGGATGAACTGCGAATTAAGTTTGTCATAGGCCTTAACAATGTCCAGCTTCACCATCATACTTGGATGATTCTTAACTTTGATAGAGTGCAACATTTCATGGACCAGAATGATTCCATTCGTTATCTACCTCCGTTCAACAAATCCTGAGTACTTAAGGGATATTACTCTTGGTAAGAGGGGATTCAGGCAGTTCGCTATTACCTTTGTAGCATTTTTTTAGATGCAATTACAGAGGCTTATCAGCCTAAATTTATCTGAGGAATCCACCCCTTCTCTTTTTACGATCAGGGTGAGAAAATTTGCATTGAGATCCAACAGGATTCTCGGGGAAACCCTGGAATCCTCTACTATCCTCCACACATCCATCTTAACCAGTCCCCAAAAATTATGGAAGAAATTCACAATGAAACCATCCGAACCTAGTGCAGTTGCTTCTTTCATCTAGAAAACCGCTTCTTCCACCTCATTAAGAGTTATTGGTTTCATCAAAAGATCATTTTGCTCATTCGAAACCAAGAGAGGAAAGAGACATGTTATTTTCCCAATATCTTCCCTCCTATCCTACATTGGATCACCTGGGATTTATGAGAAGTGATGATTCAAAGTGGCTTCAATTTCATCCCTGTTTTCCACCCATTCACCCCTTGCATTCTTGAGCGCAAGAATATTGTTTTGCATTCAGTTTTGGATGACCGAGTGGTGAAAAAAATTGGTGTTTCTCTTCCCTTCCTTTAACCATCGATTCTGGGATTTCTAACGCCATAGAATTTCTTCTTGTTTTTCCCATTCCTCTATCTTAGAGCAGAGGACCAATTCCTCCATTTTTAATTTCATGGTGTAACATACCCCAAATCTCATAATTTAGTAAACTCGGGTGAAAAATAAAAAAAACTCTGTGGAAACGAAACATTTAAACATACAAATATAATTCAACTCCTTTTTTACATAACCATAACAATTACTCTAGGATTAGGAACCTACAAAGTACAATCTCATAATGCAAATCTCACTGTATAATGTAATAATGTGCCAGCCTTATATTAGTCGTATGATCAAAACAATTACAAGTTGACCTTGCCATTCAGTTATAGCACCATATGTTGTACTCACCCCCCTTACACATCATTATCAACGGTGGAGGCGTAGTCTCCTAGTCAGCTGAGGAGCAATAACAAAATTAGATGACTAGATATGATAAAATAAAACTAATGTATAAAGTATGCACATATACGAACTAATTTATTCTACACTTGTCTTTCGAGAGTTATTCCAAGGATTTTCCACCATTGAAACACAACTCCTGCAACCACCACTTTATATAACTCAACATGCATATTAGTACCATAAAATCCCAGAGCATAATTCTTATAAACAAGGTAAGCTACATCCATAAACAAATCTAGTTGTTAAAGACTACTTCTCTTAGCTTAGGCGACTGAAAACGTGTCTATGAATTTACTCCCAACCGCAGGCTTTATTTGGCATGTGTTTATCCGTCTAAAGTCACCCCCAAGCTGGGCGACGAATCCACTAAGGTTCGAGGTTATAAACATAAACTCTCCAAGTTTTAAGTTTTAAGATAGTATTATCATCAAAGAGATACTTTGCTTGTGGATATGAGACTTAGAATTCTTAGTCGTCATAACATTTGAATTTTAAAACCATTAAAACTGACTAAACCCTCACCAAGTTTTGTCCATAACAAAAGGACATGTCAACAATATTACTTAAATGTATGGATACAAATATCTACCCCTAAATATCAAGAGTGTATTAGTACGCATTGTATCCATCATTCCATAACAACCTTTTCTCTACTAAATTTACTTACACTAAATAACATTTATAAGTTACCTACATATTCAAGAGGGTAACTCATAAACTATCTAGTAGAATGTTCATATACTAAGATGAGGACCTTTCCTTAACTAGTATATATATATAAATGACCCCTCTCTAAGATTTAATATCAATTCCTTTCCTGTTTAAAGTGATGTATGAAAGCTTTTCCATTACGGAGTATAAATAAGATCAACAAAATACTCAGGTAGACACCGTATTATATGCATATATATAGTCCCAATATTAACGCAGCATTGAAAACTCGGTCATTTTCAAAGACATTAACACCGCAGTGGAAACTCACTCATTTGGAAAAGATATTAATGAAGCATGGAAACACAACATAAAGATATTAATGAAGCATGGAAACATAACATAAGTAGACAACTTCGATTTATTAAAACTCAGTAAGAAGATTGGTCAGATATCTAAGCTACATACCCTAAAATAAAAAACATTTCATATTTTATTAAAAACGCAGGCAGAATGGAATTCGTGATTCCTTCCCAGATTTGTTTATACAATTGTGACCATAGGAAAACTAGATATCACAATCCATAATATCTATTCAATTTGCAGGCAAGAGATCATTACCAAAACATGCCTTCAGATCTAATAATAACTTTAAATCTCAGACAAGGGATTTGTTACAGAGATCGCATAAAGGATTCAATTGCAGACAAGGATTCAACCATTCAAATCGTAGATCAAACACACAGGCAACAATCTAATTGGTCAAATGACAGGAAATGTACAAAGGTCACGATTCATATCACTATGATGCATACCCTTCACATATAACAATGAGCTTTAAACACAGTCAAGGTATCAACCATTCAAATCGTAGGTTAACACACAGGAAGCAAATCACTTGGGAAAACAATAGGCATGAGAGGTCACGATTCAGAGAGAAAAATAATACATTCTAGAATTCAGACGCACCCATGGGGAATACGATTTCAGTCAAATCGTAGGTTAACACACAGGAAGCAAATCACTTGGGAAAACAATAGGCATGAGAGGTCACGATTCAGAGAGAAAAATAATACATTCTAGAATTCAGACGCACCCATGGGGAATACGATTTCAGTCAAATCGTAGGTTAACACACAGGAAGCAAATCACTTGGGAAAACAATAGGCATGAGAGGTCACGATTCAGAGAGAAAAATAATACATTCTAGAATTCAGACGCACCCATGGGGAATACGATTTCAGTCAAATCGTAGGTTAACACACAGGAAGCAAATCACTTGGGAAAACAATAGGCATGAGAGGTCACGATTCAGAGAGAAAAATAATACATTCTAGAATTCAGACGCACCCATGGGGAATACGATTTCAGTCAAATCGTAGGTTAACACACAGGAAGCAAATCACTTGGGAAAACAATAGGCATGAGAGGTCACGATTCAGAGAGAAAAATAATACATTCTAGAATTCAGACGCACCCATGGGGAATACGATTTCAGTCAAATCGTAGGTTAACACACAGGAAGCAAATCACTTGGGAAAACAATAGGCATGAGAGGTCACGATTCAGAGAGAAAAATAATACATTCTAGAATTCAGACGCACCCATGGGGAATACGATTTCAGTCAAATCGTAGGTTAACACACAGGAAGCAAATCACTTGGGAAAACAATAGGCATGAGAGGTCACGATTCAGAGAGAAAAATAATACATTCTAGAATTCAGACGCACCCATGGGGAATACGATTTCAGAGAGAGATGATACATTCCAGAATTCAAACACATCCATGGGGAATACGATTTCAAAGAGAGATGACACATTCCAAAATTCAAATGCATCCATTACGAATACAATTTCAAGGGTTTTTGATTTTCACATATCAACACAAATATTGGGGAAATAATTTCAAAGTTTGGATTGACATATATCGGTGCAAATGGTCGGGTAAATAGGTCAATCTTATAACTAACATCTATATGCAGAGTAAGTTGAAGACGTTTTTAAGTGAAATATTATACCAGGACAGATGGATAACAAAAATCAAATGCATACTAAAGAAAGGAATTCCTACCAGCTTCCAGATCGAGTTCATGGTTTCGTATCTAGTTTAAGTCATGAAAGGATTGAACACTTACCAACCTCTAGATCCATTTCGGATCAGTTCCAGATAGGTAACCAGCCCATTCCGGAAATCACTAGACATTCCGGAAATCACTAGAAATCACGGAAATCACTTCTCCTTTCCCAATGGATTTTCCCTCTCAATCTGATTGTTAACGCAATAACAATGATTGCTTGTTTCAGATCTTCACCCCCTTTGCCCTTCTCCAACCTAACCTTTAAAAGAAAAACTTCATAAAAATCCAGGCAACAAATGTCAGAAGGAAAAGGCCATGCTTCAGTTCGACGGATTAAGTTTCCTCAAAACCAGGCTCGCACATCCCATACTAAGAGGAAATGGTTCTCTCTTTGAGAGACCACTCCTTAAATCATGGTAATCGACAATATTACAACTTAGTTTTTTTAACAGAACTTCCCTCAATTCGTGGTGAAACTAAGACGTGGAGTAAATCTCTCCAATTCCAAATCCCCTCCGACCAAGAACTCAATGAAACTTTTTATGTAGACGGATGATTTATTTCAGACACAGAATTGAGTTCTCCTCTCAAAATTCCACCGCAGTAAAGTTACCAAAAAGGAAAAGTTCATAAGTCTTCCGAAATCATAAAGTGAGTTTGAATTATCTTTCCATATGTTAACATCTCAATTTTTTTCATAGGTCTACATTATTGTTTAATCCAAATAAATACTAAATCATGTAAAATGGATTTGTTTAATTATTTTAATATTATATACAATGAAAGATTTCTAAGGTTACAAATTGTCAAAAACATAGTGTCAAATTAGAGTTTAGACAATTCATTTCAAAGACCACTTCTTTATCCATATTTCAATTTATCGACAAAACTATTCATGTAAATGAAAGAGAGTATAAAGTGACATTACTTGTGAGTTATATGTTGAGGAGTGATTAAGGCTAGCTCGCTTATACTTTTTGTCAAGGCTAGAATATCAACATATTTATCAATGTAATTGAATAATAATATTTTGATTATGTTGTTAACTATATTTTATGAGCCTACTACTAACACAACATGGTGGCATTCAGCTTCTAACGTTAGCTCAGGTAAATGCTTAAACCAAAGGGGAAACTCTAGTGTCCATGACACTTAAGATGAAATATGTCATCTAATGACATGGATTCCTAGCCAATCATCCCTCCCCCTAGTGGATTCATCCCCAAATCATCATTTTGTTCGTGCAACACTTCTAGCCGCATAACATTACCAATTTCACCAAATTTTGATAAAGCTTGTATTCATACTTACAGTGCCTTTTACTTACGCTTCACATTTTTCGGCAGTGTTTTGAGGGAATGTTACACGTGGTGTATCCAACATTTGTTCCAATGGTTTGGATCTCTTGCAAGCGGCTCTCTAGATTTTTTTGCCAGAGAAAATATTACCAAATTATTCCTTGTTCCACTTTTCTTATCTTAGGTTTTAGACCCTTCAATTACTATTGAAATTTGTACATACTTGGTTCTTCTCCTCCACTCAACTCTTCCCACTACATATTTATCTTTTCATCAAAATTCGGGTGCTCCAACCAAATCTGTTCAAACCTAAAAGGACTTTTGGATTGAGACCCCATACCACTCCACATTAGTTCAATTGGCCAATGACCTAATCCCATACTAGGTAACGTTGCACAGTGGATTTCACTCCCGAGACCTATAATGGATTATGTAACCAAGAAACGATCCAGTATGGACACTATATGCCTCTCCCCCATTCTCTTATTGTTCCACCTGAACCATCCTTCCCCAAGGATGATATCCACTAGGCCCAAATCTTCAATGGTCTCTATGAAGGCTTCACTTCCCTCCTCCATATTGCGTCTTCCTCCCTTTTCTTCCTCTAGCGAGGTGATGAGGTTAAAATGTTCTCCAACCACCTAATGGACATTGTCTAATTCTTCCTTGATTATTCTGACAGAATGAAGGAACTCCCTATTCTTCCCTGCATGATGGGGACCGTATACATTCGTCACTATCCCTAAAATTGGAAACCCTACAACCTTCAACCCAGTGGAAAGAGGATACTGAGTCCCTTGGAATCCTCCTAGGCTCACCAAGGTGGGATCCTGAAGAATTCCTAGTCCCCTCGAGTGTCCTCTCGCAGCCATCCCCATCCCTGCACTCCCCCTCCATATTTTCCTCCTAGGATCCTGGATTTGGGTCTCCAGGCACTTTGTCTCTTACAGAAAGACAATAGTCGGATTTGTCTTCTTGATCTTTTTATAAATAATCTTGATGGTTTGAGGGTTGTTTAAGCCTCTAATATTCTGGGACAAGATATTCATTGGGGAAAATTATAGACCCAGCGCAACTTTAATGGTAGGATACTGGCATGAATCTACCAAGCGATTACCTACATCTGCAACCCTACATTTGTTTGTTTTCTTCCTGTCTTCTTTGATGGTTCTTCATATTTTTGCTTCGTTTCCCTATGAGATCTAGAGTTGATCCCAAGCTAGTTGGCCAAACGAGCTTTGAAGACAGATTCTTTTAATAGGATTACTTGTTCCTGCGGGAGATAACCTTTCCCTTTATTCACATAGGCTTGTTCTATTCCCTCCAGATCTAGATCGCCTATTTCCATGTCCTCGACAACATCTCCTGAGTCGGGTTTAGCCCCTCCATACCCCTTATCTTCCTTAGTTTCCTCCTCCACCAGTAAGGCAGCTGCGGGAGTTCCCTATTGGGGTAAGATATCCTGATTGGTCGTTAGCATCTTTTCCTGATTTTCCTCCTCATGACCTTCCAGAGCCTCTAACTTGTTTGAGACAACTATCTTCTTATGCACTTCTTGGCTGTCTTGTTTTTGGTTTCCTCTTTTTCGTGATGGTGCTCTTGTAAACCCTTGTTCCATTTGCAGCTCATCATTCTCCGGAGTTATCTTCGGGTTATTCATTGGACAATTCCTAAATAAGTGGCCATATTCATGACATCTATGACACCAAAATGGGATTTTTTCATAGCTAGGGTTTGCATCCAATATTTATCCTCCCATGTCATCCGAATTGATTTTAGTAATTATTTTGTTAGATCCATATAAACGCAGATCCTTGCATAGGATGTGTAGCATTGGATTCGTGTTTGTTCTTATATCTTGATAAATTTTCCCAAATAATTCCCCAAATCCTCCAATATTTCTGGATCCCAAAACTCACTTGGAAGGGAATACAGCCTAATCCATACTGGAGTGACTTTCATATCTCCCTTCTCCGAGAAAAAATTTTCTTTCCATGTTAGCAAGAAAATGCCTTATGAATAAAAGAAATAAGGCCCCCCATCCAAAACCCGATTTCTATCGTCCAATATGATGGGAGAGATGGTGAAGATTCAAGAACCCTTTACAAACCATATGGAGATTAATAGGTTTACAACCCATATGGAGATTATAATGACCCTTAGGTTTTCAGGTCAAATTAATCCACCAGATTAGGGATTTTTCTGAGGGTTGCATACCCATGAACTTCCCTATCAACGCATGATCTAACATAAACTGGATCCATTCTTTAATCTTCAAAGAACGCACTATCATGGATAGAATCAGGGTCTCTTTCGACATGCATTTCCCTAGTTTCGTTACCATTGAAGCTTTTGCGTGGGTCTGGCCATGGGCTAGATCGATCAGGTTATGTCCAATATTGAGATCATCTGAGTGAGGATTCAGGGAGGTTGGCCCGCCTCCCCATTTTCCCTCCACCATATTCCATCATACCGACCCCCTCCAGCAAACCTCCACCAGTCCTTCGTCCTTTGCTCCATCGAATTTTCTGCGTTCCTCTTATCGATATGATGATATATCTTGTTGTTTTTTATAATTGATAAATATTAAAAACTTTAATTAAATTATTATCTTGTTTGGTTAAGGTGTGGGTTTCTTTTACAACGGGACTTGAGTTCAATATCCTTAGGAGTGATTTAGTGGGGAAAAGACAACACAAAATCTAGCAATATTAAGAGTTGGTGTGACCAAGGAAAATGACAAACAAAAAGACACCAAAGTGACTCTTTTACAAGGGGAACCTGAGTTCAATACCCTTAGGAGTGATTTAGTGAGGAAAAGACAATAAAAAATGTAGCCATATTAAGAGTTGGTGTGACCAAAGGAAAATGACAAACAAAAAGACAACAAAGTTAGGCTTTTATAAGGTGACCTAAGTTCAATACCTTTAAACGTGATTTAGTGGAAAAGAGATAACAAAAAATCTAACCATATTAAAAATTAGTGTGATCCAACCCAAATTGACAAACAAAAAAACCAAAAACAATTATTATATTTACATGATTTTATAAGTTAAAACAAAAATTAAATTAAGTAAATTAATTGGTATATATAATTTTCTATTTTCTAAATTAAGTTGACTGGTAAATTATTTTCTATTTTCTAGTATGGTATGTTCTTAAGAATACAAGAAAAATGGTAGTTTAACCTCATTTTAGCACCACTTTTTGTGAAGAATTTATAAAATGCTCAATTTTCAAATAGTGGTGTAAAAGTGGAGACAATGTGGGGATATGAAAATGGTGCTAAGTTTTATGGTGTAAAAGTGGAGCTTGTAAAAAATGTTAATTTTGGTGGTAAATGACTACATGGAATTCCATGGTGTATGGTGCAAACCACCAAAAAACTATCCTAAGTGGATTGAAATTTTGTGGTGTAAAACACCAAAACTAATCCTACATGGATTGAAATTTTGTGATCCAAAAAACTAAATTTAACTTAATATATTCTATAATAAATAAAAATATATAGTATTTACTACATTTATATATGGTGTAAATCACCACAAAATAACAAATGGTGTAATCCAAAAATTTAGCAAAACCATGGGAGATTTAGCAAGATTAGATATTATAGGCATTTTGTGTAGATGGCTTAAATCACCACAAAATACCAAATGGTGTAATAAAAAAATTAGCAAAAGCATGAAAAATTTAGCAAGTTTAGATATTATGAATGTTTTCTTCTTCTTTGGGGGCATATCATCTCTTATAAAAATTAAAAATTAAATGAAATAATTTTATTTCCATATATATTATATATTTATTTGATTTTAAAAATAAATTACTTTTATAATATAATAATTGTGTAATACAATTTGATTATATAATTTTAAGTTAGCTATTATTGAATATTTTGTTTTTATTTTATTACATCATAATATTTTAATTTTATTTATTTGTAAAGTTATTTAAAAATACCAAATTATTCAAAAAATATACAAATATTAATTGAATTTATTATTACAATAATCTTATTAAAACTTTAATATCAATATTTTAATTAAAATCTAATATCACAACATACTTATTTAAAAATGATTTGGAATTATTATATAATACATTTTATAAAAAAATGATAATATTTTTGAAAACGGCTATATAATATTTTATAAAGAAAATGATAAAGATAATGGTTTATATTCTAATAGTGGCTTAGAGTAGCCTTACCTCTGACTTATTTCCTTCCTTGCTGGAAACTTATTTTTTTTTCCATTGGAAAAACATTTTCTTGCAAAAAGATTGTTATTGTCATGAAAAAATGTAATTCAAAAACCAATAAAATGGTTCACTTATTTTAATGTTTCTTCCCGAGTTTATCATCCCATAGTGAATCAGTCAATTGCTATATGCTATCGAAACTTCTTCCTCCCATTAGTGATTAGATTAAGGCAAATAAATATCAATTCAAAGCTAATAAAATAGATCATGGATTCACATGTTTCAGTCTCACCTCATGATGAATCATTGCTTTCAACATACTGGATCCATCATCAAACCTTTTTTTATCGATTCACTCACAACAACAATTAAGGCTTCAAGTTTATAAAAAAAATTTGGAATACTTTTCAGATTTCTCAATTTTTTTTAATAATATATTAACAATTTTAGTAATTAATTTAATTTTTCTTTAAAAAAAAGGAGGAATGTAACATCACTAAAAAAAATTCGTAAAAATAAAAAAATATATTTACTCCTGTAATAATAAGGTATTCGATGAAATACTTGTACAGATATGTAATAAGTATGTAATATGAAATACTTACAAATATGTAATAAGTATTTGCCTAGGTCGTAAAATACTTATTTAATGAAGTTCTAAGGGCATCATTAGTATGCCAAAAGTTCTTTACTAACCTTAGTTGACATATATAATATTTATAGAAAGCTGAAACAACTTGTCCCACTTTGTTTTTAACCTTTCTCTTGCAATTATCAAAGTAATCGCAGTTTGTTGTTGTTCTGAAACTAAACAGGCTTTGTAGGTAAGTTTCCAGTCTTACTTAGCCTCACTGACTAATGCATGGAAAATTTACTTCGTGTGTGCAGATAGAAGGATTAACCTTGGCTCAAAAAATATCAAGACTTACCCACAACTTCAACTTACCATTTGAGTACCACAATGGTCTTAAGAACCCACCTAACTACGCCATACTTAATATCTAAGTTGTAACTTGGTCTCCCTCGGAAATATAATTGAAGGCTTAAACGAAGGTTGATTATAGGTATGGATTCATTGATTTGACAGTTTATCTGCAAAGGACAAGTTATAACTTTTCTCTGAATTGATACATGTGATGACATTAAAGGGTCTCCTCCATGGTAGAAGATACAAGGAACAAAGCTTTAGGTCTTTAATGGATCTCTAAAATCGCAACCATCGACATGATAATGGTCCTATTTCGTTTGGAAAGGGTTTTGTAAGCACTCCTGATTTTTCGCTGCTCGATTCTCTAGAACTCTTCCTAGAAGTTGAGTTGGAGAAACTAGAATAGTTTTTTCGTAAGATCCTGCGCATAGAACAAGGTTAATTACTTACTGTAGCAGTCTCTGAGTGGAACAGTTAGAACCGAATTTTAGCGAATTTGCTCGGTTTAGTAAAAAAGGTTACAGAGGTGAGGTTTTTACTTTGCTACTCAAGCTTCTGTCATTTTAAATTTTGTTGAAAGTGTCCTTAAAACAAATTTGTTCTCTTCTAGAACCTCTGCAGGTAAATGTGTATGCAGGATCTACCAGGTGGTCCTCTACTAGAGAAAAGGAATAGTATTTGAGAGGTAAGACTCGTTAGTCTTACCTTATATTGGCTTTCCCCGAAGGGAACACCGACAGTTTTTCTTTTTGTTTTACTTACTTGTTTTGATTTAAACTCTGGCATTATGGTCCCTATGAGAGTTTAAATTTGTGTAAATATTTTGTGTTCGTGAGCCCTACTTCAGTATTTTAACTCCAACCTTTGAAGCTAGTACAAACTCGGCGTTAATATTTTGATAGACCAAGAGGAAATGAATTTTGTAAAAGGATTTACCGAACTACCTGGGTGATGTTTCCTAAGAAATAAAATCAATGAGATTAACTTGCTATTGTTCTTTCTTTGATTTATAGTTTATAATTAAATTAGGCCAACCCATAACAGTGGGGTAAATCGTGGCAAAGTCTAAGCTGCTAGCTATGGTAGATCTTGTGACAGTTCTTGCATAAATGTTGTATAAAGAAATTAGGGTTTTTATGCTATTACTTCAAGATTTGTTTTTTATTTAGTTGTCGTTGCAATCCCATCATTGAATTGATATTCATTATGTGTACATAATATGTGATATCCCATGAGCTCGTTGTATGAGCATGCTTCATTTGTTTGAGTACTGAAAGGTTATATGCTGCCATAATGTGTTAAAGAAAGCTTACTATTTTTTTTGTTTCTTTTTAATAAGTGGCCATAGCCTTACTCCTTAGTGATATAAACGATGGAGATTTTATCGTCTTTGATTCCATGTTATAGTTTGGGTGACATCTTCTTTCATAAATGTTAATATTAAAGATTAAATACGATCTAGGAGAAAAACTGTGGGGAGACTCTGTGTTTTAAAAATAGTTTGTTTGGAACCCTGGGTATTTAGAACAGATCCCGCCCTTTCATCTAAAGACTGAAACTAAGGAAATAAGAACTTGAAATTGTCAAGGCCGTAAAATTCTCCCTCTGACAATTTCTTGGGCTGGAAACACTATTGCTGAAAATATTTTTACTGTAAATAAAAAAGTTTATATCGATGGAGACATTGCGGATCACTGTAACCTCAGTCTTAAATTTATAAAGAAAATTTTGAGTGGAGATATGAGATACTTCGATAGTTTTCTCATATTATAAATTACTATGCGTTTTTAGAAGAATATCACAGTTTATATAATACAACTCGTTTGTAGATAAGCTGGTGAAAGGTGTAGAAAGGAATAATATTGAATTTGTAGTTTTCACCGTAATTGCACAATGATCTTAAAGAAAATTCTAGGGTTTCATTAATTGTTAGAAATGTAAACTTGCATATGATAGCTTTATTACAGAAGTTTTGAAATTCTTAGAATAAAAATAATATGTATAATACTAATTAAACCATATCAAGGTTTAGCTCTATGACTAACTTACTTCTACAAGGAACTGCTTCGGAACAATATCAAACTAAATCTAAAGTGTGATATAAGTGCTAGGATTCGTCGATCATCTTGACTTGATATTTATAGAATAGTTCAATGACTACGAAAAACTGAACTTACAAAACTATTACTTGTTCTAACATAACTGTCTCATTCTCTGTACTTTTATTACTCTAAAATTTCTTTTATTTCTTTATGAAAGTAATTTGTTTATCATTTGAAAAGTAGACCTGTACTTTGTATTTTAGTTCAATGCAGAATTTCTAACTAGTAGAAGGTTTAAAATGTATACTAAATACATCACATCTATATTCTGTAATCAGGAAAACACACATTTATTCATTCAATCTATTACTACTTAATCAATCTTAATTCTATATCCTCCTGTACTAGAGTAAATCACTTCAGTGAAAGGAAAAATATAGGGGATAAATATTCTTTTTCATTCCTATATCAATCAATCTCTTCCAATAGTAAATTATATAACTACACTTCATTCTGAACAACTTACAGTTCCTTAAAACAAGACTAAATAATGACATAAACATATTAGAATTGGAACCTAGAAATGTTACAGAAAAATGGGACCAACACCCCAGGGAGATTATTCCACCCAACCTTTCCTGAAGCATCCGAATCACTTGCTTAGGATCCCCGAGCTTTCCCACTGCACCATTAGGACGAAGATCTCTGTTACACAACAGACTTCTACAACTCAACACAACAACAGACTTAACTCGGAAATTCACTTTAGCTATCCCCTCATCAAATTATTTGTGTTCCTGACTTTTCAGTTTGCAGCAATCACAAAGTCATTCTCTCAGAAAATAAGAATGAAAATGGTGAGCCTCCTACTCAATTTGACGGTTTATATAAGATTTCCTAGGTCTTAGGGTCAGTTTGTAATTTAATGAGCCACCCAGCTCAGTTACTCCTCTCAGGGAACATGACCAATTTTTTAGGGATTATGGTCCTGCAACAACTAGAAAGTGAATGTTGGTGCTGCCACTTATCAATCACCCTTTTACAGCTGCTCCTTCATCCTAGTGGCAGTGCACACTCATTTAATAGTCTCCCAAGAATAGGTATGTCCTCTTATTAATTAATAAAATAAATAATTCTTCATATACAGTCATCTTGACCCACTTGATCATTAATATTACAATAGAATTTAACATAATGTTTTGCTGAATAAATAATAAATATTTTTTTTCCAGTTTTGGGTATATTACAAACACCCCCCATTAAGTTCAACATTGTCCTCGATGTTTCTTAAGTTATCCTGAGCCTTCTCTGAACAGAGCTGGATATGCCACCCCCATATCGCTCTCCAGTTCCCAAGTTGCTTCATCTGGACTGAGGTGTTTCCATTGCACCTTTACCTGTACAACGGTGTGATTTCGGAGAAAAATTTCCCTCGTGTCGAGAATACAATATGGTTCCACTGAAAAATATCCTTCTGGTTCTACCTAAATCAAATTCCAATCAATCACATGAGTAGAATAATGTATATACTTTTTATAAATAGATATGTGAAAAACATTATGTATTTTAAGATTAGGTGGTAACGCTAATTGATAAGCTACCAGACCCACTCTTGCCAATATCTCGAATGGTATGCAATACCTCGGTGCTTATTTAAGAACAAATCCCTAATTTAAAAGAGTTTTTTCTTGGTTTAACCTTAACAAACACATGCTCACCAACTTGGAATTCCTTCGGTGTTCTCTTAAGATCAACATGACTCTTTTTCCTATCTTATGTAGTTTTCAAGTTTCCATGTACCTGTTTCACTGTTAGTTCCAATGCTTTTAACATGTCAGGTCCTAATATCAATTGATCTACTATATTACTCCATGTAATAGGAGTGTTACACTTTCTACCATATAATATCTCAAAAGGAATAAGCTTTGTTGAGGCTTGATAATGGTTATTGTAAGAAAATTCAATTAGATGTAAATAGTGTTCCCACTTATCGGGATAATCACTAACATACATTCGAAGGATATCCTCTAGTACCTGATTAACTCTTTCTGTTTGTCCATCCGCTTGTGGCCAATAAGTAGTACTAAAATTTAATTTAGTGTCTAATACTTTAAATAAAGTTTTCCAAAAATTACCAATAAATTTAGAATCTCGATCATAAATAATTACCTTTGGAATTTCATGTAGACAAAAAGTTTCTTTCATAAAAATATCAACAATATTTGTAGTTGAAAGAGTTTTTTTGACAGAAATAGAGTGTGCTGCTTTACTTAACTTTTCTACAACCACCATTATGGAATCATTATGTTTCTGGTTTTTAGGTAAACCAGTTACAAAGTCAAGACTAATGACTTCTCGCTTCCGATTTGGTATTGGTAATGGTTGTAGCAAGCCCGTTGGGTGTTGATGTTCAGCCTTAACTCGCTGACACTTAATACACCTAGCTAAAAGTTCAGCAACCTCATTTTTCATGTTAGGCCAAAAGTATTATTTTTTTAACATAGTTATCATTTTCTGATACCCTCGATGTCCAAAATAAGGACTTTTATGAATTTCATTCAAAATAAACAGCTTAAATTCAGATATATTAGGTACATATAGTCTTTTTTAAAACAGTATTAAACCTTGTTCATTAAAACTATAATTTGTAATTACATTTTCAGATGTATTTTGGATTGTCTTTTCTGTTAAATTTTGATATTTTGGATCCCGCCTTCTTCCTTCTTTCAATTTATCTTCCAAATCAGTTTTACAACTGCTAATGGTAGCCACAAAACTTGTTACAACATTTCTAATCAAGGAATCAACCACCTTGTTTTCCTTCCCTTTAATATGTTTGATCTCAAAATCATATACGTTAAGGAAAGCTAGCCATCTAGCTTGCCTTGCATTTAGATTTTTTTGATCAAACAAATACTTTAGACATACATTATTAGACATTAGCATAAATATTTTATCTATTAAGTGATGACGCCACATTTTTAAAGCGTGAATTATTGCATCCAACTCTAAATCATAAGTTGCATAGTTCTTTTCATGAATTTTTAACTTTCTTGATTCATATACAATTGCGTGACCTTCCTGAGTCAGCACCCCTCCCAAGCCTTCGTTGCATACATCACTGCATACGACGAAGTCTTTGTTTGGGTATGCTATTTTCAGGATGGGTGCAGTAGTTAATAAATTTTTTAGTCTATTAAAATTGTCTTCGCACTTCTGATCCCAATTAAATTTCTTACCCTTCTTGTGTAATGAAGTTATATTATTTGCAATTCTTAAAAACCCTTTAATAAATTTTCTGTAGTACCGTGTTTTCCCATGAAGGATCGTACATTAGTTACGTCCTTAGGAGCAATCCAATCAATAATAGATTTTATTTTATCTAGGTCCACTGATATCCTCTCTTCAGATATTACGTGTCCCAAATATTGTATTTTATCCTTGTAAAAGTCACATTTACTGAACTTAGCATATAATTGACCTTCTCTTGACACTTGCAAAATTATTTTTAAGTGTTCATCATGCTCTTCTTTAGTCTTAAAATAAATTAATATGTCGTCTATAAAGAAGACTACAAATTTGTCTAAATACTTAGAACACTATTCATTAGACACATAAAGTTTGTCGGTGCATTGGTAAACTTGAAGGGCATAACCACGAATTCATAATTCCCATACCTTGTCCGGAAAGCATTTTTAAAGAGGTCTTCAATCTTAATTATAAATTTGTGATAACCAAACCGTAATTCGATTTGAGAGAATATCGTCGCTCTGCATATCTAATCAAACAGATCGTCAATGTGGGGCAGAGGATATCTGTTATTAATTGTCATTTTATTGAGTTGAGGGTAGTCTACGCATAGGATTAAAGTATCGTATTTCTTTTTAACAAAAAGGAACGAGGCTCCCCAAGGGGATACACTTGGTCTTATGTAATGTTTATCTGATTAACTCTTGCAATTGTAATTTAATTTCATTCAGCTCCAAGATGTTCATTCGGTAGGGATCTTTTGAAATAGGTACCACTCTGGGTACTAATTCAATTGTAAAGTCTAGATCTCGTTTAGGAGGCATGCCTAGAATTTCATTTGGGAATACATCCACAAAATCCTGCAAGATCGGAATATCCTCGAATCCTGGTTTATTTTCATTATTAATTTGTTCATTATTTATAACATGCACAACAAAAAATTTACAACCTTTTTCATCTGTAAAGCTGAAATTTGTCCAACAGATATTTTTTCTGGGAATTCCTACACCAGTAGTTCTTTCTCCTTCCTTATTTAAACAAGTAAAAGTATTTTGAAATAAATTTAAAATTACTTGGTGTTTTTCAATCCAATCCATTCCTATGAGAACATCGTAAGATCATAAAGGTAACACATTTAGTTTTACATTAGTTTCAAACTGGTTCATCATCAAATTACAACTTTCAACATAGTTTACTACCTTTCGTTTAGATCCTATGGCTACTTGGACTCACCATGATTTATCAAATTTCTTTAAAGGTAATTTACACTTTTCCACTATGCTAGGAGATATATAACTAATACTAGCTCCTGGATCAAGTAAGATGGAAACAAAGAAATTTTGGATCATACCTTGCACTTCTACCATAAAAGTTTGGTGGTCTACATGTCGATTTTCCAACGTTGCATTGATCCTGTGCATTTCGTTGGCCACATCTCCAACTGTTTCTTCCTCTTGTACAGTGTAGATGTTACTACTATTTCCCTTTCGATTCCGACAGCACTTGGCATAGTGTGGTCCTTGGCATTCCCAACAATTGATAGGTTCCTGTTGTTCAGTATTTCTAACAAAATTGTTAGATAAATCCCTACCCTTTGATGCTACAGTATTCTGAGGTATTTTGTTCTTAAAATCAGTATTCTGGTAGTTTTTTTTGGAGAAGTTCTGGGTCTTACTTCCAAAACTATTGTTTGACCTGAATCCTCTTCTCCTTTGATCAAATTAACTAGTGTTTTTAGTCTTCCAATTTGGTAGAATTTCTCTTTTCTTGCCTTGCTCATAATGAATACGCCTTCCTCATAGCTTCCTCCAAGGTTTTTTTATTGTAAAACTCAATCCTATCCTTGAAGCTAGTAGGTAAACAACTTAGGAATTGTTGAATCTTTGGCTTTTCATCTATTATGTATGGCACATATCTTAGCAAACTTAAGAACTTGTTGCTCAATTCCTTCATAGACATGGAACCTAGTTTTAAGTCATAAAATTCCTTGGCTCTGTCCTCATAATATTGTTTAGATAGAAACCTTCTCTTGAATTACTTCTTAAAAACCCTCCAAGTCAAGAACTTCTCCTTCAGATTCTTGACCCTCTTAATGTCTTGCCACCATTTGTCGACTTTCTTGGGCAATTTGTATATAGCCATTCTGGCCTTTAATCCGTCAGATAATTGTAAATTTGGAAGTATTTGTTCATTCCTGATAGCCATGCTTATGCTTCCTCTCCTTTATCTGCTTCCCCATTGAACATGGGAGATTTTATTTTCTTGAATTCTCCAGAAATCTCTTCGTAGGGTTTATATTTCTTTTTCCTAGGTTTTCGGTCACTATCACTGCTGTCACTTATGTATCTCTGTCTTTCCCTACGTGACCTTAGTTTAATATCTGAGGATAATTCATCATCTGGATACTTTCCCCTTTTTCCTTTATGCTTAAAGGATGTTGTGTCAAAATCAGTTTTGATAACACTTCTTTTATTTTTTTCGTATTTATTCATTTTGTCCAAAAGATATTCATTCATTTCTAAGATTATTTGGTTATCTTGTTTCACAGTTTGAATTTCATTCTTCAGTTCTCTGACTGTTTGTATTAGTTATGGGTTATTCATATCCACATAAAAGTTGTCAGGGTTATCATGTTGAGGACCATTCTCAGCAGAGGCTTCAACATTCTCCATTTTCTGCAAAACATGTTTTTATGTTTCTGGAAGTTTTACAGAAATAAATACAAAAATAAATTAGTATAATGTTTCTCCTTATAACTGAGTGAGTCAACAAGGCCTAGTGTTGAAACCTCTCTATGATATTACATGTAACATCACTAAAAAATTGTAAAAGTAAAAAAATTATTTGCTGCTGTAATATTAAGGGATTCTATGAAATACTTATAGAGATGTTATAAGTATTTGCCTTGGTCGTAAAATACTTATATAATGAAATTATAAGGGAATCATTAGTATTCCAAGAGTTATTTACTAACCTTATTTGGCATATATAATATTTGTAGAAATCTGAAACAACACAAGTCCCACTTTGTTTTCACCCTTTCTTTTGCAATTATCAAAGTAATCATAGTTTGTTGTTGTTCTGAAACTAAACAAGATTTGTAGGTAAGTTTTGAGTCTTACTTAGCCTCATCGGCTAATGCATGGAAAATTTACTTCGTGTGTGCAGGTAGAAGGCTTAACCTTGCCTCAAAAAATATCAAGACTTACCCACAACTTCAACTTACCATTTGAGTGCCACAACGGTCTTAAGAACTCACCTAACTAAGCCATACTTAATCTCTAAGTTGTAACTTGGTCTCCCTCAGAAATATAATTGAAGGCTTAAACGAAGGTTGAGTATAGGCATGGATTCATTGATTTGACAGTTTATCTGCAAAGGACAATTTATAACTTTTCCCCGGATTGATCCATGTGATGACATTAAAGGGTCTCCTCCATGGTAGAAGATACAAGGAATGAAGCTTTAGGTCCTTAATGGATCTCAAAAATCACAACCATTGACATGATAGTGGTCCTGTCAGGTTTGGAAAGGGTTTTGTAAGCACTTTGTGTTTTTTTGCTGCTCGATTGTGCATAACTCTTGCTAGAAGTCGAGTTGGAGAAACTAGAACAATTTTCTCTTAAGATCCTGTGCATAGAACCAAGGTTAATTACTTACCATAATAGTCTCTGGGTGGAACAATTGGAACATAATTTATGAGAATTTACCCAGTTCAATAAAAAAGGTTACAGAGGTGAGGTTTTTACTTTGCTACTCAAGCTTATGTGCTTTTAAATTTTGTTGAAAGTGTCCTTAAAAAAAATTTGTTCTCTTCCATTTTTAACCTTTGCAGGTAAATGTGTATGCGGGATCTACTAGGTGATCCTCTGCTAGAGAAAAAGAATAGTATCTGAAAGGTAAGACTTGTTAGTCTTACCTTATCCTGGCTCTAGGGAAGGGAACACCTGCAGTTTTTCTTTTTGTTTTACTTACTTTTTTCGATTTCAACTTTGGCATAGCAGTCCCTATGAGAGTTTAACTCTCTGTAAAGATTTTGTGGCCATGAGCCCTACTTTAGTATTTTATCTCTAACCTTTGAAGTTAATCCAAACTCAGTGTTAATATTTTGATAGACTCAGAGGAAATGAATTTTATAAAAGGAATTGCTGAACTTCCTCGGTGATGTTTCCTAAGAAATAAAATCAACAAGATTAACTTGCTATTTTTATTTCTTTGATTTACAGTTTATAATTAAATTAGGCCAACCTAGAGTAGTAGGGTAAATCATGGAAAAGTATACATTGCTATCTATGATAGATCTTGTGACAGTTCTTGCATGAATATTGTACAAAGAAATTAGGGTTTTTATGCTATTACTTCAAGAGTTGTTTTTTATTTAGCCGCCGCTATAATCCCATCACTAAATTGAACTTCATTATGTGTACATAATATGTGATAGCCCATGAATTGGTTGTATGAGCATGCTTTATTTGTTTGAGTATTGAAAGGTTATACGCTGCCGTAATGTGTTAAAGAAAGCTTACTATTCTTTTTTTTGTTTTTTTTAATAAGTGGCAAGAGCCTTACTCCTTAGTGATATAAACGATGGATATTTTATCATATTTGATTTCATGTTATAGTTTGGCTAGAAACTTCTTCCATAAATGTTAATATTAAATATTATATACGATCTTGGAGAAAAACTGTGAGGAGACTCTGTGTTTTGAGAATTGTTTTTTTGGAACAAATCCTGCCCTTTCATCTAAAGACTGGAACTAAGTAAATAAGAACTTGAAATCATCAAGTCCATAAAATTCTCCCTCTATCGATTTCTTGGGTTGGAAACACTATTTCTGAAAATCTTTTTACTATAAATAAAATATTTATATCAACGGAGACGTTATGGATCACTGTAACCTCATTCTTGAATTTATAAAGAAAAATGTGAGTGGAGATATGAGATACTTTGATAGTTTTCTCATATTATAAATTACTATGTGTTTTTGGAATAATATCATAGTTTATATAATACAATCCCTTTCTAGATAAGCTAGTGATAGGTGTAGAAAGGAATCATATTGACTTTGTAGTTTTCATCGCAATTGCACCCATGATCTTAAAGAAAATTCTAGGGTTTCATTAATTTTTAGAGATTTAAACTTGCATATGATAGCTTTATTACATAAGTTTTGAAATTCTTAGAATAAAATAATATGTACATAATACTAATTAAACCAGATCAAGGTTTATCTCTATGACTAACATACTTCTACAACGAACTACTTCGAAACAATATCAAACTAAATCTTTAAAGCCTCATATCAGTGCTAGGATTTGTCGATCATCTCGACTTGATATTTATAGAATAGTTCAACGACTATGAAAAACTGAACTTACAAAACTATTAAGGTCTAACATAACTGTCTCATTTTCTGTACTTTTATTACTCTGAAATTTCTTTTATTGCTTTACGAAAGTAATTTGTTTATCATTTGAAAAGTAGATCTGTACTTTGTATTTTAGTTCAATGCATAATTTCTAACTAGTAGAAGGTTTAAACTGTATAGTACATACATCACATCTATATTATGTAATCAGGAAAGCACACATTTATTAATTCAATCTATTACTACTTAATCAATCTTAATTCTATATCCTCATGTATTAGAGTACATCACTTCGGTGAAAGGAAAAAAATAGGGGATAAATATTCTTTTTCATTTCTAAATCAATCAATCTCTTCCAATACTAAATTCTATAACTACACTTCAATATGGACAACTTACAGTTCCTTAAAACAAGACTAATGATGACATAAAAAAATTAGAATTGGAACTTGGAAATGTTACAGAGAAATGGGACCAACACCACAAGGAGACTGTTCCGCCCAACCTTCCCTGAAGCAGCCAGATCACTTGCTTAGGACCCCTGTGTTTGCACAATGCACCACTAGGACAGAGATCTCTTCTACACAACAGAATTTTGCAACTTAGCACAACAACAAACTTAACTCAGCAATTCACATTAGCTATCCCCACATCAAATTCTATGTGTTATTGACTTTTCAGTTTGCAGCAATCACAAAGTCATTCTCTCAAAAAACCAGAATAAAAATGGTGAGCCTCCTACTCAATTTGATGGTTTATATAAGATTGCCTATGTCTTAGGTTTAGTTTGTAATTTAATGAGCCACCCAGCTCAGTTCCTCCTCTCAGGGAACATGATCACTTTTTTAGGGATTATGCTCCTACAATAGCTAGAAAGTGAATGTTGGCGCTGCCACTCGTCAATCAGCCTTTTACAGCTACTCCTTCATCCTAGTGGCAGTGAACACTCATTTAACAGTCTCCCCTGAATAGGTGTCTCCTCTTATTAATTAATAAAATAAATAGTTCTTCAATTACAGTCATCTTGACCTACTTGGTCATAAATCTTACAATAAAATGTAACATAATGTTTTGCTGAATAAATAATGAATATTTATTTTCTAGTTTTAGGTATGTTACACTAAAATTTCCCAATCCATTAAATTTTCAACTATTTTTATTGATGTTTCCATACTATTTACTAACCATTTTGGAAAGATCTATAATCACTTTAAATTAAAAAAAATACTAAAATATAATGAAAATGGATAATTACAATTTATAAAATAAAAATTATTGAATAATTTATTACTAAAATCTTGAAATATATATTAATATTCAAATATACTTATTTATATTAATATATTATAAAGTAACATTATTTAGATAATGAGCAATAAAACAAAATAAAAGTTTAAGTTTATCATCATTGTTTTCAAATAAAAGATATATTGTGTTTATAATTACTATATGATTGATAACAAATTATAAAAGAAATATCGGGCTTATGATTAAGATATGATTGACAACAAAGTAACTAATATAATTTATTTAAAATTTTAATTTTCTAAGATGATTTTAGATAATGATTACAATAATAATAAATTAAATTATTTAATTTATTTTTATCTTTAATATATATATATATGTGTAATAGTTTTTAAATGATTGATGGAAATCAAATTGTTCCTACATCATTTTTATTTAAAAAATAATAATTTTAAAATATTTTTTTAGATTCTTTTTGAAATAAAGATTAAATAAAGAAAGAACTATTTTGAATAAAATAGATAAGATCTCAAAAAGAGATTTAACTTTTTTTTTAAAATTTTATAAATTAGTTAAGCTATTTTAATTATAATGGTGTTTTTATGTGTGTTTTATTTTGATGTAATTTTCTTTTTTAGTTTAAATGAATGAGCATGGTATCATCTTAAGTTCCATAGCAAGTGATTTGGTCCCTCCAATGCTTGATAAACCCATAATTAACGTGAATCTGGGTTGGATTTTTAAACTCCAGGTCTATTAAGTAGTGAAAAGAAGAAAACAAAACTAAAATAAAGTAGGCTTCAAATATTAAGATGAAGGGACATCTTTACTAGTTTATTTTATTACCATATAGCATTATCATTATTGTATGCGAAACTTGAAATGAAATTGGATACATGCTTGATATGTTGCAGAGATGGTACTTGTTTTTAATCATTATACACACAACCACAAATTATTACAAAAGAGTATTTATGTACTCAAGTATTCATGTGGTGGTCACATCATTCTATGATAGCATTGTTATATATGTTATAGATGTTCGTTTCAACCTTCACCGAACACATCCCCATATTTGTATCGACTTCCTACTAAATTTGATCGTAGTATTTATCAAAATCATTTTTAAGGAATGTATCTTATTGTTCAAATTCCCAATCCTACTCTATGACCACCCAACCAAAAATCACATTGTTTAGAATAAATGCCTATTAAATGAAACTTATATGCACATTACACACACAATTCCTAGAAACATCCCTTTCCCTCAACAAAGCCAACCAGTTACTATCCCACCTTTATAGTAGTCAGCCACCAATAAGACAAAGCCAGAGTAGTCGTACAACCAAAAAGTACATACGGTACCTTAGCCATGATATTGTAAGAAATACTCAATGAAGTTACTAGTCCACATCCTCGAATGGTTTCCCTAGAAGTGTTCTTTGGAATGGGATTGATAAACCTTAGATTAATGAATCTTTCAAACATCTTATGGAAAATTCCTTTAAAGACCTGTGAATAAATTCATCTCTAATAGTATCTCACATAGAATTGTAAAACTCACAAGGTAGTGCATCAATCCATGAATATTTACCATTCTATATTTAACTAAGAAATGCAAACTATTCATCCTTTGTGAAATCCTTATACAACCTATAATGTTCAACAATAAAGACCTTGTGTAGAAACATCCTATAACAAGCATTTATGCCAAAAACCTCAACCTTTATTGTTAGGAAAGGAGAAAAAATATTCTAAAAATTATCTCCAAGCATACTTTGGATCCCAGATGGATCTTCCTCAAGTGAACCATCATCTACGTGAAGGCTAAGTACTTTGTTAGTAACCACTTACTTCATTATAAATTTGAAAAACTTTGATCCCTTTTCTCCCTGTTGATTCCATGATAACTTAACATGGATTTTGGAACCTATATATATATATATATATATAATCCTCCTTATGCACAACAAACTTGAAGTGCAAGTTACAAACTCTTGAATGACAATGTTATGCAGGTACTGCTTAACGAGGCTATGGATCTGTTCTAACTTCTACCTATCCTCTAGAATCATTTTTATACACTTGCAAACAATCATATGGATTAATCCATGCATGAATTTGATGGTCCTATGAATGGATTCCTCCCTCTATACCATACAACCCCTATCCCCTACACCACAAGAATTAATTTTCCAAAAATTATGGAATAACGAAGAGAAATGAAGGGAATTCAAATGAAAAACATTTATCTTGAACAAGGGAGAAAGCTTTGATGCAATCATATGGCCCCCCAAAATAGGATTTTGGATGGGTGGATGATATGAAGAAGTTGTCTCCATCATCACATTCAACATTCAAATCTTTCCATAAAACTAATATGCTCATAATATCCATATTATCAATTCTCACATGAACAAGATCTCCTTCCACTGATGTGAATTGGAACAAGTGAAGAAACCTCCACAGTAAAAATTCTTTTCCCCAATTAGGATCAAATATTTGGAGGCTATCCTTATGCCTTTACCATGACAACTTCTCCACACAATTGTATACCACTAAACATGATCCAACACCATGATAACAAACCCATTTCACCATGTTAAAGTCACCACCCACTATCCATTCTACATCTAGAAAAGAGGAAGAGATCGACTCACAAAGGTAGGCTTGACCTCAATTGATGTTGGGAACATACATTGGCCAAAATCCAAGCACTCTCACAAGTATCAAAAGAGTAGATCCCAGATGCACTAGTTATTGAGGTCACAACGATATGATCTAAGAAAAATTCATAGGAAAGGGGATACATAAGGCACTACCATACCCAACCTTTTGAATTTGGTTTGAGCTAAAAAAGAGATGATTCCAGAAATACCTCATATGACAATGAAGATCAAAATCAGCATACTTCACCTCCTAAATAAATACCACATATTGTTGAGGCTTTTTAAAAGTTCCTTGGACAATTTGATTCCTACCTAGGATCTCCAACCCTCTCCCATTCCAAGAAAGAAGAAAAATATTCGTTGAAATAGTAGAGTGATTGCAAGAGTATTGAACATGTTTCTTGGTGATACATTACCCAAACAGGAGCGTCCTTTCTCTAGGGAAAGGGACAAAAATTTATTTAATCACTTTACTTGAGGAGTAGTACCCACCACTCTACTTGTATTGTCCATGATATTTGGATATGTTTCCACCTTCCTCTTGTTAGTCTTCACCTACCAACCTTTAACAATGCCAATACTTTGGGATGACATAGACACATAGAATAGAAGCCAACAAAGTGCTCTTATCCCATGAGCCGTCAATTGAACCAAGGTCAAAATCTTGCATTGGATTTAAAATAGGATCCATAATATCCTTAGAAGGACCCTAAGTTACCCCACCACTCAAACTATCTCTCAATCCTTGTGATGAATATGAAATAGAACTTGTGCCTTGAGAGGATACCAAGGGTGATTTTCGATGTGGTCAATAAAAAATAGGGTGGTCCTAACCTTAACAAAAAAATAATAATTACAAAGCTTTAAATCGCACACTTTCTGCTAGTGAACTCCATCGATCATCATAAATGACTTAGAAGGAAGAAATTCCTTCTTCAAATGATTTCTACACACACATGCTAGGACTACCTTGAAATTAATTCCATCATCCAATTAGGATCGTCACTTTGGAAAACTATTGGAAAATGACTCTACAAAAGGTCATAGTCCCATTGAAAGAAATTGAACTCAAACTACAAAGGGTAGTTGATTTGACTTTGATCTCTAGATTAAAATATTTCTTCCATGACTAAGCATAGGCCATAGAACTAGTAATCTTCCATGTATCAAGTTGCAACAACTGCCTCATTGAAGACTCTGAATTGAATAACAAACAAACATATTTAAACCCCAATCCCCAAAAAGAGTTTAATGACACCCTTTTTTCTTCACAATCGAACAGACACTATTTATTAAATTCATCTTCCTTTCACATTCAATGAACAAAGTATATGAACAATCCTCTACACTCAAGACTTTTTCACAATTCAAAAGTATTAATATTAATCTTTTTACTAACAACAATGAAGGATAATTATTAATATGATGCAGGCATTAATGACATAATAACTATGGGTGTCAATTACTTAATAGTATTTTTAAGTTTAATTTATTTACCTTGGTCCATGCCTCAAAGCCAATACCTAGATCCAAAAAACTAAAATGGTTCCAATATTCGAATTCATAGTTAAACAATTCCATTGTGAGGTCATGTGTGTAAGTTTGAGGTGTTATTCTTGGCCTTGGATACATGAAAGCTTAATTTAGGGCCTAATGCATATTCTACTTCCTTAATCATATTGAGGACCTTGTGACCCATACCTCATTATTTGGAACTCATTATCTCCACTTGGAGGTCATATATGATGTTTAGAGATCATGTTATTTGGCTCATGGATTCATTCTTGGGATCGGATTCCTTCCATATTCATGTAGTCCCTATGGCCTAGGTATTCACATAACCATGTACAAGGCCTACATACTCACACCTTTGCTCAAACCTTATATTACTTCCAATATCTCCATTCACAGGCCAAGGATATGTTGAAGAAGTCATGTGTGTTGGATTAATAAACCATCCTTAAAAAAATATGCTTAAAATATTCCTTTAGGGTATAAGGCTGAGGTTTCTACTCCCAACCATGTTTAATCCTAAAGACTCATACTTAGTATTATAAACCTCATAATGTCATCCATATCCCTAGTTAGAGGTAATAACCTAATAAAGAGGTATCGTGTTGTGGTTTGAAGTGTTATCCATGTCCATGGATTCCTAATAGATTCTTTTATAATCCAATACCTATGTTTGTTCATTCAACCATGTTCAAAGACACACGATGATCAAAATATTCTAATGGCATGCATATCCTCATTTGTAATACAAGGCTAGCTTCGAGAGGTCTTATGTGATAGTTTGATTCATTGATCTTAACACCAAATTCCTAAAACCTTCCTTTAGGGCCTAAGTCTTATGTTTTCTCCCATATGTCCAAGGCTCTAATACCCATACCTAGTGTCAATTATATCAACACGCAAATGCCAAGGATAACATTAGGAGTTCATGGGTGTATTTCTTAGCTTCCTTCAAGGTGTAAGCCCTAAGTTTCCTTGCATGACTATATATAAAACCTTAAGACTGAGACATACTATAAGAAAATGTCATAATGGTGTTGACATCCTCACTTAGAGGTAGATAATATCCCTAATAGAATGTGTGCAGTCGTTTAAGGTGTCGGTTCTGTCACTACATGCCTACAATGTTTTTACTAGGGTCTAAGGCTTGGGTTTCCTCCCTCAAACATGTCAAGAGCCTTGATACCCATATAGTGTGTTGAACACCTCATAATGACACTAATATACCCAATATCATGCCAATAATACCATTATGAGGACCTAATTGTTGGTTCAAGGTATATTTGTTAATACTACATGCCTAGATGTTTCCTTCAAGGCCCAAGGATTAAGTTTCCTCCATTGATCATTTATATGCCCCCAATACCCATATCTTGTTTTTTTCCTCTGATTCCCCCCTTTATCCCTATTCTAAGGCCATGGATTCTCTCAAAATCTTGTTTATAATGGTTCAACACATCATTCTTGACCCTAGATGCCCAAAAACTTCATTTAGACTAAGGCCTAGGTTTCTTCTGTCAACCATGTTAAGGGACACTACACCTATCCTTATTTAGTAAAAAACTAGTATAATGGTGTTAAATCCCACACATAGAGGCTAATAATACTCCTAGAAAGAGTTGTGTGGTGACCTTTGATGGGTCTTTCTTAGTCCTAAATTCATAGAAGCTTTTTTTAGGGCTTAAGGTAGAGGTTTTCTCCCTAAACCATGTGCACAAACCTATTTATTATATGGATACCAAGAAATGGTATGATTTGAATAAATTTCAATTTGAATCATGTTTATTAATACTTTATAATTATAATATAAATTAAAAATGATTGCACGTGTATTTAAAAATAAAATACCTTATTTACAAAATATTAAAAATAAAAAGATTAATTTGTTGTGAGTATGGTGCAAAACCTCATAAATTAATATGGAGGAATTATTTAATAAATAAAACAAAAAATAAACAAGCGTGTTAAGTTATTTCCAAAATAATTAAGTGTGAATTTGTTTTTGTTTATGGTGCAAATCCTCATAATTAAAATTTATTTGTACATGTCTATGTCCATGTGATAAATAAGGACTTACCACCACTTTATGGTACTTGCCAAAATGACATTTCTCTTAAAATAAATGTCATAACCATCTATTTCCAAAAATATTAATAAACATGACAACAAAGTATATGTGGTGGTACACCAGCCACAAAATGTAAGAGATGGTATTACCACCATTTTAACATCACAAAAACTATAAATAGTGTTAATATCACCACTTTTACACCAAAAAATATATGTGATACTAACTTATAGTGTTAAAAGATGTGTTTTCTTAAAAATATTACAATAAAATTGCATTAAAATAAATTTGAGATGAAGTCACAAACCAAATTAGCCTTGATAATTGACAAGTCGGTCTAAAAGAACCTTTCGCCACATACATACATACATATATATATATTCTCTCAATTCAAATTCCTTTGTAAACCACTCTGAAAGCGAAGGCGCATTTTCTGTAATTCCAATCCCTAACCTAATTGTCTTTTTCGGTAGTTCCAATCCCTAACCTAATTGTCTTTTTCAGATTTGGTTTTCTGTGCGGATTCATCACACGCGAAAAAGATGTCTGAGCATCGGAGATCCAACCCTCCCGATATTGCAGACACATATTCCCTGTTGGTTCTCAATTTAACTTTCCGCACAACCGTAGAAGATCTATATCCCCTATTCGATCCATACGGGCGAGTTGTGGATATCCATATTCCAAGAGACAGGACCACTGGGCAGTCCCGAGGGTTTGCATTTGTGCGCTACAAATATGAAGAAGAGGCTGACGAAGCCATTGAAAGGCTTGATGGTATGAAGTTTGATGGAAGATATATCAAGGTCCAGTACGCGAAGTACGGTCCGAATGCAGAAAGAATACAGCGAGGGAGAATTGGTGCCGACGCCAGATCCAGGAGACGAAGCCCTGCTCGACGAAACAGGTATAGAGATCGGAGCCGTAGTCCCCCTCGACTAAGCAGTTACAGAGATAGGGCTGATGGTAGGCTAGGTAATGGCCGCGACAACCATGAACGCCATGAACTCCATCAAGAGAGAGATAGAGATTACCGTCGTCGAAGCCGAAGCCGCAGCCGAAGCCTAAGACGAAGCCCCCGCCGAAGCTTCCGACATCGTGGACGTGATATGAGTCGCAGCAGCAGCAGAAGCAGATCGAACAGTGCAACGAAGAGAATATCAAGACGGCGTTCTCGCACCCAACGAAGCAGTCCTTCAACACAACGGAGTACTACTACTTTATCTAACTCAGAGCATCCTGTCGAAGCTACTTTATCTGCCTCAAAAACACCCTAAACCCTAATAGAACACTATGTATGTAATTAAATGAATTGTCTTAATGGTGGGAAATGATGTCACTTTTTTATGCTTAACCTTCTATGTCATCATCATTGTTGAGAAAGGTGTTTGAAGGTGTCAAAAGCTCAGAAGATCTAATCTGGATGATACCATTATTGAAAGTGAAAATATTGTTAGAAAAAAACAGGTAGAAAACAAACTCGACTACAGTGAAATAGGTACAAGATTAGAAGAATATGGAATGGATCCATGTTTGAGCTTTGGATTTAGCTACCAGGTTAGAAGAATATGGGATGGATCCATGGCTGTGCTTTGGATTTGAATTTGATATATTTTTGGGTAGTGGTTTTAATTGACCACTAATAATGTTTATTTGTTCTTATTTTTTTTAATGTAATCTTTGTTTGGTGCACAATAAAATATTATATATTTTTTATTTTTTATATAATTACCAAAGGTACAAGAAAGTAAGAATTAAAAATGGTCATAATCATGTTCAAATCATCTTTTAAAATTTGTTTGTTATTTAAATTTCATTATTTAAACACTTTTTTTAAACAAAATTTTATAAAAAAACTTATAAGGTTGAGATGATATGTAGATCAACTAGTTATTAATATTTTCAACACTCCTCCTTGATTATGAGTAGATGAGGATATTTACACAAAATTTTACAATATTCATTGAGCAGAACTTGTCATTCATAAATAACTTTGCAGATATTGGAACTTATTCGTTGCCAATGGCTTTGTAGAGATGTCTACAAGATGATCTTTATACCTGCAAAATTCTAAACAAATCTTTTTGTTACTCACCAATTCTCTTATGAAATAATACCTTGTGCTGATGTGCTTGGTTCTCTTGCGGAACACATGATTCTTTGATAATACAATGGCTTAATTGTTTTCGCAGAAAATGGTTGTTGGTTCTTGTTGGTTCTTGCGGTAGGTCTCTTAAATTCTCTACATCCAAGTGGATTGACATGTAGCACTCATAATTGCGACATATTCTGCTTTTGTTGAAGACATATTTACAATGAGATGTTTCTTCGAAGCACACGATACAACGACTGTACAAAAATGAAATATGTACCTAGATATTAGTTTCATGTCATTTGTGTTGAAACCATTGTCACTATCAATGTATCCAATGAGTTTGAAAATGTTTGAGGTTGAATACATAATGTCAATATTCTTTTTTCCACTTAGATACCTCAAAATTATCTTACCTACTTGTCATTGAGAGTCTTTTTGTGATTCCATGAATCTTGAGATGAGACTTACTCTATACATGATGTGTGGTCTTGTCGTAGTTAAACAAATAAGGCTACCAACAAGGTTTTTAAACAGCGCGTTGCCTCCTTTCACACACTTGGGGGTTAAGCTAAACAAAAATCTTCAAGCTTCTAGATGTGTCCTTGGGTGCAAGTCTTGAGTCAAGCACTGTCACTTGATGGTGACTCCTCCCTTTAGGAAAAAATCCTAACGAAGGTAAGAGGGATTGTTAAGGATGGAAATGAGATTTTTAGGAGTTTTTGGAGTAAAATATTGAAACAAGTTTGTTTGCAAATTGAAATAAATTGCTATAGTCCTCTAATACCATACCTAGTGCTCAAAACCTTCAAATGACAATTAATTTGAAGGACCATCAACACAACCATCAAAACATGGTAATTAATCCCCCATAATTCTTTCATGGTGCTGGAACCCCTAGATCTTTTAAATGGCATCAATACTCGAAATTGTAGGCGAAATACATATTTAAATTTAGAGTTACATATTGCACATGTGAAATGTATCTTTGATCAATGAGTTTCATATCTTGTGCACGATGAATTTTAACCATCAATTGTTTTCTTTCCATATACTATTTCCATATGCCTTTTCTCTCAACCCCAATAACAAGCAATGATGACGTTGTTAGTCATGAAAGGTACAAAGAGTAGTGTTTATCTATGAAAAAGCTATAAACCAGTAAAGATCCATCTTAAAAAGGATATACCAAGCACCAAAAGGGATCAAATTTCTCTAATTGCAAACCCCTTTTTTAGAGTAGAAATTTTGAGGAAATGTGAATGGAATGTGTATGGTTTTAATTTGTAGTCTTCTATATTATATGTGGTTCTAAAATATATTTTAAATCTAAATTGAGTCGACATGTTATTTTTATAACATTTTAAATTATTTTTTATAAAGGATACATGTCAGCTCTAGGATGAGCACGGAAGGACTTACACATCCCCCCTACTGAGTTGTAGAATGCGCCTCTTCAGCGCAACAAAAAGGACTAACAAAAAAGTACACGATTTACTAATAAACATAAGCATAGAAACTTCATTAAGACTATCCATCTAACTTGTAAACAAAAACATCAAACTAAAATGATTTAATTAAACATTAGTAATAATATACTATTACGCATACACTATAATTAAAATTAAAACTAATTATTTTATAACCAAAACCCTATCTTCTTCTTTGAAACCCTAAAACTTCTTCCACATAGCTCACATTATTAACTTATCTCTACATCTCCATTATTAATAACGAAGATCAGATACTATCCACAAATTGACAAACTCGTCCTGATGATGGATCTCGATATGGATTCGAAACGTCGACAACGTGACATTGGAACTATGGATTCTCCAAAATCAATTGAAACTAATAACCACAGAAATCTCACAATAGAACAAGAAATTCATTGTTTAAAGAGGTAGGTTGGCTGAAACCTAGGTCTACATCTGCTTTTGAGCATCCTCGTCTATGTGTGCATCTATCTCAATAATATGCATTAATGATCGAACACCTCTGCCCTTCATCCACTCCACCTAGAACTCCACACCCATGTGACAAGTGAGGATGTTTTGATTCCTTTCCATGACATGAAGTTAGAGATAAACCCACCTAAGGGGATCCACTTCTACTTTTACAAATTCCAACTACTATAGGATATCGGTTAGTTGTCCTTCCTCTCCATTAATACTTGGGTCACGATCACCTTTAAAGAATAATAAATTTGTCGTGGCTGGTGGAAAAACACCATTCAACCTTGAGTATTACCTAGGCACTTAACCAAACCCTAAAATTCCTCTCCCCATTGAATTTTAGAGAAATATTCCTTCTCCAAGTAAACCTTCTTCTCTTCATCTTCAACCTCAACTTTAATGGATGGGTGGATTGTTAGTGTACACAGGGTACTCCCAAAGGACCGAACACCAAGAATAGCCGCTTCACACAAATAGATCATAGATCAATACACCAATGTTTGTCACGTGGTTAAAACCCTCGAGAGGGAAACAGTCCACGGCCCTGGCCAAATAGCTACTTGGAGCAATTTATTATGCAAAAGAAAGAAAGTTACATGAGCTTTTCATAATCGATCAAATAGCCAAGGACTCTCTATGCTCTTAAAATAGAGATCATAGACCAATCGGGTGTTAAGCCACAGATCAATGGTAGGTATAATTTAAGAGAAGTTGAACCGTCAGATCACTCTATGTCTAGAACATATCATGACCGTTAGATTAGAATATTTACAAATGCATACTAATGCATACTAAAGAAACACACTTTTATCTAACGGATATATTACACAAGTTGATCTTAACTAACTCCTAAGTGTCTAAATATCCTAACATCCCCCCTTAAGAACAACTTGGGATATGATTGAAAGATTTACAAAAGTGACACTATTAGGAGAAGGAAGGAGGCATTAGAGCCTATCCCCCCTTAAGGACACATTCATGAACTCCTAACATAGACTGAAGTTTACAAAACTTTGCTTCCGTAAGAGACTTGGTGAAGATGTCTGCAACTTGATCATCTGTAGGGAAATAGAGCACTTCACTAACACGATCATGAACAAGATTTCTGATGAAGTGCATGTGTAGCTCAATGTGTTTTCTGCGCTGATGTAGAACAGGATCTTTGGCAAGATTGATGGCACTTTGATTGTCGCACCAATGTGGAGTGGGATGCTGCTGTTCGAACCCAAACTCTGAAAGGATTTGTCGAAGCCATAAAGCTTCCTGACTGGCATTAACTGCGGCTCGATATTCTGCTTCTGTTGAAGAAAGAGCAAGATCTTTTTGTTTCTTACAAACCCAAGTGACAGGTCCAGATCCCAGACTGAAACCATAACCTGTAGTAGACTTTTGATCATCAGGATCGCCGGCCCAATCTGAATCAGTGAAACCAACCAACAAAGGTCTCCCCCCAGTACTATAATGAATCCCAAACTGAATTGTTCCTCAAATATATCGAAGTATTCTTTTTGCTGCTTTCTAGTGACTTTCATGAGGAGTTTTCATATAACGGGCAACACGACCAACGACAAAGGAAAGGTCAGGACGGGAATGAGTCAAGTATAAAAGACTACCAACAAGCTGATGATACAAGGTGGCATCTACTTCAGGGGAAGTGCAAGTGGTAGAAAGTTTGACTGCAGACTGGAAGGGAGAAGGGGATGGCTTACAATCTTCCATGTGGAAGCGACGAAGAAGGTCACAAGCATACTTAGACTCGGAAAGAAAGATTCCTTCTTTGGTTTGCAAGACTTGGAGACCAAGAAAATAAGGCAAATGTCCTAAGTCTGACATTTCAAAATTTTTCTTATGACTAGATTTCACATGGGTTATAAGGTTAGGGTCACTACTAGTAAGGATAAGATCATCAACATAAAGAACAAGTATGATGAGATGGTTTCCTACTTTCTTGGTATAGACATTGGGGTTAGAATGGCATCTAGAAAAACCAGTGTCAAGGAGAAAGCTATCCATTTTGGCATACCAAGCTCTAGGAGCTTGCTTAAGGCCATATAAGGATTTCTTAAGGAGACAGACAAGGCTAGAGTTATCCTGAACATATCCAGGAGGTTGTTCCATGTAAATTTCCTCATGTAAATCACCATGTAAGAAGGCAGACTTGACATCCATTTGATGGACTTCCCAGTTATGTAAGGCTGCGAGGGAAAGAACAAGGCGGATGGAGTTCATTTTTGCTATAGGGGCAAAGGTTTCATTGTAATCAATCCCTTCAACTTGGGAAAAACGTTTGGCAACTAACCTTACCTTAAGTCTTTGAACACTACCATCTGATGCATACTTAGTTCTGTAGACCCATTTACATCTGACAAGTTTTCTTCCTTTTGGAAGAGGAACAAGATCCCAAGTATCATTCGCCATTAAGGAACGATATTCTTCATCCATAGCTGCATCCCAATCTGGATTTCCTGAAGCTTCTGCAAAAGTTTCTGGATCATGATTCTCAGAAACTTGAGCCAAAAAAGAAGAGGCTCGCTGAAACTGAGAATGTGTTCAACGTTGATCTCTAGGATCACCGGCAAGATCACCAGCTGCTTCACATGTTGAACGGACCCATAGAGGAAGTATTGGTGCTGGTGCAATTGGAGGAACATGAGCAGGCGGAGGTGGATTTTCATCCTCACTGTCATCATCAGAAACCGGAGTTGGAAACCTATCAAGGAAGCTAGAAGAAGAAGAAGAAGGCACATTTGCCGAATCAGGCTCGTAGGCCAAAGATGGCACACCCGCCAAGTTAGGCTCGCAGGCCTAGAGATTTTCATCAAATTTAACATCTCTTCTAATGATTACATCATGAGAATGTGGCTGAAGAAGTCTATAACCTTTTACATCTTCAGAATATCCAACAAATATGCACTTTTCACTTTTAGGCTGCAATGCTTTCCGTTTTTCATCCGGAATGTGAGCCCATGCTTCACAACCAAACACACAAAAGTGACTTACATCTGGTTTAATTTTACTCCACGCTTCTTCTGGTGTTATACCTCGTAAAACTTTAGTGGGTGTGCGATTAACTATGTAATTTGCACAATTTATGGCCTCAGCCCAATATTGAAGACTTAGTCCCTTAGATTGGATCATACAATTAGCCATTTCTTTTAAAGTGTGGTTCTTCCTTTCAGCTACACAATTTTGCTGTGGTGTATATGGAGCAGTGTGCTGTTGTTGGATTCCTTGTTCAGTGCAGAAAGTAGTGAGCTTGTTGTTAACATATTCTCCTTCATTGTCAGATCTTAACTTCATAATTTGATGACCAGATTGTTTTTCAACAAGGGCCTTGTAGGCCAAGAACATGTTAAATACTTCGCTCTTAAGTTTTAAGAAGTAAACCCAAGTGCGTCTGGAGTAGTCATCAATGAAAGTTAAGAAATATTTGAAACCAGAAAATGAAGCAGATGGAAGAGGGCCACACAAGTCACTATGCACAAGCTCTAAGGGAACCGAGGCGTGCCAAGAGGCACGTTTGTAAAAACTGTCCCGATGATGTTTTTCGAGTACACAATAGGAACAAACACCATCCTTGCAAGATATACCAGTGGAAGACCAGTCACCATATTTTCTTTACATAGTTGTTGCAATGAGCGATAATTTAAGTGACCAAATCGCTCATGCCAAAGTTTTCTCAAGTTATCACTATGAGCAACAAAAACTGAAGGAAAAGGTGATGAACCAAAGCTATTAAATTTGTACAACCTGGTAATATCATCAACAGTTCCAGTAGCAAGGACATTTTGAGGATTTTTTAAATCCTTGATTACAACTTGGTGAGGTGTAAACATTACAGTTTTTCCTTCACCAGAATGAGTAATTTGATAGACTGATAACAAATTGCAGGAAATTTTTGGAACACATAGTACATCACTGAAATGACCATTTTTTACTGGAACTGTTCCAGATCCTACAACACTTAAAGATCTATCATCACCAACAAATATTTGTTTGGTGTTACATTCATGCATAGTAGAAAAGATGGCTTTATCCTTAGCCATATGATAAGATGCTCCAGAATCAATGAGCCATTCATTTGAAGTAGAAGAAGAAGATGTGGTATAAGAGTAACCAGAAGCACAAAGTGCATGTCCATGAGAGGTAGATTCTGAAGACGAATCTAGCCTGATGTGGTGCTTCTTCATTGCTGCTTCCAAGGCTGCCATCTTCTTAAAACACTTAGATTCATCATGATTATCTTTCCCACAAAAATTGCAATGACGCTTAGCCTTCTTTTCTTTTTGCTTGGATCCTTTATCATTTTTTAAGGGAGGAGCTAGCTGAGAGGGTTTGGGACCCTTGTTTTGCTTTTTATTGTGAAAATTCTGTTTCTTGGGAGGCTTGGACTTTTCTTTCTGTTGGGACAATAAGGCTTTCCCAGATGTATCTGCATTGTTAATTATTCCAAGATGAATGAGCTTGTCTTGCTCTGTAATTAAGGAATCACAAAAGGATTCAAGACTAGGTTTTACATAGCTGGCTGCAGTCAAGGATTCTTTCATGGAGTAGAATGTAGATACAAAAATAGAATATGCAAGTCCAAGTTTGGAAAGAATATGATAAATACATTGTTTGTCTTCTTTCTTAATCTTGCATTTTGCACATAATAGTCTAAGAGTTTTATACTTAGATAAATAGTCTTGAATGCAAGAAAAATCATTGGGATTGAAGCAAAGCAACTCATTCTCAAGTTGATGACCCCGAATTTCATTGTGTTTACCAAACACAGATTCCAACATGTCCCAAGCAACATCAGGTTCATCAATTCCAGATATGTGGAATCGCAAATCAGTAGAGATTGACATCCTAATCAATCCACGAGCTTCATCACATCTATTTGCCCATTTAATTTTCTTATCATCATCAGTGGGTTATGTTTCTTTCCCTGAGGTTATTCTAAAAAGTCCCCTACTTCGCAGAACATCCTCCATACGAGATTTCCATGAGAAATAGTTTGAACTTGTAAGTATAATATCACAAGGGGTGACCATACTATAAAAATAATGGCTGAAAGAACAAAAACTAATTGTCTGGATGCAAGGAGCTCGAAAAAATATGCGGTTTTAAAAAAAACAATACTTAAAACGGATTCCAGATGATGAAGTTATGATTGATCAAGGAAAATGTTGAAGATGTCCCCAATAATGACGTGGCAGATATTAACTTGACCAACTAAAAAAAGAATCCCCCTCTTCCCAAGACCAACCTTTGACAATCACTTTTACAATAAAGTTGCTTTTGAAGTGAATCACTTTTATAGAATAAGTGATGTTCACTTTTACAATAGTGACTTTTAAATAGTGCGACAATAAATTAAAAGACTTAAGTGACTCACTTTTATTTTATTTTATTAATGTGAGATGCACTTTTACAATAAAGTAACTTGAAAATAGAAATTGCATGCACTAAAAAGTAGCTTGATAAGATTTGAACTCAAGACTTATCAAGGTGTAAAGCAACTTTGGACCAAGTGAGCTAAGTTTAAAATGTACGTAAAACTATGGAAAGAGGAAGGGGGCTTTTTTTTTTTTTACTCTTCTCTCTCGTTTTCCGTGCTTGCTTTCTTTTCTTGCAAATCACAAAAAAAACAAAAAACAAAAAACAAAAAACTTTTTCCACACAATGGGGTTAGATCTTGGTTAGCTTACCCGGAAAGTCTATGTTTTCAAGTTTTCTCGCTATTTCTAATTTGCCGTGATCACACAAGGTGCACGGCAAAGAGCATACGTAGCCAAGAAGACAGGAAAAAAAAACTTTCCCTCACTGTTTCTGATTCGCCGCTATCGCGCAAGGTTCACGGCAAATAGCATATGCAACCAGGGAAGGGAAATTTTCGAGACTAAAACAAAAAGATCTAATAATAATACTCATAAAATATGAGAGAGATTTAAAAATAAAAATAAAACAAATCCGTCACTGTAACATTATACCTTCAGATTTGCCAAAATGAGTGTTTCTGGAGCAAACAGAAATGGTTTTCGGTGAAACGAAAACTGTTTCCAAATGGAAACGGTGCTCCGGATGCAATGGAATAGCTCCCACAGGCTACAAATGCATAGAAAATCCAAAAACTAGAAACCCTTTCAAAGTTTCGGCAACACCGGTTCCAGATCTTGTTCAAAACCGAAAGCGGCTCTTTCTTCAGTAGAAGCAGAATATCGAGCCACAGTTAATGCCAGTCAGGAAGCTTTATGGCTTTGACATATCCTTTCATAGTTTGGATTCAAACAACAGCCTCCTACTCCACTTTAGTGCGACAATCAAAGTGCCATCAAGCTTGCCAAAGATCCTGTTCTACATCAGCGCAGCAAACACATTGAGCTACACATGCAATTCATCAGAAATCTTGTCCATGATCGTGTCATTGAAGTGCTCTATTTCCCTACAGATGATCAAGTTGCAGACATCTACTATAGGATATCAGTTAGTTGTCCTTCCTCTCCATTAATACTTTGGTCACGATCACCTTTAAAGACTAATAAATTTGTCGTGGCTGGTGGAAAAACACCATTCAACCTTGAGTATTACCTAGGCACTTAACCAAACCCTAAAATTCCTCTCCCCACTGAATTTTAGAGAAATATTCCTGCTCCAAGTAAACCTTCTTCTCTTCATCTTCAACCTCAACTTTAATGGATGGGTGGATGTGGTTCTAAAGTATCCAATTGACTTCCTATCTCTTTCTTATTAGAGGAAATTTGGGGTCTAAAATGGGCCTCCTAAGGAAAATAATAAAAAAAGCCACATCACTCTACAAATATGCCATGTTAGATTAAATCTAATGAAAATCCAATGAAAGTCAACCTAAATCCTCTCATTAATGGTAGTTCACAACTATATTGAGTTAATGTAGAGTTAAGAGACATTGATTAAAAATATTAATGAAATATTTAGATTCTTGTGTAAACATAATAAATGATAGGAAACTTTTGAATTTTATATATATATTTTTTAAATGAATAGACCACTACTTTTTATATATTTAATAAATTTAAAACTCCAATATATTCATTTATAATGAAAAATATAATTATAATAGTATTAAAAAAATTAAAAAAATCACTATTATTTTTTAATATAAATTTTATATTAATTCATATAAAAAATATTACATCACATAAAATAAAAAACAATAAACTATGTATATTCATATTATTTTTTATATTAATATAAAAAAAAAATTTGTGGTTTAATTGGTAGGTAAGTAAGAGAGAAAAAAAGTAAAATCAAAATTTATTATAATTTTAGTAACATTAAAAATAGTTTTTATTTTTTTATTTTGTTAGTATTTAAATGTTTTATTTATTTTTGGATGTAATAATTAAATGTATTTATTTTTTAAATATTATCTAATAATATTAAAAATACTAAATATCTTTTATTTAGTATTTCAAGATAAATCTATTTAAAATTAAATATTATTTAGTTGTTTTTTTTTAAATTGATTAATAAATGTTTTTAGTATTTCAAAATGCTTCCACTACAATTTTAATTAATGTGAAGGTTATGTTTTAGAGGAGTTAGAAGTACTGATCAAATAAAATATTCCATATTTTTTAGTTAAAGTTTATTTATCTTATTTCGAGGTGACCTTTTCAAGAACTTAACCAAGGTGAGGTTGATATGGAGTTAGCTATTGTCATATAAAAATATGACACGTAAGCATTATGTGTCCAACTCAACCATAATGGTTGACCAAAGATATTGAAATTGTATTGGTTTAAAAATTCAACTCAATCTAGCTCATCCATGGCACAGTTTTTTATAAGCCCCATTTTAGACCCCAAATTTCCTCTAATAAGATCCATGGCACCCCTTCAACCCTTGAGCCTAGTGGATCTTCTTTTATTACCTTTCATATCTGCATAATGTCTATGCCGCGATCTATTGAATCAAACACGATGCAATAGTCATCTTCCCATAGTCAAGCTTTGCCATGAGGTAACTTAATGACCACTTACACAACTCCCATTTCCATCATCGTGCTCCAACCCTAGCTACACATCTCAATTGTAGTTTCAGTTTGTTCTAGGTGCTTTAAGGGCACTTAAGGGTTCATGAAGGTGCTAAATCTATTTTTGCAACCAAAATCACAATTTCAGTAATCAAAATCACAATTTCAGCAAAAAAATTCTTATCCTAAAATTCCAGAAAATTTTGCGAACAAAGATACCAACTTGGTCTAAAGTTGATCTCACTTAGTAATTAAAGATGTAATTGTCACTTGGCAATTAAACATGTAATTGTTTTGTTTTGCAAATCTTAGTTTTACTTTTAACTAGTGTCATCTAGGTACACTTAATTATTGGTTGTTTCACCTTGACTTTTGTAATGTAGCTTTGGGTTTATGATATATATGCCATTGTTGTATTTGATTGAGAAATTAATTTGTAAATCTCTAATATATTTCTTTTATTTTGTTAATGGAGTTTTGGATTTGTGATATATTTTTTAATTTTGAGTAGTTAAATTGATAGGAGTATATATTTTAGAGTGAATTATCATCTATGTTTTTTCATTTATGGAAGAGAATGAGACAGTCTAAATTGATTATGTGGATGTAATCCAAAATTCATAATTAACAATTTCAAAAAATGAAAAAATAGCTTATAAGTACAATTCTTGATATTTGGAAAATTTAAACTTCAACTTCAACTATTGGACTACTAGATACACAGCTATAAGCTTAACTCCATTGATGATACAACTATTAGCTTAATTTCAACTTCAATCATGACTTTTACTTGAAGTTTAATATATACTAACTTTTAAAATTAAATATTAGATACACATATTAGCTTTAGCTCCAATAATTTGACAACTATTAACCTTAAATTCATCTCTAACCATTGTTATATTGGATAATTATTAGCTTAACTATTAGATATAATTATTAGTTTAACTCCAATGATTTTACAACTAATAGCTTAACTTCAACTTTAACCATGATTACATTGGATAACTATTAGATTAACTCTTAAATAACTAAATGAAGAGTAAGTTTCACTAATTCAAGATTTCTTTTGATGAGTTGTATTCTAGTGGTCAAGAGATATAAAGTAAAATATAAACCCAATTTTTTATGGATCTACTAATCGTCTTTCTCCAATAGTAACAAAAACAACTACTATTTCTCCTTCTGATACCTTCAACCACAGCACTTCGTTGAAATAAAAAAATGAAGTAAACATTGCTAATGACATGAAGAAGATAAACATTGTTAATGACACTTGAGAAGATGATTAACCTATAAGATCAATTCAACAAGTCTACAAATATCAAGGCATATACAATAAGTCTACAAATATCTACACCTTGCTAATAGAGTTTGAAGATATAAATCTTGGAACTTAATATATCCTAATACTATTAACCAAGGTTCTTGGTGTTTAAAATATGAAATAATACTTATATACCAAGTTATTAAGTAAGTTCAAAGATATATTTATGATACTTATATACCAAGTTATTAAGTAAGTTCAAAGATATATTTATGTGCAATTAAGGTGTATGATGCAGTGATTATTCAACATTTGATACCCCTTAAATCAAAGACAATGCCCTTGGTTAGAATTTGTAAAAGATTCAACCACTAATGGAGCTATTGAAACAAAAAGAATTGGAAAGTATACTTGTCGCAAATCTTATATTTTCATTGGGAAACTCATCATGGATTAAGAACCTTGTTCCTACAAGGAAGAAGAGTGGTGAAATTACATTGTGTGTGGATTTTAATCGTGAATTAGAGAAAGATAAATATCCTATTCTACATGCGGAGTAGATTTTGTTAAGATATAGAGTATTTCTACACATGTCAAACACATTTTTTTTTAGCTTATGATGGGTTTTGAGATGATTTTAGTGTTGGATAGGTTTTCATGATATAATTAGGATCTTGTTTTGGATGAGGATAAAGTAAAAGACCAAATGGGGAACATACACTTTCAAGAGAATGCCACTTGAATTAATGAATTGTAATGCAAATTTCTAACATGCAATTGATATAGATTTCAAAGGCCTTATTAATCCAAGTATGGTTGCATACATGGATGATATCACCATTTAATCAAAGATGCCTTGTGATCATCTTTAACATTTGAAGAAAATATTTGAAAGATGAAGAAAATATGGGATCTCGTTGTCCATTGTGATAAAAGAATTTCGTCAAAAGATGAGATTTTAATAGATCTATAAAGAACAAAATATATAATGTAGTTTCACCACCACACAACAAGATATCAATGTAATCATTTTTGGGGAAGATTAATTTCATAAGGTGATTAGTCTCTAACATCATTGAAATCATTAAACACTTATACAAAAGATGATTAAGACATATGCAACATTTAAATGGATGGAGGTTGTGAAAGAGTCATTTGAGAAAATAAAGAATATCCCATCTATATGTTTACATCCAACCACTTCCTTCCTCTTTGATGCAACCTTGCATGAGTTAACATTCAAACACCACAAGCCTGCAACTCCTAGTACATAGTCACAATATAACCACAAGCAAACTACTCAAAATTACACATTAAAATAACTCAAGTTCCTTCTCCATATGTATGGTTATTCTTATAAAATTCTAGAATACCTTGTCCAAACTATCCATGTTTCAAACATCAAAAACATAAAAAAACTCTTAAAATTTCAATTTTACTTCTCTTAACCACTCATAAATTACATTTTAGACTCCATGATTGGAAAAAATTGACAATAACTCCTTTGTCTTTGTCATACTCTCAAAAAGGTTGGTTTTACATTTCATGGATAGTCCACAAAGAGATCCCTCTATTCTTCACATTAGTCTCCTCTTCTTCTCTCCACACCATCCTCAACTTTGTATTCTTCTTCATACTAAATTTGATTTCAAATGTATTTGGGTCACGCCTGTAACCTTTGACTTAGACATAGTAAAGTCAAGAACCTCAACATTTTCTCCTCATATGTCTACTATCTACCTGTCATTACACGCTCCTTTCATTGAAACCAAACCCAATCAGAGAAATGCGTACTTAATTTGAAATGACCCAGTTCTTCCAATAAACTTTTGTCAATCTCAACAACTACCGGTCAGTCACGCTCAACAACCACACCCGGTCCCACCCGTAATGTGAAATGGATCTGACTGTAAAGATCCATAGCCCCTCTGGCCATTGAATTGGGTCCGACACTTATCTTCAGTTGGACTGAAGTGTAGTCAATGCCTTATTTTCTCTGCGCACTGAAGTATTTCTACACAAATGTTGTTTGTTAGAAAGAAACTGGATACAAATGTTTATTGGTAGAAAGAAAATAATTGTTAGTTTGGTAGAAAGAAACTCGATCAAATTTATGAATAAAATTTTCAAAATTTCCTGTTTCTCACTGTGACAGTTTTAGGTTTAGTAATCCTTTTTAGTTTTATAGTGATTAGCGGAATTAAAATTTCAAAACCGCCATTGCTTTGCACCGTTCCTTTTTCTTCAAGTATCGTATGAAAGGTTTCAGTTTCTGTTTTTTACTGCGATTCACCCACAAAGCAGGTTTTTTTTAAGATGTCAACTACTCCCAACCAGAGCAGAAATTTGACGGGAAAATTGATTGTTATGAGGTGATTTGTTAGTCAAATAAGGTTCAATTTGTTTCTTAAAATAAGTCATAATTTTGTTTAAAAATTGTCAAAACCGTCAAACTTAACTAGCTGTTTCAGTTTCAAATTCCTACATTGCTCCCAACTATAGATTTACCTGTAAGTCTCTAATCATACAAGAATAGTGTCTATTAGCTTTCTTTTTTTAATTAAATTTTATCTTTTATAATTATCAAAAAAATACTTAGGTTAATAATAATGAACAATCTCATTTCAAAAGTTGTATACAATGATAATGAACAATTTTATTTAAAAGTTATATGCAATCATAATGAACAATTTCATTTTAAAAAGTATATGCAATCATAATGAACAATTTCATTTTAAAAGTTATTATATCATTGCAGGTGATATATATTAATCGCTCATGATTATTAATTCATTTAGATATGGGTAAAAAAATTCAATCTTCTAAAATTTGTAATAGTTTTTATTAAATGTAATGGAATTTAAACTAAGGTTTGGTAATATTTAAAACTTTTAATTATTATTATTATTATTTATTGTTTATTTTTTTAGATTACTATTGGTTTGGGGATATGACATTGCTCTTGGTTCCTGTGCCCCAAGACCCCTAGGCGAGGATGATATCAACAATTGTATAATTATCCCCAACATTTTTTGGTTTTGGCTCCTTGTAAACAATATCTTCTTTATCATAAATGTGTCATTCATGATTCAAATAGCACTAGGTGGCAAGGATAACAATTAATATTACAAATTTCCACTAACCCTAGTTTAAAAAACATTCTCTACCTAGTGCCCTCGAGAAAAGTAAATCTGTCAACAATGATTTAGATCACAAGCCATCAATGATGGCAATTAATATTATGATGGCAATTAAGTAAGTAATTAAGTAATTTGCATCTCCTAATATCCCTCAGTTGTATCCCTTTAAATGTCGGCAAAGACTTGGTTCTCATGATTCTAATTTGTAGTCATGATTTGATAGTAAAGATTCTCAATAGAATATATGTTTCGATTTTTATTTTTAACTTACTAGCTATGGAAGTTATCAACCTGTTACTTGTAGTAAAAACCAGTTACTAGTCTTCTTGGCTGAGAACTTGTGGAGAATGCAAAGAATAGACGTAGTCCCAATATCTTAATAATACTCTGCACTCAACAGTAAGATCTTTCAACTTCAAAGCTGCACTAGATCAATTAACAGTTAACCCCTCAAACAGTTTCCAGTCTTCCTTCCATTGAATTTCTCTGAAGTACATTCATTCAACCTGAATGATCACTTCTGTAGAATGAGCAGCCCCAGCTCTCTTCAATGGAAAGTTTTATAAAGATTTCCTAGGTCTTTTGGGTCAGTTTTCATTAATTGAGCCACCTGCTCTTATTCCGCTTTCTTGGGGAATCATGACCCCAAATGTAGGGAGGTTGCCACTCGCAACAGTTGGAAGTGGTTTGAGGATGCTACTACATGTCAGTTTTCTCTCCACCAATTTGACCAGTAAACATTCTTTTAACAGCTCTCCTAAGCTGTTGTCTCCTCCTTTATTTATTTATAATTAAAATATTCAGAATTACATTAAATATCCTTGACTCTGCTGAGTCATCAATTACAAATTAGCATAAAATTTAACAAATTGTCCTCAAATAATAACCAATAATATAAAATTGTTTTTTTGCAAAATTGGGGCATGTGACGGTAACCACCCTTCATTTTTATGGTTTTTATATGACCCGCAACATTTGGACACATAAATGGATTTTCTGATTGCTTAAATAGGCCATTTTCATAAGTTGACCTATTATTCCTAATTAAGATTGAAATCTAAAGATATAACCATTTTCTTATGCACTAAATTGAAATGCACTAATACTAATGGTAATGTGATTTATTAATATGAACTCTTTATTATTCAATAAAGCAGGGAAGTCCAACTTCATGCTTGGACTAAGTGACTTATTGTTTTTCAGCGAATGGCTTTGAACACCTTGCTGAATAATAAATATCTACATCAAATAATCTCTATACATATTATAGTGGCATATATACGTTCTACTTGCATATGTTTGAACAATGGAGCTTACGGCAACAGTCTCTTAAGGATGCCATTTACTAGGGCTTAAGATATCATGTAAGGCTTATTGCTATGGGAATGATACTTGATACTGGAAAGAAGTTTGTTAAACATATTATATTGGAATTTAGATGCAATTTTCCCTTGAATTGAATCCATGTGTAGTTCAATCTCTAGTAGCTTTAGTTCTTATAAAAACAACTATGGTATAAAAAGATTAATTAGATTTATCTCATCCTGACTCCCACTAGCTGTTTGTAATTCAATCTTACAAATTAGTAGCAAAATTTTGGTTTTATTTAGTCCCAATAGGTGTTAACTTTGAGTCCCGTTGCAATGAGTAGTTAGTTGTATTTAAAACAATGACTATTTTTCTACCACAAAGCCTAACTATCGCTAATACAATAATAGAACCATTACTTGTTTTGATACTTGCATAGACTCTGGGGGTGGTTCCCATTAAACTTGCAGGTCTTCTGGGGTTGTTGCTGTGCCACTGTCATTGCAAAGAATTCGTGACCTATAGTTCGTACCCATATCAATAGGTCACCGTACAGTTAAGAAAAATAGAATCTTATTAAATGAATTTATTGTTAGATTTTTATCATTCAAGTTGGCATTATGATATTAAGATCTTTAACTAAGAGAATAACATGCACAACAATAAACACAAGAGACAAGAGACACAAAGAATTTTCCTTGCGGAAACCTTAAGGAGAAAAACCCACACCTTCCTTAGAGATAGAATCAGCACCAAAAGTAAAACCTGAAAACATAAAGATGATCTCACGACAGCAATATTCTCTCTCTCTGATCCCAACAACTTCTCTCTCACTCATGCGCCCCAATGAGTCAGTGTGTGTGTGTGATAAATAGAGAGGCTCACTATCTATTTATATTCTTTCGTTCACTTGAAACCCACTCCAATATGTCGGCCTCACTTAACAATTACTTACTAGAGCGGACATCTCTAGGAGTGTCTAATAACCCTAGTGCCCCACAACTTGTGGGGACTTTGCCTCCTCCAACAAACAAGGAGGGTTATCCTTAACAAAATGGTGGGGAATATTGCCCCGACTTACAATGACTCTCCTAGGGTCGACTTCTCTAGGATAGTCTAATAACCCTAGGGCCCCATAACTATGGGGACTTTAACCCTTAACCAATAGGAGGGTTACCCACAATGACTTGACATGACTTGTTTACATTATAGAACCTAGCGATAGGAACATTGGGGCATGGCATGACTCAAATACATTATAGACACATCCCGAAATAAACATTGGGGTACAATACATAAGATATATGGATGAATACATTCCGAAGTTACAAATACATCAACACTCCCTCTTAACTAGGAAGGTATTCTCTCGACACAATTTATCATCACAAGTCTTATTCTCTGTATCATATAGATCATCATTGAGTTCTCGTCATCTTCATATGGATTTGGATCATCACTCGATCTGGATCATCATCACTTGATCTAGATCATCATCACTGGATCTAGATCGTCACTCAATCTAGATCATCATCACTAGATCTGGATCATCACTGGATCTAGATCATCATCACTGGATCTGGATCATCATTGCTGGATCATCATCACGGGTGCTATCTCATGATTCTTCTCGTCACAGGAAGTTCTACAAAGCCATGCCTTTTTCATGTTGGTTGTAGGCCTATCCTCCATGTAGGTCTTCTTCAGCACTTATATCTGACACTAATTCAGAATGGCCTGCCCAACACTTACATTTGACCATGAGAGGAACACATCCAACACCATGTCAGAAAGGTACACCCAACACTCACATCTGACCATGCGGGAACACATCCCACAACCCTATCAGAAAGGCTCAGCACTCACATCCGATCATGCAGGAACACATCCCACAACCCTATCGAAAAGGATTATTACTTATATCTAGCCATGTGGGAACACATCCTACAACCTTGCTAGAAGGGCTCTGCACTTACATCTAGCCATGCTGGAACTTGTCATGCAACCTTGCGAGAAAGGATTTGCACTTACATCTATCCATGCAGGAACAAATCCTGCAACCTTGCTAGAAAGACTCTGCACTTACATCCAACCATGCGGGAACACATCCTGTAACCTTGCTGGAAAGGCTCTCAACCCCAGGTTGAGGGTTCCTGGTAACTAACCAGGTGCCTCCATTCTCCAAGAGAATGGTATTAGCCCTTATATCTGATCAAGTGGGAGCAAATCCCTCAATCACATCAGAATGGACATGCACTCATATCTGATCATGTGGGAACACATCCTACAGTCATATCAGAATGGCCCTCGGTCCTAGACGGATTATTCCTAGTAACTGACCAGGAACCTCCATTCAAAGAATGGAAATAGCCCTTATATCTGATCATGTAGGAACCAATCCTACAGTCATATTAGAATGGCTCAGCACTCATATCTGACATGGAAGGAACCAATCCTCTCACGATGACAAAATGGCTTAGCCCTTACATCTGACCATGGAAGGAACTAATCCTCTCACCATGTCATAATGGCTCATGGACTCATCACTTCCCCTTTGAAGGAAACTCAATCTGGAGAACACCAAGCTTCTCCCTGAAGTACTCAAACTTCACTTTGGCTAATGGTTTTGTCAACACATCAGCTATCTGTTCATCCATCGCAACATACTGGCGCTTCACTACTCCTCTCTACACCATATCCCTGATATAGAGATACTTGATCTCAATATGCTTTGACTTGTCATGGAACACCGAGTTCTCTGACAACTTCACACAACTCTGGTTGTCGCAATGTATACAAGTAGCATCTAACTGGAGATCAAATAAGTCAGACAGTAGCTATCTCAGCCATACTGCCTCACAAATAGCTAAAAAAGCTATGACATACTCTGCTTTAGCTATACTCAATGCCACACAAGATTGCTTCCTGCTAAACCAAGAGATCACACCTGATCCCATACTAAAGCAACACCTTGAAGTGCTCTTCCTATCGATGGCACTGCCTGCCCAATCTGAATCAACATAACCCTCCAGGTTAATCTTTTGATTCACCTCATACTTGAGCCCATAATCAACTGTACCCTTCAGGTACCTCATTGCATGCTTTTCAACCATTAGGTGAACATGTCTCAATGTGTTCACAGCAAAGCAATATTCTTGTCTCATATTCGTCAGGTACATCAAGGACCCAATCATTTGATGATACATCATAGTATCAACCGCTTCTGATGAAGCATCACTCAATAACTTCAGGTTCAATTCCATAGGTGTGGTCATGGCCTTGCATTCCATCATCCTAAACCTCTTCATGATCTCTATTGCATACTTCCCTTGTTCTAGGAAGATTCCATCTGCATTCTGCCACACCTCCATGCCTAGAAAATAGCGGCATCGACACATAACAAGAGCATCATTGTTCTTCAGCCTTCAACCTTGAAGCAAAGGTTGGAATCCATTTTACTCTTAGTAAAGCCTAGAGTCATTAGTAATCTATCCATCCTGTCGTACCATGTCGAACCTCAGGATCTTTTGCAGTCACTCCCTCTGAAGTGGAGCATCATACTCCCTTTGTCTTCCGTACTCTATGCACTGAAACATTCTGTACCAGAGTGACAAGTAGCTTCCTATGCTACTAATATTCTATGTATCCATCTAGGATCACTGGATACTAAGATCCTCTATTTTGAAATTTTTCAAAAGTTCTTCTCGCACCCATCTGTGAGCTTGTCATCCTCTATAGGCTTTCATCTTCAACCTTGTAGCAAAGGTTAAGATCTTCATCAAGCTCATCATGTATGTGTTATCCCATGGGTGTCTTCTGAACTTGTATAAGGCCTTCTTTCATTCGCACACATGATTCTTCTTGTCATGTGTCTCAACTCCCACTGGCTACGAAATCTTGCCTTGTATCCCACGATGGGTGGTGCGCAAATGTTCACATAAAGCACTATTAAATTTTTTATGGTTTTATGGTGCGTTAGTTACATGATAGTGCAATGAATACTCAATGATTATTTTGTATCTTAGCGCACTGTAATATGCTTTGTTTTCTATTTATCTAGATTATTTGTGCGCTAGGGACATACCAGTGCACCAAGAAAGAGGTGTGTCTAGTCCAATTAACCACACCACCCAACGTTATAACTTTTTGTATATTATGTTGATTTAGTAGGTGGGATTTGAAAACATCAATGTGTTGGAATGCGGTGCATATATGTATATGACACACCATGATTATATTCATAGTTTTTTTTAACTATGTTAATCAATGCACTAAAAATAATAGCACACCGTATTTGCGATGCGCCTATGTAGTGCATGCACCGCTCATGGTGCACCCTGTAAATTCACATGGTGCATTGTCTTGCGGTGTAGGCCGAAAGGCTTAAACACATCATAGATTTTTTTTTTTAATTTGCTCAAAATAAAGCTAAATTCTCAGGTTTAATCCACTAAAAAAAATAGTGAATCAACAATCAATTTTCCTGGTCACTTTCACATCAAGGAGGCATCGTGGCGATGTATGTAAAATTTGAATTTTTTTTCACTGTTTGGAAAAATTCAAACTCCAGTCAGCAACTAATGGGACCAAGCAATGGCACCATGTGGTGCATGAATGTGAGGGCATCTAAGTATGTGATGTACGAAATTGGTGTTGTTGGGATCATAATAATTATAGAATGATAAAAATGATTTTTTTGGTGTGGTAATTTTTTTTATTAAATCCTACATCAATGCAATTCATAATACGAAACGCACCACCAATAGATATTTGAAATAAAAATATTCATGTTTTCTAATTTGAAAATTTTTATCCCTAATTCAGTGCACCAAATTCCATGATACACTTGGGATATTGATAATACCAAACACACGATAAATAGAAATTTGAAATAAAAAATGTAGTTGTGTTTTTTTAATTTGCAATGTTTTAAGCCTAATGTGATGTGCCCATTCCATAACACACTAGTACAACTGGTTATATAAAAACATTGCAAACATAAATTTGAACAAAATAAAGTTGTGTTTTGTAATTTGGAATAATGTGGTGCAGTGTTTTCCTTACCACCCAAACGTGGTAGGTTAGACATAACGCACCAGTGATGGAAAAATAAAAAAATTATTGTAATCTGATGTTTTTCATTGTATGCTTACCCCGTTTCAATGCTTTCAAGTCTGTGGCACTTCATTGTGCCTTTGTAATATAAATGTACCAGTTGTAAAATTTTATTTTTTTTGTAAGAAGGTTTTTTTAGTCATGGTTCTAGATGATTTATTGTTAGTACCAATTCATTTGGTGTTTATACGGACTAGTGCATTGTTATTGAATAAATACACTGATAAAAAACATCTGTTAAACCTCCATCCGCTTGCCTCCAGTAGTTCCTCTACTATAAATGGAAATTTGGGCTCTCTTTAGAGGACCATCTGCTATAACCTTTGTCATAGATCCTTTTCCTTGTAGCAGGTCATGGACCTGAGACTCTAATAAGATGCCAAATATCCCCTAAATAGGTATCTTGGGGTGGGATTCCTTGCTCATCATTGTAAAGGAAAAGAAGCTTCCTTTAGGTCATAAATCATAGGTTTCCTCCATTAATCATTGCCATGGAATTGGGATACATCTATTATGCTCAAAATATCCTAATGACACCAATCCTCATTTTAGGACTAGAGACCCCATATAGAAATATTATGTCATAGTTAGAGACTTGATTCATGGCACACGGTGCCTAGAAGCTTCCCTTATGGTATACACAGGATAAATTTCCTTCCTCAATTGTGGTAAAGGACCCAAGACCCATCCTTATAGCCAAACACTCATAATGGCACATATATCTCTAATTGGATAACAACAATCCTCTAAAGAGGTCATGCATGTTTCTTTTAGGCGTCATATATGGATCTTGAGCCATAGAAGCTTAAATTAGATCCTAATTAATTAGGTTCCTCATCCAAAATTGCTATAGTCCTCGAATATCACCTGTAGTGCTCAAAACCTTCAAATGAAATTTATTCTGAAGGACCATCAACATGGCCTCAAACCGCTAAACATGGTAATTAGTCCCCCATAACCCTTCCCTGGTGCTGGAACCTCCAGTTCCTTTAAATGGCATCAATACCTCAAATTGTAGGAGAAATACATATTTAAATTTTGAGTTACATATTGCACACATGATATGTATATTTGATTTATGAGTTTCATATCTTCCACACAATGAGTTTTAACCACCAATTGTTTTATTTCCATATAGTATGTCCATATGTTGTTTCCCTCAACCAAAATCACAAGCAATGATGGCGTTGTTAGTCTCGAAAGGTCCAGACAGTATTGTTTATCTATAACTTGGCTATAAACGAGAATAGATCCATCTTAAAAAGGATCAACCACCAAAAGGGATCAAATATCTCTAACAACAAACCCCTTTATTAGAGTGGAAATGTTGAGAAAATGTGAACAAAATGTTTATGGTTTTAATTTGTGGTCTTATATAGTGGTTCTAAAAAGTACTTTAAATCTAAATTGAGTCGACATGTTATTTTTCATAAAATTTTATTATTTTTTTATAAATGACCCATGTCATCTCTAGGATGAGCATGGAAGGACTTACACATCTTCCCCTACTTGGTTGTAGAATGTGCCTCTTCGACGCAACAAAAAATACTAACAAAAAGGTACATGATTTACTAATAAACATAAGCATAGAAACTCTGTTAAGACTATCCAACTAACTTGTAAAACACAACAAGAAATTTATTGTTAAAAGAGGTAGGTTGGTCTAAACCTACGTCGACATCAGGTTCTAAGCATCCTT